>VXBH01001140.1:93083-283102 GCA_013400035.1 Rynchops niger
CGCTCGCCTGCCTGCCCGCCCGCACGGAGCCGGCAAGCCGCCTCCCCCCGCCCGCCGCGCCCCGCGCGGAGGCGGCCTCAGACTGGCAGCGCCGCCAGCCTATGGTGAGGCGCGGCCGGCGGCCGTCGCCGCTCCGATTGGCCGGTGGGGCGGGAGGCGGGGCGGGCGAGGCGGCCCCCTCAGCGCCCGCTCGCCGCGGCTGCTCTGAGGGCAGCGCTCGGCCGCTGCCCCCGGGTAACGGCAGTCGCCTTCGAGGGGGCGAAGTGAAGGGAGAAGGAGGAAGAAGAAGAAGAAGGAGGAGGACGAGGAGGAGGAGGAGGAGGGGCGGACAGCCCGCCAGCCCGCTGCGGGGGTCGCGGCCAGCCGACGCCGACGGTGGAGCGGTTCACGTTGCTCCGGGCCCCGCCGGGGCGCCCGGGGTAGGCGTGAGTGAAACGTCTCGACATCCCCGATGAATGGGAGAACAACCTTAAGCAGATTATGCCTCTTCGTAAAAGACGATGTCTTGTTTGTTATCATTTTTTTTAATCCCCAATTCTTGAATTTGGCAATTGTGGGTTATACGGCAACAGTGGTAATGAAATAGGCAAGAGGTTTTCCAGAACTAAGTTTTTATTCCATTTGTCGTGTTTAATCATAGGGAATTCCATCCGGTCATGTTGGGAGGAGTGTCAGCCCCGCCGTGGCCATCTTCCAGGGCTTGTACCTGCTGTCCCTGTGTCTACCACAAGCCAGGACACCCCGCAGCGCAGCTGGGCGCCTTTTCCGGGGCCTCAGTCTTGCTCGGCCGCCAAAGACGCGCTGGCTTTGCTGCTCTCCTGACGCCGTGCACCTCCCTCCACAAGCAGGTGATCAGAAAGAGGCGTCCGTACACCCTTCACGTCCTCAAGCAACTTCGTAACTCTTCCCGCATTTCTCAAGGTGTTCACAGCTACCTCCAGCACCCACTGACAGTGTCACACACTCCACCTTCAGGCCCCGTCTCCAGCACCACCCTGCCCATGACCTCAGATGCTCCCGTGTTGACAGATTAGCACACTTCACTGTCACTCGTCTCCTTGGAAAGCTCTCTGGCCTTAGCACTGAAGAAATCACAGTTTAGGCTCCAACAAAAAAAAGGAGAGACACATAAAATACAGATGCAGAGGGAGAGAAACTTAATAAAACATGTTGAAATAGCTAAGAGAACTATAACAAAAGTTTAAAATAATAAGGTTTACATTTCTATCTCCTTTTTCCTCCCTAGATATCATTTTTGGCTGCTGGTATTTAATTTCATCTTGATGATTTGATTGCCTCACAAAATTACAGTTTTACAGGTTCAAATGTAACCTTGTTTCCTATGAGGATGTCTACAGCTTTGTGTTTACAATAAAAAAATGTTTCTCTTCTCTGTCTAGGTGACTGTGTAGGTTCTGTGTAGGTGACTCTTGGTCATTGCATTTCAGGACCCTACAGAGTTTGTTCCACTAATGCATATAAAGAATTTGGAGAGGATGGGAATTCCAAAAGAAAGTGTCCCTCCTGTCACTTATCATTTAAAACCTGATTATAGATGTGTAAACAAACAAAATTTTTGGGCTGTTTTAGTTTCCATTCTAGTCTTTCCACGCAAATTGTTTTTTTTTAAAACATGTTATTTGACCATATAGAAGATATAAACAGCACAAGACTAGAAATGTATAGATCAACTGGAAAGACAATTTTTGCTTTTCATCCTGTTGGATGGTAACAGCAGCTCAGTGGAGAGGTCTGGTTCTGCCTTTGCAGAAACACCAAGTGGGACCCTGATCCTATGGACTTTGAGGAGCTGAGGCAGCACCCACAGGGCCAGCAGCAGGTACCGGCTCAGGCTGAACAGAGCTGGTGGCCAAAGACCAGTCTCAGCTGGCCCAGCCCAAGTCAGGAGGGAGAGCAGTGTTACAAACTTCCATCTTGGAGATTATCAGGACTGCAAATGGTACCGTAATACCCCAGGCTCCTCAGCAAAAAAACAGTGCCTTGCTCTAGGAAAAGATGAGTTTTTGCATGCCCTAAGTTTGCCTTTTATACAGGGTTATGCATGATCTTTCTTACTTCCCCACAAATCAATGGAGGTTTATATTCTTGGGGATCTTAGGCATCTTGGAAATTAATCGAAGAACAAGATGTTCTTCCTGAAAGGGCTATAGGAAATAAAGCACTTCATTTTAAAATCAAGAAAGTGAGAATAAAAAATACTTGTCCAAAACTTTGAATGCTCTTGCTGTGAATTAAAGCCAGAATGGCACAAAGAAAAAACAAACAAACAAACAAACAACAACCAGCCATTCCTTTTTGAGCCAAACCAGAAAATAACCAACTAATCAATGAAAGCAGACCAAAACAATTTCAGACATCAGCCACAGAGCTGCTGTAAGGCTGGGCAGATAAAATAGCTTGGCAGCACACTGTAGAAAGTCTGACGCTCTGAGCTGGTACTGCTGGAGAGGGGCGAGGTGTGGAGTCAGAAACCAGGGGCTGGTAGTTGCATGGGAAGCATGGGAAGAAGACTTGAGTATCCCCTACAGGGGAGCTGTAATTTCTTTAGGATCGTAAAGACCAGCAGAGCTGCTGTGAGTTCCTACAGCCCCCGCGGGAGAGGTGAGACATGCTGGAGAGTTGCCTCTGCATGAGTCGAGCCCGTGCATGCCCATAGCAGGTCCTCCTCCCACCAGTCTTGTTCTTTGGTCCTCACCACCATGATCTGACCAAGTTGATATCTACCTTCAGGAATCACCCAGAAAATCTGACAGGCATCCTCCCAGCTAAAGGGCAGAAATAATTAAGTTTGCCTACCTAATACAGGAGGATCTCTTTACATTCTCCTCTTACTCCCTCAACTTCTCTAAGCATCTTAGCCTTAAGTCCATAATGCTGTTTTCTCCCACTTTCAGCTATGTGGCCGCCTTCCTCATGCCAAACTACTTTCTCCTTATTTCTCCAACCCTAAAACACTTATTCACTAAAATCTTGAAATAATGTCCACTGAAATGCCACTTCCCCATCAGCCTTTTTCATGGAAAACATGAAAAATAATGTCAAAACCTTAATTCTGCAAACAGTCACATCAGTCACATGTGTTAAATGATGTGGTGTCAAGATTTTCCCCTTTCCTTCCTAGTCCCTGCTCCTATCTTCCTATAAAGTTGCAAAATGCCATGCCATTTTTGCAGGTGAGCGATATGAAAATTACAGAGCCTGATTAGGATTTATTTGTATTGATAATTTAGCACCTGGGAATGGAGTGCAACAGTCACAAAATGACACGAGTGCCTGTCGGACCTCTCAGCAGGCAAGAAATCAGTGACAGACATCATAAATGTATGCTGAACAAATAACAGCCACAGTTTGTACTGGAAGGCAATATTTTGAGAAGCAAAACATGCTGAAGTTGGTAATAGCAAGGGGATGTAAAGGCAGCTCCTCTGTAGAACAGGGCAGGACGTCAGTTCAGTTTTCTTAGTTGTTTCAAACCACTGCTGGTAAAACTAGGCTGTCTCTCAGAAAAACCCATCAGCATCACTTGCTAGATTCTTCTGAGCCATAATTTGCAAAAATGAGAACCCGAGAAACTTGTATTTTAAAAGATCCCCAAGGTGGTAAGTTTTACAGTGTCTTTTTAAATCACAAACTTTTTAACTGAGACTACCTTTCAGAAGGATAATCAAATGCCATGTTTAATTTCTTCACTTCAGACCAGTACATTAATCACAGACTGATAGGTCCTAATTGGCTTCCCCATTTTATATCCTCTCTTATGCTTCCTTCCTTTCTACATTGCTAACTCGTCGATGCTTCCACTAATTTTTGGTTTTGTCTGTGTGTGTTTTACCAGCTACTGCCTGTCATGTATAGCGTATAATAATAATAATAATTACAGAGTGGTGGGGAAAAAAAAAGGGATCTGAACTTGCCTACAGTATTTTAAAAGGCTGACAGTATTTGCCTGAAACATCCCACTGTGTTTTCAGGAGGTGCTTGGGCTGAGGAGCCTAAATGGGTCCTGCTGACTCACAGGTGATTAGTGCCAGGGGATGCTGAGGTGGCAGCTCTGGCTCCCCTGGGGACACTCTCTTCGAGGTGGGAACAGCAGCCTGGAAGTGGAAGGGAAGGATCTGAGCTGAGCTCTTCATCCTGCTCGTCAGCGCTAATCACGCTAATACGTGGAAGCTGAAGGAAGGGTATTGGCAGGGATAGGAAAAGAGCTTTTTGCATTTTGCGTAAAAGATAGACCACTTGTGGGAGCAGTTAGATGGAGGAAACTGGATCACAATTATATTTTTAAAGAAGAAACAGAAGAGGCCTTCCTTATTGCAGTAGAGGGCCGAATCTCAAATGTTTACATTCATACCAACCTGGTTTTCTCATTGTCCCAGAATATCCCTAAAACACAAATTGGAAGAGGTGTTTCCTCAGGCAATGCACAGAGGTTTCCTCAAACCAGTAAAGCAGGTGCTATACTCTAAGAATAATATCTTCAAGTAGGATCATGCGTTTTCTAAAAGTTGAATGTCTGTGTTTATAAGCTCTGGATGTGTTTGCACTCTCTAAGGCTACACAGGGACACAGGGAAAAAAATCACACATGGGGCTATGTGAGGAATTCCAGAAATAAAATATTAAATCCATCTTTTCATAACTTCCAGACTTATTAAAAGTTGCATCCTACTAATGTCACCAAAAAATTTCTTACTCTTGTTTTACTTACTCAAATAAACATTTTAAGCTTTCTGTGAAAGTTGCTAAAATGTATTGATTTTCAGCAAAAATATTTTTTAAATGACAGCGAGAAGCCTGCAGGAGAGGGACACTGGGAACAGCAGCATCTATAATCCAGCCAAGGAATATATTAATTCTTTTCTGGGGACCGTATCTTTTTGAAGATACAGGAGGCAGTGTGTATATTACATTACATGATTTCGTAGAGATGAAGAACAGGTAATACACTTAAAGATGCATCGTTGTCCTCCTTCTTCTGTCAACATTAGCCCTCTGCTGAGCATCAGAGGAATGCTGGGAAGGCTGGCTTCCTGTGGTGGAATAAACCTGGAGGAAAAAGCCTGAGTTTATTCTTAAATATCACTTTCTTCATTTGCTTGTAGAGACCAATCCTGTAGCAGATGCATTGACAAATTGCAGACATACACTCCATCTTCAAAAAAAATAGGCCAACACAGGGCTCTGTGATTCCCAGAAGCATATACTTTCCAAAGAATTATCCCCAAATGCCAAAAAATAGAATTAAACTGTTTCTTATTGTTCACTGTTTGTCTCCAAGCCACACTGTGTAACAGAACTAACATAGTGGTCTTTACGTCTAAAAGGTAACCCGGTCCTTAGAAATAACTTACCCCATAAGGATACCTCAGATTAACCCAGGAAAAACTTTGATTTTAGTGCTTCTGTCCCCATCATATAAAAGGGGGATAACAATATGTTCTTACTCACACAGCATGAAGAATAATTGCTATTTGTAAAGAATTAAAGATATTCTGAGCCGGCTGTACTGCAGAAGCTCATGAAGAAAATTAATAACTCTGTTTCCATTGTGGGCTGGATTTCTGCATAGTGCCACCTCCTGAATGTGAGGAGAGAAATATTTCTATTTTTTTCTTTAATCCTTTTGGCCATTACATCACCAAATGAGTCAGGATTCTCTGGAAAAAAAAGCCCCACGATCCACGATCCTGTGACTAACTATTGCATCCACTCAGGGAGGCTGCAGCAAGGTTATGTAAACTGTCCCGGTTCTGGCACTACCCAACTGTTGAACACTTGACCTTCCACTTCTCATGTTCTTTCAATCCATTTTTGGATGTGATTTCCCAGTTTTTNTCTGTCATATGGGAGTAGTCTGGCTCCATATGTATCGTTAGCAAAGACATATGCTAATGAGCTTATTAGAGGGTTGGGAGAGGGGAGAGTTGTTTGGCTGCCTGCACTCCTCCTGGAGGCTGCCGAGTTCCCACCCAGAAGCAGTGGGCTGTCATCATCTGTCTGGGACAATGATTAGGAAGGTACAAAGTGCACATCTTACAAGCGAGTTTCCAGATGTCTGCTGACAGTGGAGTGCTGGTGGGTGGTTTGGGCCCAGCTTCTTATAAATTGTCTTACTCTCTTTCCTAAATCTGCCCTTTTCTACTCATGCTCATAGAGGCTCTCTTCACTCTACTGAAGATGATGATGTGATCTAGTGAAGAATGATTGGACTTGATGGACTTGCTTGGAATGGTTGGACTTGATGATCTTAAAGGTCCCTTCCGACCTCAGCAATTCTATGATTCTATGATGAACATCCATTCATCCCTGTCACATGCCTAGGGCCTCGAAGCACTGCTTTACTGATACTAATGCTATTTCTAGCAACATGCTGGCTTGTGGACTGGATTCCAAGTAAGGATTGATAAGATTTGCGTTTGCCTCTCCTGCTGCTGTTATCTCCAAGGAGAACACATCCAAGCCAGCAGTGGGCTCACTCTGCTCTTTGCCCATGCTATGTCTGCTGGCACCTGTAAACGGATGTGATTCAGAGCGAATCACCCACGAAGCAGCTATCACCTTGGCTGTCATTACGCTGGCAGCACCACAGGCTGCTGTCGTCAAGCTGCAGGCCTGAGTGCCACCGCCCTCGTTCTGCCTCATTCTCCACTTGTGGTATTTTGAATCGACTATTTCGTTGGCAATATCAAAGTGAACGTGTGCCCTTACTGGCTTAATTTCTAACTGGGAGACTTTTTGCTGGGGAATTGTAATTGCACCCATCATTAAGGGTGAGTTCTGGATCTTTCAACTAAAGAAAGACAATAATCATGGCACTGTGCCAGAGCTGCCTGTATGCAGATAGACCATGCTCATCATTTAGACATTCCCTAGCTTGCAATGGAAAACAGATATAGGATGTAGTGAAGCCAGGCAGAAGGAGAAACAAAATTAAGGCAGCCACACTGCTCTCTGAGACAGACACGTGGCCGTGTGCTGAACAGATGCGTCAGCACTAAGCTGGTGAGTACCGAAGTGAAGATCTGAAAACTCTCTAAGACTGTTTCCGCCCAGAAGGAGTATCTGCTCAGTGCATGCAACCAAAAGACTGCAACAGATAATCATCTTGCTGAACACTTCAAGATTCATGTGATTATCAAATCTTAAAGGATTGGAAGTCTTAAAAGAAGATTCCTCAACAAGCCTCCAAAAGCTGGAGCTGTATGTAACAGTAAGGTGCAGTTTCCCATGTAACTGCAAGATTTAAGATAGACCAAACCTAGAATTTTTAATCCAGTAAGAGAAAAAAACATGAAAATATACCCATATGAATGCAAAAACCTAATGCATAGAGGTAAAATGTAGACAAAATTAAAACCAAAACACTAATAATCTGAGGGGTAATAAAGGATGGCCTGCATATAGACTTTGAATACAATAACCATGGAAAGAGGAGTAATTGAGATCAAATGTACTGATAAAGTAAAAAATAAAAAATAATATTGTCAAGGAGGCAGGAAGTGAGACCAAGAGTTAGATTTTGCAGGCACATAATATTAATAAAATTTAAAGGTGTGGAAAAAGAAAGGCTGCTGTAAACCTCAGACAACCTCATGATACAAATACAAGATGGCATCAAAAAACCCTGCCCCAAATCAAACCCTGTGACACAAACAGAAAAACCCCTCAGGAAATGACAAAACAAGCAGTAGGGCGATAGCAAATATGTGAAGTGATAAAGACTTCCTCAGCATTGTTTGAGAGACAAACTCAGTCAACCAGAGACAGCTCGAGTAGCGTAATGGTGGTAGGATGGTATAAAATTCAAGCTGGCATAATTATTCTGAGTCTCCTGAAGGTGAGGTCAACAGGGCTGTCCTGGGTGTCACCATGTGAATGATTGTACCAACTTGGGCAGGATAAGCATCTTTTGTTACATAGATGACGAGTCTCTGCATGAGTGTTTCACTGCACCCTTGCCTTGTGCACTTTTCCTACCCAACAGGATGCTCTTTCTTTTCAGATGCCTATGCTTTGTTTCCCTTCAGTGCGGCCTTCGTTTGAGAGCTTAGACGAGTTGGCTGGTAATCAAACTACCTTTGCCCAAAAGTGCCTTTTGTGTGTCCCTGAAGCACTTCTGTGACTGTGTTTCCACTTTTCCCAAGCTACGACTGGATGAGGAAAAGCTAAGCAAGCACCATAGGCAGACAAGCTGCACATTTGCAGACAAGTGGAGTACATGACTAAATACCTTCCTGTGTGAGGATTATCTACGTTGGAGAAGCAGAACAATTCCCAGTGCTTCATGGCAAACAGTGTTAAGGGCAAGAGGGCTCTGGTAAGTCAAACAACTCCTCTGCAAGATTATGGGCCTCATCTAGACACAAGAAGTTGGGAATGGCAAGAACTAAGTAATGCCGGCAACAATAGGAATGGGATTTGTTGGATCTACTGTGAGCAGCATGTGTCTCACAACCTTCTGCTGCACCAACAAGGAAACCGCATGGCAGCACCTTGAGCTGATCATGGCCACAACTTGTTTTGAGGGGGTTCGGGAAGTGGATTAAAATTTGGCTGAAAATGCAGTAAAATGCAGTTTTCTCCATGTCATTCACAGGCATTTGCTGACCTCCCAAGGATTATGTGCTGAAGAGATAAAAGCAACACAGCTCTATCTAAAGGTAATTTTTAAAGGGCTTTAATACTAGATTTTTAAACTAGTTTACTGCTTTTGTACTGTTTTCCCACCGTCAGACAACTGGAGAGTTCTGAAAAAAAAGAAAAAAAGATAGCATAGACATGGTTACCACATATAAGCATTACATACCACTAGAGAGCAGGGGATCATTCATCCTGTCCCAAAATATGGCAGTATGACTGTAAAGGCAACCACAGGATGTGATGCTAGTGAGTTGTAGTTTGGAGAACCAATTCTACAGCAGAGACAGCTGGTAGCTTTTGGACCGAGTTCAGTATCACCACAGAACCATGAGACACCCAAACCAAGAAGAAACGTCTAGTAATTGTGTTTGCTGTGAGTTGTTTCATCATTAAGTTTGAGGATGTAAAGCAACTGAAGTAGAAAATGACACTAAATCACTGGAGAACATTTTAAACGAGTTATTGCTAGTGACTCTTCACGATGCTGAAACTGCAATGCTACAATTTTGAGGTACACAAAGAAAAGAGGGAATTAGATATACGTAGCTGACTTCATTTCCCGGTCATGGAAGTACAGCAAGTGAACCAAAATATGAGACCCTCAAATTGCTAGAAAAATGGATAACAGAAGGGCACAGAAAGCAATCAAGCCAATTATTTACCATTGTCAAGGAAGCGTCTGAAAGGAATCTGAGAACAAACCATATGAAACAAGTGCTCACATCTATCAGTTTGTAGAGCTGGGCACATGCCAAAGGAGAACTCGGACCCACATGCATAGAGTGCTTGAATTATCAAGACAGTCTGAGCATACGAGATAGCATCATAGTTAAAGGCAGTTGGCTCAAAGTGCTCAGTTCACAGAAGCTTCCTCAGAGCACCCTCTGAAACTGAAGCGTGTCTCCAAAAACCTGGAGATGTCACTGTTTGGCAGACATGACCAGGGATATCAAAGACCTGTTAAGCAGTTGGGGTTCATATGGGAATGTGCAAAACCAACACAAAGCTGATGAAATGTACATAGCATTTGCTTTGCCTGCACTCTAAATAAGCGGCAGTGTGGGAATGAACTTAAGCATTGGTAGCATGTTGTCCTCGCTGTTTAATTGTCACTCCTGGCTTCTCTTGGGTGACTCAAACTTAGCTTTCTTCAGGACAGTCTTCTGTGTAGGTGACTACCACGCAGATGGGCGGACATGATCTAGTCTGTTCCACTTGGAAATTGGGACCAGGGATCAGCCCCTGTCCCTCCCTTATTGAATGGTGTTGACATAGAGAGTTACAGGTGCCTTGGGCAAAAGTTAAAGCTTGCTCATCCCCTCCCATCCACACCGCAGTTGCTTTCCACTACTGCCTAACAGAGCTGACCTAACCAAGGCCCTGAAATTGCCTTGGCTGCTCATCCCTCCCTGTCTGTGCACACACTATGGTCTGTCTTTCAGGATGCTGGGAAGCAGACGACTGTCAGACACTGCACCAACCACAGCAGGAATCATTTCAGCAGCCCTGGTACCCTCAGCCTTGTGCTTTCAGAGAACAGCCCTGACTTGGGCCACTGTGTTCAGATGATTTACCTTGGAAGAGGAGTTCTAGGCCACCATCATGTTACAATGACAAAGCTTATCTCTGCAGCCCTATTAAAGAAAGCTGCTAAAAAGAAAACATATCAAACCACTCCTGAATGGAGAAACATTCCGGGCAGAAAGCGTTACCGGCAATTTAGTAAAAATGCTTGCAGTCAAGGTGAATATACCTTCCTTATTTAGCTCCAGCAAACAGCAGTGGTAGTAAGAGCAAGAAACAGGACAAAGGGGAAACACCTATGGCCCAAAATCTGCCACTGTGGGCAAGCTACAGTCCTCTGAGAACTTATGATAGATTGGTAAAGCCAGACAAAAAAATATCAGCCCATAATGACTAAACACCACAGCACCAGAAGTGCAAGGCTGTTGATTGCCAGTGGGAGAAAAAACCTGATATGTGTTTCAGTATCAAGCCCCTCAAAAGTGTACACCTGACTTTTTACAGTATCTCAGAAACCCAGGACTTTGCAGCCAAGCAGGCAGGTCACCCAAAGAGAGGTTATCTCTATAGATAGTAGGTTAAGTACTACAATGTGAACAAGGAGCAGTATTCACGCTTTCTCTCATTTTTGGGGAAAAAGTGAAATATTACAGGGAAAATCACCCAAGTAGGGGGCATTATACCAGGACTGAATGCTGGATCATATCTAGGGACCTCAGAAACTCAATGTGTAGTGTTTGATAAATGCGGAGAGCTGCAGTGTAGCTCTTGGCTACGCTGGTAGTGGCAACTGCAGTAGAGTGGGAGTAACTGGGGACGACTGGGGGACCTGCTGAGGGCTTCCTGGAAAGGGGAGCCCGGTCCGTTCCCTCCACCACTGCCACATGAATTGCTCTGTGCCCCTTGGCCAGCGCACACAGCGAAGGAATTGGAGCCGAACAGCTTGTTATCTTGTCTCTCCCTCTTTCTGTCTGTGCTTGTGTACAGAACAAGAAGCATGATGTTTTGGAAGGACTTGAAGGCCAGCCAAAATGAAAGCGAGAGAAATCATTGGAGCAGCCAATGGGCTGTGGCAAGAGGAAAAAGGGGACACTGAAGTAAACAGCAGTCTTTCCATTAATTTCAGGGCAGGCTGGATCAAACCCATTTAAGCCCAAGGCTAGAAACAGGAAATGTCATGCTGAATATTAGGAAACAAACTGTGGCAGTGAGTGCAATCAAGCAATTTGTGCACAGGGAGGGAGCAGAGCCTTGCCCTACTGTGGATGGCGACATACTATTACAGCGCTCTAGAATCCTTTAGAATGAGTTCCCTCACTGTTGTCTCACTATTAAGGATTATTTTTTTGTTTTTAATCCATTGTGCTCTGAAAGAAAAATACCCTCCCTCCATCCTTGGGAATAACAGGCCGTTTCAGGCAAAGAAACCTCTGACACTTCAAACAGCAGCAGTAGAGCTAACATTCTTTAATGAATTATTTGGTGACATAACATGACAGTGCCCAAGAGATTCATACTTTGAAAAAATATTTTTGTTATTTAAATTTAAAGAAAGGAACATTTAAATCTCAAGCCAGGAGTCTCCCTTTTCTCTTTGGGGCCTGTTACTTTGTTCTTCTTTGAGATGTGCAAAATTTAGTTTGACATCTCTTGGTTTTGGAATATTTCAAGTGAAAGGTGATTTTTTGACAAAGCAATCTAATTTTCAGAGATTTGTGTTTCAACACCTCACAGATGCTTGGAGTCAAATGGGCCAGATTCTGAGCCCTAAAAAAGAGATCAAAAAGCCATGTTAATTGCCCCCGCGAGGTGTTTGCCATAGGAAAAAAGGAATCCTTAGGTTCAGCACAGTGAAAAAAAACCCAAGGGACTTTGCTATGAACATGTCTCACAGATGTAAAGAAAGAGGATCAGTTAGGTTAAACCAGTATTTTATGTCACACCGTATGTGGTGTGCACTTTACTCACTTCAGGTCTTCTCCTGAATCTCCGTGGATGGTTTTCTCTGCAAAATGCACAGTGACAAATACTATCACTGAAAAAGCTGAAGCTGGGGAAACCCTCCATAAAAAAATCCCAAAATACCCAGAAAATCAGCAATCTATGGCTTCTCCCCCTTGTTCTAGCCTGGGCTGTTCTTCTGAGCTGTTGCTGGCACAGTACTGGTGTCATGTCCCACAACTTGTTTAAGTGCAGAGACACAAGATCTGATCAGTATTAATGACACTAGGAAACTAAGGGCTTTACCAGTTAACACTGTGCAGCACACTGCAGAGCTCCACCAGTTAGCATCACATGAGCTCTTCTGGAATGGGAGAGCCATATCATGGTACTGCTTTTTTGAAAAAATTTTCTACTTTGGCAAAGCACTGTTGCTTTGGGAACCCAGGCAAAGGTTTCTGCTAGGGGCTTCGTATGCCTTGTGCCATATACCAGCAATTTCGGAACAAGAATTTTGGTATCTGGTGAGTTCAGGCATGTTAATGCTCTGTTCTTCGGAGTAGATCTACCTGTAAAAGTAACTAGAACTGCCAAATGTAAGACTCTCTTGGAAAAGAAAGGCAGACACTAAGGTTGGAGGGCTGGCCTAGGTAAAAACTGAAACTTGCCTATAGTAATTATTTTGTCCATACCTTTAGCAGAATTTAATTTCTGTTGTCCTTAATATCAGTTTGGAAGTCAGCAGCTGTGGTGACGCGTATGTGCTGGGATAGCTTTGCTAGATGGAAGGAATTCTTCATGGAGGCCTGCTATGCCTCTTGTGTCAAAATCTGAGAATAAGCAGCACATCTGACCTGGCTGTGTCTCACACCCTGGGCAGTAAGAAGAGGCAGAGCTGCTCCTTCTCCAGCCTCCTTAATGCATGAAATGTCCTTCTCTCCTTTTACTGACTGGAGAGGATTATGAGCTTGTGGCCTGAGATTGAAGGATGTCTGCAGGAGATGCTGTGCCTGGACAGACCTCGAAAAACAGCGTCTGAATAGCGCCTCACTTATTTGTGATTTGTATCCCAATTTGCACTCAGCCTGGCTGTTGAAAAAACAGCCCTCTGAAAAACTCTTGCTTCTTGCTGACATTTCACAGCGGACTCAAACCCAAAGCCTTTCTTCCTGTGTGGGGAAGGAGCACAGGAGGTACCTACCATTCCGCCACCAGCTGCGTCACGCCTCCAGAGCCAGTCGCTATTCCTGTGATGGCCCCAGCTCCGGCACGCTCACCGGGCTTACTCCAGGTGTACTCACCCTGCAAGTGTAAAGGGGCCTTTGCAGAATTACAAACCCAGACAGCTTTCCTAACACTAACACCAACTTGTACACCCAGGAGCAAAGTTGTTTTGGAACTGCAGTCAACAAAAGTGGTAGCTGGTATTATGTTGCACATCTAACGTCATTTCCAAATCTAAGGGTCAGTTATTGACAGTGATATAATCTGTGCTAGGACAATTACAGAGCAGTTTCAAAGTTGCAAGGAAGGAAGCGAACACACGTTGTAGCAAGTGTTGTTTTGGTTTTTTTTTTTTTTTTTTTAAATTAGTAGTGGCATGAAGTTACTAATGAAATGCTAGAAATACTTCTCAAGAGTGTTTGGTCAGTCAAAAACTGGGTGAGATGCTCAAAAATGTCCGATAAAGAGCATTTGAGGATGTATCACATATCTAGTAACTACAACATTTACATTTTACATTTAAACATTTGCATAAGAATAAAGGGAGTGATGGAAGCAGCTGTGAGAAGCTTGGTCAACTCATGACCTAGAACAGTAATAGGAGGCTTAGTCACAAATTCAGAGAACTCCAGAATACCTAACAACTAATGAAAAAAGAATTAAGGGACCAAGAAGTCCCTTGCCTTAATAGATACCTCTTCTCATTCACCTAAACAGCCTCTGTTCAATGTTAAAAACCTATGACTGAGCTGGCCTGGCCACCTGAACAGTGAGCAGGCTGTTGGAATTACTTCATTGAGCCAAATGAAGTGGGGGAAAAAAAAAAGAAAATTACCGTCTTTGACTCCAATAGTTAACATACACGGAATTAGCCATCTGCACTTCTACGTAAGTGAAGCTGACAAGAATGTTTGCATCCTCACTTGTGGTCAAGAAGGAGTAACATGCTCTGTTGATGAGCTCTCACTCCAGTACAGTCCATGCTGGCAGCCCCAGGGTCCTCTATTACAATGGCATTCAGGCTTTCTCCTGCGAATGGAATTCCCTATTTGTGCTGTAAATTTGCTCAGTATGTTACGTCTCATTCTGAAAAACAGTTTTCTCTTTTAACATATTTCCCTTTAATACGTACATACAAATTGAATGTATACTTACGTTTATATAACTATGACTAATTGTACTCATTTATAAGAATCTGTGATTTTTATTGTTATGCAGCATGGCTTTTTCATACGCAGTTTTGGAATACTGAAATCTAGTCATTTCTTTATTCTTCACCAAGGGTGTTTTCCTTGATCAAAAGTATTCATATATCAATGGTAAGAGCGTTCAAAGGTGTTCAAGCCCCATAAATTATTCCACACAATACAAACACACAGCATTCACTTTTCTTCATGCATCTTCACCTACTGCTGTCATTTAGCTCGGAAGCCATTCTCTTTCTCTTTCTTTTTTTTTTTCCCTTCCCCCTCCCTCTCCTTTTTTTTTTTTTTTTTTTTTGTTATGCAAACTTGGCAGATTTAGGCTGTGGATTAGATATGTTTAATGAATACTCTTTTGCTTTGTATTGAATGGACTCAAAACCTAGTTTTTTGTTTCAAGAAAAAACTAAGAACGTAAAGCTAACCTTGTTGGAAACTCAGGCCTGTAGAGCTTTCCAGTTGAAAAAAAAAAAATCAGTATTGCTAAATTGCATGTGGTTTGTGAGAGACTTAAGTGGTCCATAAAGCCTAATGAAAAGATAAGATTCCTAATCTAAGATGATTTAAAGAAGTACAAACCATTCCAAATGATCAAATCTGGGTTTAATGCTTATACTAGTACCAAAATACAGGCAGATTTCTCCAAGATTTTTGTTTGTTTCTGAAAGGACTTTGCTTTTTGTGACAGATTTGAGTATGTTGGAAAAGGAAGCATTAATAGCTATTACAAGTCCACTTCCCACGGCTTCAAAACCTCAACTGTTAAAACAGCCTGCTTATAATTTTAAGCAAGCCTTTGCTTCTTTATCTCCAGTGCACCCATAACCTCTCAAATGCTATTTTTTCATCTACTCAGACACTTTTCATATAATACCCCCAAATAGCAAAATTAATCTTGGAAAAGTTGTATTGTTTTAAGTATTTTGACTTTGACTTGACTATGCATTTGGAAAGCAATATCAACTTAATACATGAAAACATATAGGTATTCTCATTTTATAAAGTGTCATTCTGCAGTGAGTAGAACTGCGAAGTGCCTTTATTTAAGTTGTTTCCTTCTCAATTATTGCTAGAGGCTTTCAAAAAAGGTAGCATCTAAATGACAATTGATAAGAGCACTTTTGGGACTGATCATGTTGTCACAGTGGGACTACACTAATGTGCACTTGCTATATTTAGTGGAGTTGCTCCCAGTTTATACAGCACAGATGAGAATATTCACAGAAATAGAGGCTGTGAAGACCTTAAAAATATATCATCTTACGTCTTTGCTGTTTTAGACCTCAATTTTCCCATCATCTGAATTCTGCTTTGAATCTCAACAGTTCATTAAGTCCCATGTGCCAGTGAAGTCAGAATTTGGAAAATCTGTTAATGAGTTGCTATTCGGGAAGCCACCTTAAGGTGATGGATGTGGTATTGGATTTTATTGAAGTAAAAGGGAAGATTTAGGAGGCTTATATAAAAGTACTGGATGCTTTAAGAAGTAAAGGAAGCTAACTGGAATTCTCAAAGATGGTTCTGTTGGCCTTGCAAGACAGACAGTTTTCTTGTTTCTTCCATGGGAAGGGGGATATCCCAGCAACTTCCTCCTCCACCCAGATATGCTGAAATCCTTGTGTATAGCAAGAGACATGATAAATTGAGACTGCATGACCTGAACTGTGATCATATCTCTAATATTTTTAGCATAAACATTTATGGCCAGCTTAATTCTGTCTTTCTTTCTGTATGTGGTACTTAAACTTTAGTTCAGCTTTCTGGAGCTGGGATTTTTTTGTACATGTGTTTTTCTGTTGTGTTTTTTTTTTTGCTGTTTTTTGTTTGTTTGTTTGTTGTTTTGTTTTTTTCTTGTTGGTTTTGGTTTTGTTTTTTGTTTGTTTGTTTTTTTAACTTTAAGCTTTGAATCTCTTCGAAAAGGATTCTGAACATTCCATAGCTTTGCTCACCCAGGTAATAGATGCCCTTCCTCTCAGGAGGCCCACCACTGGACAGGTATGAAAAACTTGATGAGGCATCTGAAATGACTCCAGCGCCCACCCAAATTATCCCCCTTTAGTGGCCTCTCTGAAGTCAATGGGCTTCTTAATGCTGCCTACAAAGTGGTCATTTATATTAACTTAATGCAAAATGAAAACATAACAGAGGACTCTTTGAAGACTAAAGCACACCTCCAGCTACCCAAAACTTGACCATGTTCAGGGTCTTTTTTTCCACTATTCTTTTCTTGAGATAGTTTTGCTTGTAGAATTCAATATTGACTCCTCTCTATCTTTGAGGCACGTTATCACCAAGTATTAAATAAATAGCTCTAGAAGGTGCCTTGAGTAATAAACTTGTCCACAGTCCTTGCCCAAAGACAGGCCCAGCTATACTGGAATGATTCCCAACATGCATCTGTCACATTTGCTCTTAGAAACCAAGAGTGATGGATATTCCGCAGCTTCCCTAGGCAACCTTTTCCACTGTTTCCTGTTCTTATTACTAGAAGAAGCTGTCTGTAACACCAGCCCTCAGTCTCCCTTGGTGTAATCAAAAAGCATTACTCTTGTCCTATCTCCAAATAATATATGAATGATTTCTTTTCTCCCTTTTTGCATCTCTCCTGTCCTAAAAACTCTTAATGTGTCTCCTTAGGGTTTTTTTTGCTTTTTTCAACTTCAGCCTTTCCTAGTATGTCAGGTTTCCTACAACCTCACAGTTTTGTTTCTGTCCGATTATGCCTCTTTTGAAGCCTCGTGCCCAAAAATGGTTGACATAGAATCACAGAATCATACAATAGTTTAGGTTGGAAGGAACCTTTAAAGGTCATCTAGTCCAAACACCCCTGCAATGACCAGGGACGTCTTGAACTAGGTCAGGTGGCTCAGAGCCTTGTCCAACCTGACCTTGAATAGGGGCATCTACCCTCTGGGCAACCTGTTCCAGTGTTTCATCACCCTCGTTGTAAAAAATTTCTTCCTTCTTAGTCTAAATCTACCCACTTTTAGTCTAAAGCCATTACTCCTTGTCCTGTCATAACAGGTCCTAATAGAAGGTTTGTCCCCATCTTTCTTATAAGCCCCCTTTAAGTATTGAAAAGCCTCAATAATGTCTCCCTGGAGCCTTCTCTTCTTCAGGCTGAACAAGCCCAACTGTCTCAGCCTGTCCTCACAAGAGAGGTGCTACAGCCCTCTGATAATTTTTCTGGCTCTCCTCTGGACCTGCTCCAACAGCTTCATGTCTTTCCTGTGCTGAGGACTCCACAGCTGTACACAGTACTCCAGGTGGGATCTCACCAGAGTGGAGCAGAGGGGCAGAATCACCTCCCTTGACCTGCTTGACACGTTTCTTTCAATGTGGCTCATGGTACAGTTTGCTCTCTGAGCTGTGAGCACACATTACTGGCTCATGTCCAGCTTTTCATGCACCAGTACCCCCAAGTTCTTCTCAGCAGGGCTACTCTCAATCCCTTCATCCCCCACTGTATTGATACCACGGATTGTCCTGACCCAGGTGCAGGACCCTGCACTTGAACCTCATGAGGTTCAAATGGGCCCGCTTCTCAAGGTTGTCCAGGTCCCTCTGGATGGCATCCCATCCCTCAGACATGTCATCCACACCACTCAGCTTGGTGTTGTTGGCAGACTTGCTGAGGGTGCACTCGATCCCGCTGTCTATGTCATTGATGAAGATATTGAACAGTACTGGTCTCAACAGGGACCCCTGAGGGACACCACTTGTCACCAATCTCCTTCTGGACACTGAACTGTTGACCACTACCCTCTGGATGTGACCATCCAACCAGTTCCTCATCCACCGAACAGTCCACACATCAGTTCCATATCTCTCCAATTTAGAGAGAAGGATGTTGTGGGGGACCGTGTCAAAGGCCTTACAGAAATCCAACTAGATGACATCTGTAGCTTTTCCCTTGTCAACTGATGTAGCCACTCCATCATAGAAGGGCACTGAATTGGTCAGGCAAGACTTGCCCTTGGTGAAGCTATGCTGGCTGCTGTCTTGAATCTCCTCCCTGTCCTCCATGTGCCTTAGCATAGCTTTTAGGAGGTTCTGTTCCATGATCTTCCCAGGCACAGAGGTGAGGCTGGCAGGTTGGTAGTTCCTGGGGTCCTCCTTTCTACCCTTTTTAAAAATGGGTGCAATGTTTCCCTTTTTCCACCTGTTTCACCTGACTGCCATGACTTTTCAAATATCATGGAGACTGGTTTGGCAATTACCTTGGCCAATTCCTTCAGTGCTCTGGGATGCATCTTGTCAGGTCCCAAAGACTTCTGTATGTCCAGGTTCCTCAGGTGGTCATGAACCTGATCTCTTACAGTGGGAGGGACTTTGCTCCCCCATTCCCTGTCGTGTGGTCCATCAACTCGAGAGGTGGGGGGAGAGAGGTTGCCAGTGAAGACTGAGGCAAAAAAATTCTCTATCAATCAGAGGCATTATCAATGTTAAATAGAACAGTATGATTATTTTATATGTTTTAATACAAATTCTTCTGCATGGCTTACTGGAGTCCATTGGAGCCCACGTAAACTTTATCAGTCTTGTAAGCCCAAGTTTCCGTCAAGCTGAGGTGCAAGTCACTTCCTTCAATGGACTGCTCAAGCTCACAATGACCATGAACAGAGGTGCTATTTGAAGATGTGATAAGGAAAGCCTGGAAACCAAACCAAAGGATCACTACTGCAGGAAGCACTGTGCAGACAGTCCCTCTCTGTTTTCAATGCATTTGGATCCATGGAATATAAACAAGTGAAGAGATCTTAACTTGTCCTAGGAAAAAATCCCCCAAAACAACCCCCAGACCAATAGCTTATTTAAGATGTATATTTCACAAGTCCTAAAGGGATTCAAGAAGTTATCCAAAATGAAAGCAACTGCAGTCATCCAAGTCTGAAACTGCCAAAGTGTGTGGGGAGTGTCAGAGAGTGACACAAATGTTCTGGTTTTAGCAAGCCAGAAGCAGCAGTGGAACAAAACCCTATAACATGGGGTGCTGAACTAATGCTGGGGTGATTAATAAAAACAACATCATTCTTCGTTTACATACATTAGAGAAGCTAGCCAAACCTTTAGCCACTTACTGGGGATGAGATAGTTTGTCCAGAGAACATCCAGGCGCTACCATCTGACCTGGAAAAATGCCCAAATGAGAATGTTAATTTTTCAGATGTTTTAAATTAAGAACTGTATCTGGAAGTTAACTTTTCACTTAACAATGAAACCTCATTTTAATCCAATGCCTGTCTATTGTAAGCAGAGCTACCACCAGTCATGCCTCTCTTAGTGCGGTGCTGACTTTACGAGTTGCACATGGTTTGTAAATGAGGGGATAAATAGGATACCAAATGCTCTGTGCAAATTTACCACAAAGACATCTGGATCTGAGAACCTCCCAGCAGGCAAACTGCTAATGATCTCAAGTGTTTCCTTCAAAGAGAATGACTTGGTTGAGTCTCTGTATTCTTTAAAGATCTACAGGAAGTTCAAATAGGGAAATAGCATAAGTTTATTTTTAGTGATGGACAGAGCTTCCTTCAAGATAATACACATCTCTGTCTTGTGAAGTAACCTGCTTCTTGGTGTTGTGCACTCTCAAAATGCTCATGCCTTCCTGCCCTTCAGAATTAATAACTTTCTATTGAAATGGCAATATTTCAACATGGCAGTCATGACTGTTCCTGGTTTGTGGATTCTCTTTTGGGCAGGGTCATGTGTCCCTAAGGGAAGCACAGTTTGGATAACTTTGCTTCAAGGACTACCTTTCATCAGCCTTGGGACTGAGGAGGGACAAGGCAGGATAGAGAGACAATGATGCTGTGGCAATTCGTAATCACTGGTTCAACTAAGTAGTGCGGTTCAGCAGATCCTGCTTGGTTGCTCTTCAGGACCAGCCACTAACAGTTTGACTTTCATCCTTAAGGATTTGGTTCAGTTTCTTATCTCTGCCCTGACTGGACTGGCCACATGGAGAAGTCACGGCAGCAGATCAAGCCAGCTTGCTGCCACTCTGGTAGAAATTAAGGGTGAGGACATAAAAGCTGTTGGGAATCTATGTAGCCATGTGTGTCTTAGGCCAAATCCTGGGAATCTGAATAGCTTGTTTGTCCCTAAATCACTCACTACAGCTTTCCTTGAGGACTGGAGCAGCAGTCCACAGTGTTGATGGAGTCTCGTGCAGGATCCCATGGCCGCAGGCCTTCCCTGCCCATTGAAACGCCCAAGGCTTTTCTCAGTCTAAATAAATATGTTGCTAAATGTTGCTAAATACATCCTTAGACTACTCAGGGAACCCTATGTGTTTAGTCTGTAGCATACCTTTTAACTTTTTTTGATTTAACCCACAAGACGTGTCTTTGCCTTTAAGCCCAGTCCACGCAAGCATGTGTACACAAAGACCCTCTTTTCCCGGAAGGCAAGGCCCCAGGATGGAGGATGTTGACATTGGAAAGATTTCCTAGTCAAACTGTTTTCCTGCCCTGATTCCTCTCTGGGGTCCCAGGCATGTTGTGCATGCGGAGGTAGGGGCAGAGAGAGGAGGGGAAAAAAAGCCTTCAAAAGGCTTTGTGCTGCAAGTTGCCAAGTTTTGTGTAGTAGCTGCCTTCAGAAACTGAGTTTCTTTTAGAAACCCCGCCTCAGGGAGATCCCTCCTTCCTTGAGGGAACCAGCCAAGTCCATGCTGTAGCTGGATCACACCCAAGAAAAGCAGAACTACTCAATGCTACCGGTCCCTGTCCTGCTGTTTTCCACCAGCTTGTTTTTCCTGTCACCTGTGGTCTTCTTGGGGTGGCTTCAGGTGGGCTTCGGTTGCTTTTCCCCACTAGCTGTGCAGGCAGCCAGTCTTGAGTGAATCTCATGGCGCCCTTTAAGCAGAAAAAGCTACTGTAGTTGTGGTGCTGGCAACGAGAGCCCTTAAAAACTCAGTGTTAATCTGATGAGGCTGAGGTTGATGATGAGAGAGAGACGTGGCTGGGGATCCCTCCCAAGGTCGGTACCAAGTGGTGTAAAACCCCAGCTTTCCTCTCCCCTCTCTGAATGGGTGGTTGCACGGGTGGTTGAGACCAAGGCGGCCTGCTGAAAGGAGAGAAAGGCGACAATGGTTCAGGAAAGACGTGGCTTGTTATTCCGGCTGCCCCTCTCAGGATGCAGGCCCCTCTATTTGCAGTTCCCTTTGTTCTGCCTGAAGTGGTTGTGTACAGCAGATGTCCCCAAGCATAGAACTCTCTTCTTTCCTCTGACGGAAATGGTTTTGAGGCAGACATTAGTTTGCCTACAGGGCTTTTGATCTGTGGAGAGAAGTTAAAAAAAGCCCGGTATGGCAAGGGATATTTCTCCGGCACCAGGCAGTTTGTCAGTGACACACGTGGGCATGCTCCCTCCCTGCCTGGAGTCTGTCTGTCTGTCTGCCAGCTGATAGCCAAAGGTTAAGGCAGATTTACTCACTGGCTAGCATTTCACATCTCTTGCCTGGACTAACTGAGGCAAACAAAGCAAAATATGGCCAGAAATAGGTGTGCGCGACCTCATGGAAATTTTGCTTTGGATTTGGTGATGACTGAACCTGGGGGTGGAAAGTTGTTGCTTAGTCAGAAAAAGCACAGGAATAACAACACAGTACAATCTACAGTGAGACAGCATCAACATGAGCTCTGTGCTAAGCCCTGTGATGATCCCTTGGCAGCACTCAGGCGCTATGAAAAACGAGGGAGGGGATTCCCTCGCCAGGGAGGCAGAAGTGAGTTGGCATAACAGCTCTGTGCTAACCCTACCCAGCCCATGGGATGTGGTTTAAAGCAGCCCGGCAGCAAACGTAAAACAGGAAAGCAGCTAACAAGATAAGGATGCTTCCACACCCTACTTTTTACGTATGCCCAGATCCTCCATGGTGCTCCCAGGTCCAAAGCTGGAGCCCATGGGAGCAGGCAGGAGCCCTGGTGACCTCAGAGGCGTCACAATTCTCCCTGGCATTGCTCATCTTGCTATATCTTGCTCATCTTGCTATCACTTCGTCACAAACACAGGCATGACTTCTCCTGCCTTTTACTGCCTCTCTAGATTTGCATATAACTGATGCAGATTTGGCAGTGATAAAAAATGGGCAGCATATCCCTCTTGCAGCCATACCTAGCATTTGTGCTTGAACCACTGGTTGCCTATGGGCAGAAGGGCAGGAGGTGAGCTAGAAGGAGGCCTCCTGTGATGGAGCCGACAGGAGCTGCTAATCTTCTCCCAGGGCTATCTGCATCTTTTCATATTCATACCCTCTTGTCAAAGATTGAACTTGGCCTTTTAGCCTTCCACCTCTCCTACCTAAGCCATGTTTTCTTCCTCTCTCTTCTCTGTGGGACTGCTATTCAGAACAGCATCATTCTAGACCAGCTCCCCCCTAAACAAATGCTTTTGTTTGTTGCAAGCTTGGGGAAAGGAAAACAGGAATTTTAGACCACGTGGTAGGAACTGTCATTGGGAGAGGTCCAATACTCCTTGTTCAGGGATGTGAACATCTCCCTCCTATTCAATTAAAGGGCTACCATTCTCCTATGAGAGTGAGAAGAGAATCTTAAAATTATTATAAAATAATTCTAAAATTATTTACTGCTGTAACTCCATACCTCTTCATGCAAATTTTGAAGAAGTAACTAGAAGGCAAAATTGACCTCAAAATGCTCTTTGGGTGTACTTACAATCCAGGAAAACAAGGGAGTGTTCATGATTCTGGGGCCAGGTGGTGGGGGACAGTTCATGCTTAAGTGGGTAAATTCCTGTCCCATCCAAAACAGAGTGGCCCCATCCAAACTATGTCAGGGAAGTGCTCCCCTGGGAGCTCCCTGGTACCTGTGCTCCCCTGGGAGCATGCCGGGTGGCACCAACCCTGTGCTGTGCCATGTGGGTGCAGGAGCGGCCCATGTCTGTGCCATGGCAGTGTTTTCTTTCTCAACACAGGCAAATGTGACAGTACAGCACACGCCCGGCTGTGCAGGCAAGTCGGCTACAGGGGGTAGGGAGTCCCATGGTGTGCATGTGTGGTGACTCTACCCCACGGCTGGCAGAGGCAAGGTGGTCCTTGAAGGTACGCTGGTTGCAGATCTAAAAAGCGCCTCATGATCTCTGATGAGTAATCTTCAATGGATTAGTTCAAAGGCACATCAATGCCAAGCTCTACACCACGAGGCATATGCGAAGGCTGCGGGGGCTTCTTTTCCCTTTGGGTAGCTTTTGAGGCTGTTGGGATCGTATTAACACCACCAAACTGCTTTCTGCAGCTTTGGAATCAGCAGCGCCACTCGGAAACTGTTTTTCTGGTTAGTTTGCCTTTGAAGTGGGTTGTTTCTACTCCCAAAATATCATGTCAGGGTGGGTTTTGATCTCTGCGAATGGATGAGGATGTTTGTTGCTCCCAGCAGGACCCCTGCAGCACACCTACTAAAAGGAAAGAAAACAAATCCCTGCACTGCCATCAAAATAGGCTGTGATAATAAACATCACTGTCCTGAGGGGTAAGAGGGGAGAGCAGTAGGTTAGAAAGCACGGGAAGCCAACAGCTTAGATCAGCTTTTCAGGTCACCCTGGCCAAGGCTGATTCTGCGTGAACTGCAGCGAGGAGCCTGCTCCAGATAAGAAGGGAAAATGCTTGGTCATCCTGAGGCTTTTCCACAAAACTCTGTTAGACTGAGCTTTAAAAGGTCAAGAAGGAATGCAAAAATTTGAGTGGCACAGCTGATTTCTGCTGTGAGTTGCAGCAAAACTCCTCTCCTCCCAGCCACCTGTATGGTACACCCAGCTCACACAAGATGGGTTGTCCTGGGTGAGCTGGGCTGGTATTTATCAAGTCTTCCTCTAGCCCAGCAGCACGTTCTAAATAGTATCATCTCATACTCCCAGTCAGCAAGCTGTTTAGCTCTTCCCTCTTTGCCATCCCTTTTACAGCATGTTTTCTCTTATGAATGAGATCCCAGTGTGACCTGTTGTATAAATCCCACGTTTCGGAAAAGCCTCTTATGTTGATTTGAAAGCATCAGCAGACAAGTGAAGGGCTTTGATACAGGATGTAGGAAGTCGGACAGGGAGGCTGGTAAACTCTGGGTTCACTGTAGATTAAATAGCTGAAGAAGAGTATTTTGCTATGTATTATGCTGCAAACTAACCAGCTTAAACAGACTACTTAGATGAGCCAACTTCCAGACAGGTATTATAAACCTACATATTTTATGAATGATGCCATTGATGGGCTTGTCAGGAAGGCAGACGCATGCTAGATGTAGACAAATCCCTGACATTGAATGTTTCTTTACTTGTTCAGACGACTCCAGCACTGGAAGTCTTCAGCCCCTCTGAGGGGGCTCCCACTCTGCACTGCCTACAGTGCAAACAGAGTAAGATTAAGCCATTATATTAATTTATTGTGGACCTCTGTAATTGCAATGGAAGATGGTATACGTCTGGTGAAAGTTTTATTTTACACTGTGCGATGAAGCTGCTGCTAAGCCATGATAGCAAGCCAAAGGCTGGCTTTCTGGTGCAGTCTTGCCAACTAAGAATGAAGTGAATTTGGGTGGAAACCAACAAAAGGATTCAATTTAGAGATCACTATTTCTTACAGAAGAATCACTTTCCTGCTCTGTACACATACTTCAGACTAGGCCTGTTTAAACCCCAAGAGTCCGATGTTTATCAGATTTATTCTATCTTTCAGTTTTGGAAAGGAAGAGTTTCATTTTGGGAAACTTTTATACCCTGCAGTCTATGTTCTGGCTTTCAGTATTGAAAATTTATATTTTAAACACATACTTCTTTACTAGTGCTACCAGCCACATCTGAAATTATTAAATTTGAGATGAGTTTAAAAGAATCACCCTTTACGTTCTGTGTTTGTTTCTTGGCTTGGGGACTGAAATGTGGTTTTTAATTTGGGTAGTTTTGCTGTTACTTTCCTAGTGTTGCATTGTTTGTGCTGTGACTATTACATAGTAACGTAATGTTTATTTGCCTAAACCCAGCTGTTTTTACTGGAACAACACTCCCCCCCAACAAACCTTTTAAAATATTTCTATTCACTTCAAGTTCTGGCAAAAAAAAAAAAAAGAAAACAAGAAAAAAAAAAAGGGCCACCTGTAAGCTGACAATAGCCTTTTAAATGTAATGGTAACAGTCCAGACAATTGATAAAAGTACTTTTCTGGTGAGAGGGAAACTTGTGCAGCAGACAGATGCTTGAGGACTGCCCTGCACAACGACTGTAGGTCCATGGCCGTCCCTTCACCCTCTCGCTGCAGTCGGGCAGCGGGTCTGGGAGCCTGACGGGCCTGCTGTGCCTGCGCCCAGCACCTCCTGCCCCCTGGGGACAAGCCAGTGGAGCAGATGGGGTGCGTGGTCCCCTGTCAGGGCAGCAGGTCCCCAGCCTGCCTCCCCTGGGGCTGGTGGCAGAGCCCTGGGCTACCAGTGCATTAGGATCTCACCCCCTGTCATACGCCCCATTTACTACCTTCTTTTCCATCCTTCATGGTGGAGCTTTCCTTCTTTTCCCTCTACCCCCTCTTCTGCTCCATTTCTGTCCTAAGGAGAGCAATACCATAGAGCCTTTTGGAGAATATTCAAGTCGGACAATCCACTGTTCAAGTGGAAGAAGTTTGTCCAGTTGTGTACTGATTGTTTCTGAACACTGGAAGAGTAGAAGTATGCTGTAGTACTTCCCTGAGTATTTTTTAGTACTTATTTTATTTTTACTATGTATTTAAAAGTCAATGCTGCTGGCAGGCCGGCACCTTCCCCATGGGGACACTCCATCTCCTGGTTTGAAATCTGGGCTTTCAAGTCAAGGTCTCTGGGAAAGTTTTACTGAATGTGCATCCGTCCTGCATGGACCTGATGCTGCTGGAAAGGCATGTGGGACTAGGGTGCCAATGGGTCCTCCTGTCAGCCCTGTGCTGGGAACCCCAGTGTCCCTGGCATGCAGCAAGCTGTTGCCCCCAGTCTTCATCCTTCTGGGAGCACACAGCTGCCCAAAAACACCTTGGCAAAGCCTGTGGGCTTCGAATCGCTCCTTATGCCTATCCTCTGCATCACGCCATGTGCCAGCCCTCTTGCTGCTCCTGATGTACTGGGGGAAGCCAGTGCATGTCTGGGGAGGCCACTGTGGCCGAGCTGGGGGTGGCACTGATTGTCCCCTCTGCAGGCGGAGACTTTGCCTGCACTCGTCCCCAGACACTTTACAGCTATTTGTTTTTATTGCGAAATCTCTCTTAGCTGAAATAGTCCTCCCCTCCCCCTGAGGCTTACCCCCACCCAGTGTATTTATAGAGAGCAATCGTAGTCCTGCTCAGCTAGACTGAGGCTGTTCAAACCTTGCTATGCTACCGTCATCTATGCTTTGACAGCCTGCATCTAATAAAAATTCAGTCCCTCGGCTCTAAGTCTGGAGCTCACATCAGCATGCAAAACCAAACACAAATACAGGAGAGGTCTTGCTGGTTGACGCAGGTGATCAGAGAATGGTCTGCCCTTCTGTTTGTCTTTTCCCTGCCTTAGCTTTCATTTTTGACCTTATTGCAAGTCTTGGCTCTGGACTTTCCACAGCCTTTTCCTTTGGTGTCCCTTGTATAGGGACAGAATATGCCAGCAATCACATTCAGCATTGTTTTTTTCATTCTGTCTGGGACTCTGCAGCTCTGAGGTGTCACCTCTCCCGCTGATTACTCTGAATCTACTTCTTACCGTCTCAAAAGAAATGCGAAATTTTGAGACACCTCCTTGTTAGGAAATATAGGAAGATGTTGCTGTTCAATTTTCTTTCCATTTCTCCACTCAATTATTGCTCAGCGCAGCTCATTGTAACACGCAATCATTCTCTTTCTGTCCAGCATGAATTCAAGTCAGTTGATTTCCCATCAAGTGCGATTTTTGCTATTGCTTCACTTTTTTTTTCTAAAGTGTATGTAGCACATAAGATTACTACAAAACCATTTCCAGCCTATTTCTGTAGCTTCTTTATTGTTATCTAGCAATTTTTGAATACATGTATTTTAGAGCCTGAGGTTTTGGCAATTATGTTGGGTCATCAGCTCATTGTTAATTTTTGGACATCTGCTCCTCTGTCACATTTTAAACACTGGTTTTGGTTAGAGATGGGCCAGCTAATTTATTTCAAGTAAGAACAGATCGGAGCCATCATTCCTCAGGCAGGCTCAGAGGGGAACAGCCAAAACCGTGGGAATAGGATAGATTTTTTTGCCCTGTGGCTGCAGAGAAAGTTTCATTTAGGACACTCACTCTGTTCCTCTTCAGATGTCAGTCAGGTAAATTGTTCCTTCAACCTGGCTGGCATCTTTTTTCTTGGCTGAGAGCAGACAGACAGCTCAATCTAATTGCGCAGAGAGGTTAGCCTGCTTTCCCTTTTCAAGTAAAACAGGTTTATACGTTTCTGCGGCGCTGGCTGAACAAACAACAGGTGGATCTAAAAAAGCACTCTGGAAAATCCCTACAATTGACGCGCTGGGAAATGAAAGGGGAGTGTGTTAGAACCAGCCTCCTCTCCAGGGTAGCCTGTGTCTTGCGAATGCCCTGAGAGAGCAGGGAGGAGGAGGACAGTGGGGGGGACGACAGTGCTGGGGGGAAGCTAGGGGATGGTCCTGAAAGTTTAGGCAAACCACAAAAGTCAGGATTTTATGTGCTTGTCCACATTCAGACTCAAATCTCTGTCTCACTGAAACTTCTAGGGTTCTGCAAAGAGCCCACTTTAAATATAGACGGGCATTTGCATGCTTGTTATAAAGATCAGTGTGAACAGGGGGGTGGCCATCTAAAAATGGGACATGATGACTTTTCACGTAGTTGCTAAATGAAAATGTGACAGCACAGTGCAAGGTGTTAAATTACTCGGTTGTCTTTGAGGATAGTCCCACTTACTGTCTTAAAAAATGCAATCTGTACCTCTTTACCTTACTGCCCATACTAGGTCTGCTACTCACGTAATGGGATCAACCTCCAAATAGAACATTTTAAAAAAAACCACAAACTTTCAGAAGGAGCTTGCAATTGGATCAGATTTCATTCTCAGCCATTGGTCTCTAAATCTACTACAGTCTTCTTCTGCTTGGGCTACTCAAGTGGAGGAAGGGCAGCCTGAGCAGTCCCCATCCAGGGCTGTGGGGTGAGCAGCAAAGGATAAGGAGGAAGCTTGCACCTCCCCATCCTCTCCTTATGCATCCAGGTAAATAAACAGGATTGTTGGTACCTTAGGGCAGCCAACTGGCTTCATTTGTAGGTGAACTAAAATACCACAGGCCTTTCATACTAAAGAAAAAGCCCAACCCAGCTTAAACAAATCAAACATACCCTCTAGTCTGAGGGTTTTAGCTGTCTCCAATAGGAAACTCATTGGCAGCATTTGCGCTGGCAGTGACTTGTGCCGGTACACACTAGGAGAGACTCTTGACACTGTGGTGCTGGTCCAGGAACAGGGTGGGTTTCTGGACACAGGCTTTGCAATGATGAAAAATGTCCCCCAGATCTTGTCAAACACAAGCTTCTTGTTTTCGTTTGTTGGGCACTGCTGCTCCCACCCCTGGCCCGCCAGTGGCTCTGGCCCTCCCTGTCTCCCCTGGTGCCTCCCTGCCTCTTTTTGTGAGATCTATTAAATGATGCAAAGCTCTCTTCTGCAATGCTCAGAGATGTTTCCTACTCCCCTGGTGGAAAAATGGTTGTAAAAAACCTATATGAACAACTGCTGCTCCAAAACATGCAACCTTTGGTTGCACCATGACGCCCCCCCTCAGCACGTGTGCCTCTATTCAGGAAAATGATTCACACTTTTAGCAAAAACAAGGGCTGAGAATCCATAAATCTAGGCTGAGACCATGCTGTGTCCAGTCCTGCCATCCCTGCTTTCTGTCTTGCTGCCTGCGGTGCCACCTTCCTCTCGCCTGGCTCACAGGTGCCCTTCTGCCTGGGGTGGAGGGGGGTTGTCTGCGCTGCACCCCTCTGCCTAGCCCCCTGCCTGCGCCAAGGGAGCTGCTATCTAGGAATTTTATTTAATGAGAACGGAAAGCAACATTTAATGAGCAATGAGACCAAGAGGCATCCCCACATGGCCAGATGGGGCTGGTGACTTCCAGTGATGGCAGGGAGCTGTGAAGGCTGACACCCGTGAAGGGCCTGGTTCGTGCTGCTGTCTGGTCTTACTCCACTGCTGGGTGCTGCCTACTCAAGAGTAGGGCTACCTTTGTTGCGGTTCTTTTCAGGCTGACCCCATCCCTCTAAGAGGTTTTTCACCTTATGGTGACATAGCAAAGTGTCACCCAGCCAAATGCATCTTCACAAAAGATTTTCTGCAATAGATGAATTTCTATCTGATGCCAAAAGCCCTCTGTGAAACAGCTCATTCGTGGTCATTTTTGGTGTGATGTGTCTGGTGTTTGTTTGCTGTAATTACTTTTAACTTTTGCTAACAGTTCTCTGGTAAGCATCATTAAAGCTCACCACAAAAGCTATAGTAACCTTGTGCGATTCTCTTGGTATGGAGACGCTCCTGGGAGGGATCCACGGTCCTGTGGTTCAGCACAGCCCGTCTCTGGTTTCTCTCCCTCTGAGTCACAGGGCTGTGTCACCAGGAAGGTCATGGGACTGCAGAACATACCAGTGGCTGGAGTTGGGGTTTCTTTCATCATAACCTCAGCTGCTACCTCTTCTCCCTCAGTGGCCTCCTGTGGGTTTTTACAAAGTCTAAGCCATGTGCAGTGTTGACGTATAACCATCCAGTTGATGTTTAGTTCCAGGGACACATCCCTTCCCTGGTGTGGATGTCACCAAGTTCCGTACCCACAGATCAGTTTCCATAGTAACCAATGTGCTTCAATGAGAGGGGGAAAATCAGAAGAATTTGAAAGGTGAAGACTAACACTGGAAGGGAGCAAGCGGAACAAACAGCAGGCACAGTGGCTTGGAGCACACCACAGGTTTTATGATGTGTGTTTTAGGAAGACTTGCATGGCCTGTGAACCGTTCCTTTCCTCATGAGACATGCAGCCATGCCAAAAGCTTGGCGGTGCAAAGTATAATGGTACCTCACACTATCGTACACATAAAAATCCCATGTCAGCTTATATTTATTCACATGCTCCAATATTTTATGGCCTGTGGAGAAGGAAACATACATTCTTCCGATCCTCCTTCTTCATCCCTTCTGCAACAATGGAAGATGTCAAACAGCAAAAAGGAACAGAACTTTGGCAGAGCCACTTTCCAGCTTCTCATTTATTCCGTGCTGTCACAATTGCCACCATCAGTAGGTATAAAATGACATAGATATAAAAAAGGATATAGATAAAAAAAATTAATAAGATATAAAATAACTTATTCTTATATATGCTGGACAGAGTCACTACTACTGATCCATTTCTGCTTGGAGGGCTCACTTTACTGGATCTGATGAATTAGACAGAAGTGTATACTCTCCTTCAGCCATGTGATATAACTCAGTGAACAAATATATTGTTTAAAAATATATCTGAAATTCATTTACGACATAAATCCAGAATCTAGCACATTGTAGATCGTATGGCATGACTTACAACCCTCTGAAAAGCAAATGTTCAGAACATTAATTCTACACCAACAATCATTCAGAAGTCAGGAACCATCGCCTCAGAAATGCCTAGGAAACTCTGCATTAGGACATTTGCACCAATAGCGTACTAGTTCGACTGACAACGTGCATATTGCACTGCCTTGTCCTAGGACTCAGTAAGATGGTTAGAGAAAAAACCACACAAAGCAAGATTCACATCACCCAAGTTTAGCTGGGTGAAGATTGTTGTCTGTGTTGGTCCTCTTGGCTCTGTCTTTAATTAGTGGATAGTAACAGATGTCTCCTGTTGGTGACTCACCCCATCTATTTCGGTTTGCCCATTAGAGGTTCCTGTTTCTGTCCCTTTACTAAGGAGGCAGACTAATGATTGCAGTTTAGATTTAAACAGCCAAATGTTGGTGAGGTGAAGCTCACCCTGAGATATGATCCAGTGAAGATCCAGCGAAGCAGATCTGAGACCCAGTGAAGGTCAGGAGGTGATAATTCTAGAGAGAAAGGAGAAGTTTGGCGCTCTAATCCTTAGGCCCATCCATAAAAAGGGCTAGGGTCCATTTGCTGTCCCTGAAGAGCACAGCATGGGCTGCGTTCATGTAGTTACACGTTTCACCCTCCAGATCAGGGTAACTGAACCCTCTTTGTCTATTAGAGATGGCCCCTGCCCAGTGGTAACCCTAGACCAGTCCTGGGCACCATCCCCGTTGACAGTTTGACAGTGTGGAAAAACCCCAGTAGAGGGGCCATGACACAGCATTGCTTAGTTTACTGGTAGACGTGTAGCCAGAGCATCAAAAACAGGACGCTGTTAGATGGAAAGGAACAGTGACCGGTGTGACATTATGTCTGGTAGATAAGGAAATGACTAAGAAATTTGCTGTAACTTGGGCAGCACAAGTGAGCGCTGTGACAGAATTAAAAAGGAAAATCCACATGGGCACACACAGATTACGGCTATTCTGGGCCCAGTAAGGCCAACAGCCAGACCTAGCATTTTCTGGATACGTGCTCAGGGGCGGTGGCTTGACGTTCAGTTTAGACATACAGCCACTGCTTGCCTCCATAGGCAACACAGGTAGGGGCAAACAAGCGAGGAACGTCACACCATGCAGCTCCAGGTCAGCATGGTCTTTCTTCTGGAGAGGAACTTCCTCCTTCAGGAGGAGGAACCAAAATGTCCCAAAGGAGGAGTCAAACACCCTGCGGGACTGTGGATGAAAGAAGGGCTTTCCGAATGCTCCCTGTGCTCTTTTCCAGGCGGGTCCTGGGGCATGAGGGTGAGCAAAGGGAGCAGGAGTTATCACTTCTCAGCACCCTTGAGCCCTGTTGCATCAAAGGGAGAGAAGAAAGGTGGCTGCCAAGACTCAAGTGCCCCAAGGACTGTGTGAGACGTGCAAGGAGGGGGCAGCCCGGCCGGCACAGTTTCCTGATGGTGGAGGAAAACCAGAACGAAGCCCACAGGGTGCTGCTACCTCACGGCAGCCCGGGCTTTAATGCCTTTTTGTCCCGTGATAAAGAAATTACACAGATTACAGCTGAACATGGAAAATATGATTCACCCGGTCTCCAGAGCACTCGTTCCTCCGTTCGCCCAGCGCTGAAACGTGCAGCTCCTGCAGCGGCTGAGGCGAGGCGACGGCCGCAGGCCCTGTGGCGCCTGTGGGGAGCTGTCTGTCCAGCTCCATCTTCTCCTGACCTGTCTCCCTTTTTTCTAAACACGGCTGACAGGATCCCATACGTGCTAATATGACGCTGAGGGAACAGTTCGGAACCCGGGGGTGCTGCTGGTGTGGGTGAGCCGGCCTGCCGTGCTGTGTGAGCTCCCTCTGGTGCCCGCCGGCCTCCCCTCGGCCCCTGGAAATCACCCCTGTCCTCCTCCTCCTCCCACCTTGGCCTGCCATTTTCTTCTGCGGTGCAATATGGACGCCTACAATAACGCCTAGACCCAGAGTTGCTGCCTCTCTTTGTCGAAAATAAGGCATTGTATTCCGTGTGCCGAAGTGCTACTGAGAGCAGATAAAGTGTAGCGGATGTGCAAGGGAAACTATGACTTGTTTTATTTCTGTAGATAAAAGTAACATCCCATTTGCAAAGGTTTCCTGTAGTAACATCGTTGTGGTTAAGCCTGTATTCAACAGGAGAATGATGAAGTTAGTTAGTTTGCTTCCTGAATACACGCATCTGAAAGTATTAATTGTTTTACTGAAGACGTAGGAGCCCCATCCAAAGCATCTATACAACTCCACTTGTAGCTCAGGTTATCACCTGGTTTAGATGATGAACAGTGAACAGTTCTTACTTCTTATCCACCAGCACTTTTGATTTACAATAGTCACGTGAATTTGGAGACTGCAGCAAAAATGGTATAGGGCTTTGCATTCCTCGCAGGAGTTAAAGAGAGTTTTAACTGGAGTAAGATAGGAGCTGAGAAATTGTAGCAGAATATTTAATATTTGAAATTTTTCATTCATATATGATTCATTACCTGATTTTGTCATCGTGGAAGCCTCAGGATCCATCAAGGACTCAGAGCTTTTAGGTTTCAATTAAAACACCATAATTTCACATGTGATACTGTAAGACATAAGTAGCTCATTGTTCAGATGTGAAGGAACAGACAGCAAGTAGTCATGTTAAGGCAAATTAATTTTATACCTGCCTGTCAGCCAAGCTGTTGATGTGCTGCTTGTAGCCTGCCCCTGCACAAGGTAACGTTGCTGTTTTAAGCTTCAGTGAGGGTGGATTAACCTAAGGCAGGTTACTGTGCTTAACCTGATTAGGCTTAACCTGACCCCTCATCTCAAATAAGGGCATAGCAAAATCATACAGAAATATAAGATTTTAGTGCCATTTCCCTCCTACATTCTCATCTAAGCCACATTCATTCACCTGGCCTGCTTGGGATTGCCCTGACCCACGTGCAGGACCTTGCACCTGGCTTTGTTGAATTTCATGAGGTTTGCACAGTCCCAGCTCTCAAGCCTGTCCAGGTCCCTCTGGATGGCATCCCATCCCTCCAGCGTGTTGACAGCACCTCACAGCTTGGTGTTGTCGGCAAACTTGCTGAGGGTGCACTCCATCCCACTGTCCATGTTGCCGACAAAGTTGTTAAATAGCACTGGTCTCAGTACTGACCCCTGAGAAATGCCTCTTGTCGCTGGTTGCCATTTGAACATCAAGCCACTGACTGCAACTCTTTGAGTGCAGCCATTGAGCCAACTCCTTATCCACTGAGTAGTCCACCCATCAAATCCATGTCTCTCCAATTTAAAGACAAGGATATCATGCAGGACAGTGTCAAATGCTTTGCATAAGTCCAGGTAGGTGATGTCGGTTGCTCTTCCCTTATCCACCAATGCTGTAACGCTGTTACAGAAGGCCACCAAATTTGTGAGGCATGATTTGCCCTTGGTGAAGCCAGGTTGGCTGTCACCAATGACCTCCTTAACTTCCATGTGCCTTAGCATGGTTTCCAGGAGGATCTGCTCCATGATCTTACTGGGCACACAGGTGAGACTGATTGGTCTGTAGTTCCCTAGGTCTTTCTTTCCCTTTTTAAAAATGGGGGTTATATTTCCCCTTTTCCACTCAGCAGGAACTTCACCCAGAAGTGGTGATAAACAGTGTGGAAAGAGATGATAAACAGTTTGAGAAGTGCATGTGGTCTGTGAATATTGCACACAACAAGTGCAGCATCGCAGCAGATCAGCAGCAACTCCTAAAGACGCTGCTTCTGGATTACCACTCAACTATGTACCTGTGCCCTGAGTCCCAGAAAAGTGAGTGAGTGATGGTGAAGAACTGAAGTCTGGTGGTTTGTATGCCTGCCTTTAGAAGACCAAACTCCCATTTCTACCTCTACCTTGGCCTCTTGTATGCCTTTGGGAAAATTGCTTAAAGGCACATTTTTCAGAATAATGCATTGGAAACTTTCATTGATACAGCTTCCATGAGTATCTGTGAATTAACTCCTAGAAGCCAGTCCATGAGAAGGTATTTTAACTTGTGTTTGATGGTGGGACATGGGAGAGCTTCCCAACCAAGTCAGGACAATGATCGTACACCGGTAATTCCCTTTTTGCTTTCCATGATCTGGTTTCCATCAGAAGGAATCCTTCATGTTGGGAAGGAGAGACAGCTTGTTCCACTTGGATCTCCTTCATTTGGGCCAACCCCAGCTTAGCCTCCCTGTGATGAGACAAAAATACCTACTGATGCTGATGGAATAGCTCAGCCATAAATTGAGTTTCTGCTAGGGCACTCAGGATTAGGTTAAGGGAAACTGCTCATAAGAAAGTGGAGAGAGAGCCCTAGAGACATTAAATATTTTAGTTACACATTCTGGTTTGTGTGTTTAAATGCATGCAAAGATTAACACTTTAACACTGTCCACCCAAACTCAAAATGTCAGCCTAATAAAGTTTGCAAAAGTTTATGCAAATATTTAAAGTGGAAGATTAAAGAAAGATTATTGAAAATGGAGACCTTGCATAAGTAAAAGAGTTTTATAACTTTTTACTGTTATTTTGACCTTTCAATATGTTTTCCCAAGTTTTATTATGAGGCAATATTATGTTTGGAAAGGAGGTGTATGACCTGTGAGGTACTGTTCAGTGGGGAGACTGCATAAGCAGTGAGGAACCAGCTAGGTCCCTCTTCCACACGGGGTAGGGTAAATTAAAAAATATTCTATTCATCTGTTTTCCTAACCCACTTTTCTCTCCATGGCCCAGCACAGACATACGTGCAGAGCAGCCATGAAGTTGTAAGTTTGTGCAGTTCTGAAGGGAGAACAAATGACCAAATAATTTTTTTGAAGCACACATGACTTCTTCCTTTCTTTACAAAGCAGAAGGTTGAGAATGCAATCACTGACATTCTTGTCAAGAAAGACCATTAGGCCAGATGACCTTTTCAGCCTCTGAGCTTGAATCTTTTTCTGTGTTTAGTCAAAGTACTACTGTTATCCTTGCAAGTAGTATCTTCTGCTGTCTGTGCTTCTTGGCTGTAGCTTTGTGTCTGGTTTTCTCCGTGGATGTGAGGCCCATGAGAAGAACATTTAGTGGTCTCTTCCCTCAATGGCAGAGTTTCAGGTGGTGCCTTCATTGTTACCCTGCACAAGTAAGACCAATCCTCAGGCCCTACAATTTTACTTGTAGGTGGGTATTCTCCATGGGCACCCAACCCAACCTGCACAGCTCTGGTGGCATCCCTTGAGCCTTTCTTTTGCCTTTCCTTCTGAACCAAAACTAATCCAAAAACTAAAACAGAAGATTGCCCTCTAACCTTCAAAATTCCTCAGACTCGTGTTACAGTCTATTGTCCAGAAGAAGTTCATCGTAAGTATGATACTTGATAGAGTAAAGTATGGTCTTGGGATGATAAGTTCCCTGCTGCTCGTTTGGATTCACAGGTGATTCTCCTGTGTTCAAGCAAATTCCATGCCTATTGCTGTTAGACCTTTTATGGGACATCATGAATCATCTTCAGTTCATAGCAAGTCTGTCTACACACAACTACTACTGCTATTTCCTGCATTTGTACATGACTCTGAGACTAGGGGAGTTCTGGCATGGAAGTACACTTGTCTGTATTTTATGAGTCTTTATTGGAAATCTCTGTGTTCATTTTCTTTGGAGCACTCGTTTCTCTTTTATAATATTATTTCTACTCTTTGGAGTTGAATTATTTTTAGTTAAAGATTCTGATAGCAAAAGCATGATATCCTGACTTTACTGCATCTTTAAAAAGATTAATTCACTTCTCTTATTGCTATATTTGACTTCCTAAAGTTCATGTTCCTTAACTGGTAATAAACGATACGCTACTTGTATTTTCAGAATAGATGCTGCTGGTTAGCTAAGGGCTACTTCTTGTGGGTGAAAACTCAATGGGGAAAGAAGAAAGAAATACAAGCATTTTCTGAGCAAATACTGTAGCCACTGGTGGACATGTTAGTATCAACTGCATCAAGTCCTTCAGGTTATATTCCTCTTTTGCACTTTGTTCACCTCAAAGTAATATTTGATATAGAAATTTCTTGTCTGGGGATATGCTTCATTTTCAAATTGAATTTTAAGATCCTGCACTTGCACCTTGAAAATCTTGACTTTGGTCTTGATTGCACAGAGGTTAGAGACATACAACATTCTTGCTAGGTGTGTGCAGTGTGCTCCAGCCAAACACATTGATAACCTGCAGCAGTGGCAAATGTTATTTTTTTTTTCCTGGCTGAGCATGGTTTTGTATCTTTTTATCCTTGCCCACCTTCAATGCTCTCTAATCGTATTGGTGCTCCAATTGCCACGTGAGCAACCTTTTCTGGGAATATGGTTGCATGGCAATATTTCAATTTTATTTTGAAAGTGATGATGTCCTCTATGTACTGCAAGCTCTTGCCCTGGTATCCACCCCAGAGCCAGTCCTCACTCTCTTCTCTTGTGAGCTGATATTATTTCTGACTAGCTTTTTATAATCTTTATAGATGACCAACGTCATTACATTTTTCCAATACTTTGTGGAGCGAGAAGTGACGTTTTAAAGTACTTTGTTTTACATGGATTGTGTCTGAGGCCTTCTCCTGCAGATGTTCCTATGCTTCATCAGTACTTGTGCCGTTTGTTATGCCCCAGTTTTATGTTACACTCCCTATTGCTTGGGAGTAGCATTAATAGTGTTCCCTGTGCTTCTTTCTAATTTTACCAGGGCTGATGATCTGACTCCCCTCTGTTCCTCTATTTTGGCATATACATTTTTCTTGCACAGCTGTTAGGACAAAGAATATTCTTTTGAGATGACATCTTTCAAACCAAACTGGAAAATGGTTGTCTGACAGCCGCTTGTCCAGTCTGAATAGCAGTAGTGGGTACAGTAATACCCAGTACGCAGCTGCTGAGGAAATGTTCTTGTGCAGAGGGGTTTTTCTTAGAAACTAATGAATCAAAGTCGCTCAAACTCTGTGCTTCTCTGGACTTGCCATGAGAGACCTGTGCTTTGTGGTGGATTTCTTCACCCTTTTACCAAAAACATTTTAGAAAATAAGTTTGGGTTTAGATTGCAGGCTGTTTATCTCCTTCAGATGCTGTAAAGATGAGCCCCATCAGCTCCTTCCATTGAGCTCATTTCTCTGCAATGCTTCCCATTTAAAGTCTGTAGGTAACATTTCTTGCACTATTCTGTGTGAATGCAGTAGTAAACATATTTCTTCCTTCTGATATGAGAAATTGTCTTAATTCTAACTTTACAGAAATGCAGATTCACACAGGGGTCAATGGTGATGGGTAACGGTTTTCATTTCATTAACAAACTTCTCAAGACTTTGCCCTCAACAGCCCAGCTAATATACAAGTAATTAAGATTAGTGACCAAGGTGTCAAACCTTCTACCCTGCGCATCTCTTAAACTACTTGATTAACCAGTTGCCCAGTTGTACATAAATCACATACAGAGAGAACGGTGATATTGTTAGATTAGGTACAGGCTTTGGAGATATTTTGTTAGCAGCTGCCATCCTATTGGGAAACTTGGGTGACCCATTAAATTTTACTTTTCTTTTTCCTTTGCACTTATTAGGGCACTTGGTACTCTTTTGTTGTTCCAATACTTGTAATATATACCTGTGGGCAGGGAACACATGCCCTGCCAGTGCATTCAGCCTGCTGCAGGCAGGGAGTCCTGGGTCCATGCTGTCAGGCTTTCCTTCTCTGTCCAGAGGGCTCCCTCTGGCCATGTTCCCTTGCTCATGTCATGCTTATTACCAACCTTTAGATGGGGGATGTGCTCAACCTGCCCTTGCCTCTGTGAATTTCTTGGTGGTACTCTAAAAATTAATTATCAGAGCCCTTCTTTCTTACAAGAGGTAACTTTTTGTATCTCATGCGTGACACACATTTCTTTTAGTGCCAGCTGGACTTCTTCAAATGTATTTACAATCTTAAGTGCTTTATAATATAATACAGATTTGTTTACCAAGTCTTCCCTTCCCCACCTTTTTTAAAGATCAACTCCAATTATTGGTGCTGGTGGTGTCACAGTGCCATTAGAGTGCACAAAAGCAGGTAGCATAGGAGGTGGGGAGGCACTTGTGTGCCAGGGTGCTAAGGGTCTGCCGAAACAAGACAGGACACGGTGGAGTTCCTCTGTGGCATGGGTGTCTGGCTGTGGCTGAGGGGTGAGGAAACATCCTGCCAGCACGGCATGGTGGTAGGTCAAGAGTAGTCATCCATTGAGAAGGAGCTGATGATTCTGTTTCATGCATGCCATGTTACATGGGCATGGGGGATAAGATGGCAAAGGGTCACCTTGTACTGTCTCCATAAATCCCTGTGGCCATGGAGCTGCAGTTTATGAAACGCCCCATGTCTGTGGAAAGTGATCTGGGCACTGAAAGCCTTAGAAAAAAAATCATCTCTGTTTGCATCACATCCCCTGTGAGCAGAAGAATCCCTCACATGTCTTATTTTAAATTGAGCACCTTTGCACATTTATGTTTTCCTTTGTTTTCTACTAAGAGCACATAAAATCATTGGCAACACAGTAGAAGCTAATTACAGGATCCTTACTCCAGTCAGAACATCTTGCAAATAAATTAACGAACTTCTCCACTTTTCTCTGAAGCAGAGAAGCTTTGTTAATATTACTCTTTGCAGATAACTTGCTGTTGTTTTGACATGTTTTCCACACGCAAAGGACAGCAATATGCTTACAATCAATACACTTTTATTTTAATCGGGGAAAAATGGAATGGGAATAGCAGGTGAGAGCCAAACTAAATTCTTTATGAGGATGCTGTTTCCTTTGTAGCATGGGGCATCTGCATGTCTTTGCTGAACGGCAGCCTGCATACCTCCCAATCTTTGCACATGGTGGGATAACCTTCTCTTTGCAGTCTCAGAGGCTCAGGAGTTTCCACAGCCTAAGCCTGTGCTAACTACCAGTCAGTGAACACAAAGAGATTTGAAAATGTTTTGTAAAAGTCCCTCTGAGAAAACTTACCACTCAAAGGACCTCTCTAGTTATCTCAGACCTTCCCAAGGGCTCCACACTAGCCATGCTTGCTGTTTCCAGTGAAGATGTCTTGTTAGGGTGGTGGCCAGCACATACTTCTCAAAGGGGCCGTACTCCGGGACCAAATGAACCTCTTGGCTATTTTTATACCATGGAGACAGATCGGTCCCCTAAACAGCCCCAGATTATGGGGGATGCAAAAGTGGTTTAGAGCTTCCTGTCCCAAAATCCTGAGAATGTCCCAAATGACTGAGAATTAGTGCTGTGGTTTGTGGGTCTGTCTGTGCAGTCTGGTATTAGTGTCCAAGAACTTTCCAAAATCCTCCTTGGAAAACAACAAGGAGAGGATTATAAGGAGGCTGGTGCCAGGCCTTTAACATTCTGAAAAGTCCACCCGGGAAAAAAATAAAGCCAAAACCATTCAAACAATGCAGTCCTGCACACAAATTCCACAACTCAGCAGTACATCATGCTAAATGTTAATAGTGACTCATTTAGCATCCAAAAATTCATCATACGCCTCTATCACATCCCCAAGAAGTATTCAGCCAAGTAACACGATGAAATTTCATGTGCACAGTTGCGATCCTATTCCTTGACATCACTTGGAAACAATGAAAAACTTCATCCATACAAATACCGTGTAAGAGCATGACCTCGCTTAGGGAGAAGTGCAGCACGATCAGACTTATCCGCTGGGGAACTTGGATAAAGCAGATGTGGAAATCCCGGCCCGGAAAGGACCTCAGGAGTCTCTAAGGTCAGGTCCCTGTGCTTGCAGGAAGCCATGCAATGAGTCTCATCCCAGCTCCGTCTTAAAGCTAACTAGGGGGTTTGTCCTTCCCTTACTCCTGTTGTGGAAATTTTTTAATCTGACATTAAAATTATTGCTTATATTTGCACCAACATATCTTTATGCAATCCAGGTAAATTAATGATGAAACAACACATGTTATGACTCATTTATTCTTCTCTTTATACACAAGCTTGAAATTTCTGTAAATGCAAATGGGAGATTGGTGCCCAACCTAAGTATTATTAAAATGTGGAGTTGAAATATAATGTATCTGGCTTCTATTCTCACCAGAGTCTTCCAAAACATTCCTTTGCAGGATTAATTTGTATGAACTAGAAAAATGAATGAAAGTACCACATTACTTAGCCTGCTTTTGTTTGGTGATTAAACTTGAGAAACATTCCTATTGTGGTCTTCTGACAAACGCTCTGCCTTCTCCAGGTGTCATGTGCACGTTACTAAAAGGCTTTCCAGAGAACAGTAAGGTGATGCTTGTGTGCAAAATCTGCTTCAGGTCTCAGGGTCCCAGGTACCTGCAAATAAAGAAAAGGAATAGGGGCATAAACTTAACAAAATGCATGTGCACACAAGTTTAGACACCAGGAGGAAGAATGAAGAGCCCGTGTAGATTCAGAGCATGTACAGCGGCCCATCTTAGACATGGAGTCAGCTTCTGGATTTATTGCACGTAACAACATTAAAATACACTCAACCTTAATGCTGTCTCCACTATTTCTTATGATGTATTAGAAAGATCAGTGTGAGAAATAATTTATAAAAGCATTTGAAAGAAAGTCTCTTTTGAGAAAAATTTACAGTCTAAAGGACTGATGTTCAAACTTTTCTGCTCATGACCTTGCTCCTCCGTGGCCTCAAGTGGCCATGTCACTGGCATGAGTGCTTCCAAGCTCACAGCTCCAAGAGGGGGAACTGTAGACCTAGAAACACTGTTTGGTCAGCAGTTCTGAGGCAACCCTCTTGTTTATTATTTATTTGAATTGCAGGGTGACCTAGAGAGATGCTGCAGGGTTAGGTCCCAGCAGGGCGTCCAGCAGTCGATGACAAGGAGGGGAGGATATGGTGTGCTGGCCCCAGCAGACCAGCTGGCTCACCATCACGAGGCTCGGACTAGGTGGTGCAGCAGAGGGATGATTGAGGGAACATCAGAGAGGGCGGTGCTGGGGTTGTTGTGGGGACTTCCTTTCACAGAATACATATAGCAGGGCAGGAAGCATTCATGTATTTGCTAGAAAATCTTTGCAATTATTGTGCAATACTGGGGGAACTATGCTATGACAAGATTTCCTCCAAATGACCAACGTATTACAGTCTGCTTACTCTGTGCAAGATCTGGAAAAGAACTGGTCTACTTTTCTTTCTAACCTCTCTGCATTTCAACAGTATCACAGCAAAGTTATTTTAAATCACAAAGAAGTGTCGGGAAGGTAATGGATATGAGCAGAGACATTTTGGTAGAAAGCAATCTTATACTACAGGGAAAAAACTCCCAGTACTTATAGTTCCAGATTACTTTTTCCCAAAATTTGCTCTAGTGCACTGCATGCAGTATATAACAAATGGTACTTTAAATGAAAATTATTAGACTGAAATAAAACATGATAATTTTTTTTCAAATGAATTTTTCTTGGGTATGGAGAGACTTATAGCAATGAGATTAATGTTAGAAACAGTCCAGCCTTATAGTTTTTGGTGTTTACAAATTGGAAATGGATATTCAAGTAGAGGTAGGAAACCTGGGAAATGATCATGCTGAAAAAGGCACAGGAGAAGTAACACGCTCAGGCGAAGGGTGAACTGGACCTGGAACTGTAATATGAAGTAGCTTTAAAAAGCTGACTGTAAATTTCAGTTGAAGATGTAAAGCCTAAAAGGCCCAAAAGCATATCAAATGTCAGAAGGAAAAAATAATTTGCAGATATTTGAACAATGTTGCCACTGGAGATGAAGAGAAATTCTTTGGCTACCCCTAGCTGGGGAAAAGAGGTAAAAGAGGAAGACTGCCTAGGGATAAGAAGCATCATAGCTACAAAAGAAATGTGTAAAGCTGGGCTCCATGGAGAATGCTTTGGCAGAAAGCTGTACAGGGATGGGTGATCTGTGCAGAAATTGGTTAGACCTTAGGTGGCTTCTGTAGTGGTGATGGGTTCATCTCCTGGCACATGACATCTGACCAAGATGAAACATGAAAAAACATACAAGAAGTTAGCATGGAGATGGGCCAGGAATGTGAGATGAGATGAGATGAGATGAGATGAGATGAGATGAGATGAAATGATTTGGTATCACAGCTGCCCACCATGAAAATACCTTCCCCTGTCATGTTCCTGCTTGACATGCCATTTGACACAAGAAAAGAACAAAATTGTGAAAATGAAGTGAATGGGCTAAAATAATGCCAGAAGGACACGAAATACTGGAACTAAGACTGAATAAGGAGAAACAGCTGACAAAATATTGTTGACCAATGTGATAAGAAATTCCCTGGACAGGATGTGCCACATGAAGATGTGCAAAATCATCAGGAACCATGACTCCTATAAAGGAAGCAAAACAGGAAACATGTCATGAATCATCAGCAAGCAGGCCCTGGACAGGTTGCATGGCTCGATCTTGAATGAAATTAATAATTTACTGGGTCTGGGAAGAAGATATTTAAATAGCATCATAACATTATGACAGAAGCTTAGAAAAGACAGACTGAAAATTCAGGCTGATCACGTCTGCTCAGCATCAACATGTGAGAAAGAGAAGTTAGCACTGCCAGAGTGTGGGATGCCTCATTAAATAAACAGTCCCAGACACTAATTAAGAGTATACAGAAACAGATACAAAAAGGCGAGCATGCTTGGAGACTTAGGAAGCCTCGGGATAAGGTGACTGGCACATGGTTAGCAATGACAATGTCTCTACAGGCAGCTATTTCTCAGCATCTCACCTGTAATCTTCAGCTAACTACTCACTGGTTTGCATCTCTGATTTGTATTAAAGTGTCCTGTGTTCATTTATTACCGGCACTGTTTAGCAGAACTCAGATGTGGGAGATAAAGGCAGCAATGGGCTTTTGGTCAAGATGAGCCAACCCAGTAGTATCTCCTGCAGAGAAAAAAAAAATGTGGAAAAAAAAATGGGGAAACAAAAAAGGTGAGAACACCAGTGTGACAGAAATCCCACAGGCTGACATAATTTTCCAGTTCTAATTAAACCAACTGAAGCTGATGAAAGTGAATTGGTGTTTCAAAATGAAGGGTCCCAACAGTTCTGTCTTTATCCCTTTCTTCAAACATCTGAAGATCTCTCAGTTTTCATCTATAGCTGAATAGTCCTTATTCGGTGATTTTTTTATATTTGATGAAGTACAGTGTAGTTCAGTCAGTTGTTGCTTTTCATTATGAATCACCTTACAATAAGGTGGAGAGCAAATCCTGCCTTACCTGCTAGCTAGCTCTTTCCTTTATTATAGCAGTGACCTCTAGTGTACAGCTCTCAGTATCCAGACCTGGCGTTTCCAGCTTACTGAGCATGGCCATTTTCCATCTCACAGGAAGGAAGTAGCCTTACAAAGTAACCTTTCTGTTTATTTTCGATTCCTTTCAAAGAAAATTAAAAAATGCTCCCTTGAGACTTTGATAGTTGATAAAAGAGCAACAGCAATGTGTTGGATCTGTGGCTGCCCAGCCCTTGTGCTCTAAAGCATTTTCATGTTGGTGTGGCTCAGGGAGAAATTTTGCAGCCTCTAGCACTGCCTGTGCTGTTATTTTATACTTTGACATGCATAAATCTTTGTTAGAAAGCTAAATCTCAGGTGCATTTTAGTGCAGGACATACTAATCTAGTGCCTAGTAGGTAAGGTCAGCTGGGATTTCTTGAAATGAAATGTGCTAATTACTTGTAAGATGAGTTACGTTTAATTTGTTTCTGCTGTAGAAATTCCAGGGGAATCGCTAGGAGACACAGTAATAATCCTTCTCTAGCTCTGTCTTTGATGGAAGCCAACACAGGATGTTTCACCACTAGTATCGCTGTAGGAATATTGTGAGTTTCATCATGTGACGCTTCTTCTTGACATCACCTTCCCAGTCAGTGAGGATGGTGGTTGTCCTTCCCGCTGTAGCTGCCTGAAGGGAGGCCTCTCACACAGGCCAGTTACCTGCCAGTGCAGAGGGATAGGGTGACTTGGGGAGATCAAAGAGTTGACCCTGAGATCCCCCTCCATGAACCACTGAGGGGTCCCAGAGAACTGGATCTTCACTCCTGTCCCTGGATCACCCAGAAGACCTACGGCCACCCCATCTTTATCTCCCTTGCAAGCAGAACTGCATGGTGCTTGGAGAGGAGCTTGCCAGTGGCAAGTGTTGGGCACCAGAGATCTCTCCAGGCCTCTTTCGTAGCTGTAGAAGGGCTGGGATACAGGGCTGGGGCCACAGGGATGGGCATGTAGCCATTGGTCTTTCATGCCCACAAAACCAGCCCAGGATTTACGACTGACAGAGTGAGTCCCATCATCCAAGGTGTGATGCTATATTACATCTTCTGGTGATATGGCAGCACAGGGCACCTCTGACCTCCCACAACCAAATTTCCCTGCTTGCATTTTCGTATGCAATGGCTGTTGATAATTACCAATACTAATTTAGCTTAAGGACATAAATGACCATGTCAGGAAAATAACTCTTCCTAAAAAAATGATTGTATTTCAGTCTGTCCATCGTGACAAATATTTCCATTCAGTAATCACAAATGTTCCAACATAATTGACCATAATCCAAGTAACGAGGAGCTGAATGGTGACTGGTAGGGTCTACGCACCATAATAAATAAGCTAGCCTCACCTGTAAATTGCTTTCTAGTTGGTGAAGTTAGAGAAATTCATAGAGGAAGGGGTCAGGAGCTCTCAGGAAACTGAAGAAAACACATTTCAACACAGTTGGCTTCCTGCTGCAAAACATCCAGCCTTACTGCCGAAGTGTTCCAAAAATAGACAAGCTTTCTCATTAGCCTTATGAGCATTTAAATAGGAGAGGGATCGTTACCCAAATTATATCCTTTAAAAGGGACTTTCACACTGGGGTAAACTTAAAAAAGAACATTTACGCAAAAAGCAATTTTCTTTGCCTGCAATCTTCTGTATTCCCCTAACTCTCATTGGAATAAAAAACTTCCTCCCTCTCCAGCCTGATTCTCTATTTTCTTAATCCAGCTGTGAAATCATAAAGCTCAATGTTTATGACAATAGTGTGCTACCATGGAAACAGTTATGTCGTCATAAATTTAGCCTTATGATATGACCTCCCTGGCTGCAGGAACAAGTCAAAGAGGAAGATATGTTAGAAACAAGACCTTGTTTAAGTAGAAATGTCTATTTTAAATCCTTTTGCATAGCATGCTCAGCAGCTCTTTAATAAGAGGACCTTTGATAGGAACTGTGTATCTAATTATATACTGCTTTATTATGCCATTAGAATTGCTTTGAATGTCACCTTTGAATGCAAGCTCTCTTTTTATTGTTGAACACTTTGAATTCCCAGCGTCCTAACACGGCGCTGTGATGATTTCTACAACTTCAGATCGTTGCCCTTCTGCGCAGTTTACAGTGCCCTGTGGTTTTGCTTGTTTTCTTCTTTTCAAACTGAACAAAATTTTTTAAAAAGGAAAAGAAAAATCTATTATTGTGCAGATGTTGGAGTGAATTCTGGGCCACCTCCTGCCACCACACTGTACGTGTGGTCCCCTCATTAACGCTGTACAGAGGAAGGGTCTGCATTGGTATAGCCAGACATTTAAAATCTGATGGTCGTCTGTCACGCCTTGCTGCAGTATCCTCTGCCTCTAAGTGAGATAACCTACACATGCACACACACACTTGTGGTTTCTAATACAGAAGGTGCTGTCTAAATATAAAAGCTAAACAGCAAAGGGCCCGATGAAAGACAAGAGCAGCATGACCCTCACTATACAGAAGCAGATATAAAACTTGGCAGCCGAGGACATATACAATCTAGTCCTCCTGTGTCCTTGCTCACTGAGCCCGTAAGATGTTTCCCCATAGACCTCTTGCTTTCCAATGAATGAACCCATCTGCTTTTGTCATGCAAGCCCTGTGGTTTCGAGGGGCTGCAGAGCATTGGAGGGCTCCAAGGGGCTTCCCGCTCCCCAGCCTCTGCAGGAGGGAGCTGTGGGAGGAGACTACTGCATAGCATAACTTTTCCCCTGTATAATTAAAAAAAAAATAAACCCTTTCAGAAAATCCTTGTTAAAATTATTACACTGAATGATATGTGGGAGGTGTTATTAGAGGGGCGATGGGGCAAGGCTCCAGTGAGTAGAAGGGGAATGGGGCTTAGAGTGGCCGGCTAGCGCCAGCCAGGACACCACCCTGTGGCTGCAGAAGCTGGTGGGGCTGCGCTGCTGTACATAAACTGCGCGGCTACGGTCCACCCATGCTGTCTACAGCTGGGAGCACAGTCCTGGCTGGACAACACACATCATGTCATATCTATTTCCACCAATTATGGCAATTCTGCATGTTTTCTTAAAAATACATATCATTTTATCCTTGTTTTCTCTTCTTGTCCCCTGGTTGTTATTTTGTCCTCAATAAATGGATAGCGCAGTTGTCTGTGCAATTGTAGAAATGCTCTTCTACACCTCATTGACCTCTTTGGACATCTTCTTATCCCTCTTGAACACTTTCAGTTTCACCTTCTTCAATTGTCAGATTTTTAAAAACTTTTTGTCTCTTTTTTTTTTTTTTCATTTCTCTGTGAATTTCCTCCAACATTTTTCTTGTCAGTTCTGGCAGAAGGACACTCCAAGATGAATGCTGTGTTCACACCAAGGCCTACCTGGGGCAGTCAAGCTCAGGAAAATCCCCCACTTGTTTCATGCTTGGGCAATGTTCCTGCTTGGGATGCACTTGCCTTTGTGCCAGCGCCTCCTGTATGGCCTAAGATCAGCTCTCCCTCTAGGCTGGGCTGTGCTGTCGAAAGCAACATCTCTACTTTCTATGCTTAGGCATCTGATGTTTCCCTTAGATAGGAAGCATTTCACATTTGTCTTTTTAAATCTCAGTTTGTTTGCACTCTATTTTTGCAATTTATATAGCTCACCCTGTATTTTAAATCTCTCCTCCAAACCACTCCTCAATTTTCTGTCATCCACAGACTCTACTGTATACATTTTCACACGGTACTTTCATACGGTATGAAAGTATCAAGTAGAGATGAACGTCAGGCTTTTAAAAGATCCATCGAGGCCCAACTCATCGTGTTCATTCATCGCCATATTGACTTGTCTATGAAAATTGTCCTCCTTGTTTGGCGATAGCAGAGGAACGTTTACCTCAAGAAAGGCTCTTAGCCCTAAATAGACTCCATGTGTCAGGCTGCCCCGGTGTCTTCTGTGCTTAAGCCCTACAGAGCCACCAGAGTGTTTCCACATCCCTCCTTCAGCCTCACACGCATTTTGGGGTGGCGTGTCAGCTGCTGGGGCCTCCTTTTAACATGCTGCTTTTTTCCCCCTCCGGTGCTAAGCAAAACATGAAGGGCTCAGACCTTTTGGTTGCTGGCTGTGGCTTGCAAAATGCAGATGTACAGTAAATGACAAGCCTTGTGAGGGCTGTTGAAAGGAAGCAGTGGCGGGAAGCATTTCAGTTTAAGGAGAAATAGTCTGGGTGTGGTGCAGTAGTGAAAGAAAATTGGATAGAAAATGAAACTGGGGAGTGAAAACCTATTTTTAACAGGGCTTTGAAAATCTGGCTGTGGCCAGGCCCTGTCTGAAATGATTTAGAGCCATAACTATTTCCTGGGGCTTGTATTTTCCATAAGGGAAAACATCTGATAGCAGAGCAAGAGGTTTGTTCTTTCTGAGTACGTCCCGGGCCTTGTCGTTCTTATGGGAGAAAACAGAGGACGCTTGCTACCCTGCACACAGCACAGATGTCTGGCTGTTCTCCATGCCATGTGAGATCTTCTGGGCATGCAGGGAAAACGAGAGCTCAGATGGTGAGAGATGCATCCCTTTGCAGCAGAGAAGAGACAGCATCTCACCCAGGCAGACATCGTATTTGATGAAGAACTGCCAGGAGACGGATATGCATAAAGAGGTGATGCATGTAATTACTACATCCACTGAGTTTATCACAAAAATATACATTTTTGTTTCTACAATCAGGATTTTCTGTGCTTGTTTTTTAGATCAAGTTGTTCACTGTGAAAAATAGAATAAAATAGTAAGCCTGCTTACTGTTAAACATTATAAGCGTGGGAGAGGAGTTGGGCAGGAGTTGAGTGCAACTTGTGCCACGGCAGCCAGAAAACACAAACACAGAGAGCAATGATGCCATATGCCTACTGGCCCTCTCCTTCGCCACTAGCAAGCTGAGCTTTCTCTTGAAACACCTCACTTGTTCAACCTCACTAAAGTGGAGAAAGCCTGTCCTACAACCAGCTAAAGAGGAAGGACTCTAGACTGTCAGGCTCACCTTTACACCAAGTTTTGATCGTGTTTAGCTATGTATTTCCCTGCTTCTACTACCAACCTTTGGATAAGTAATCTAAACAAAAGCATTTTGCAGATACTGCAACAGGATGAGAAACAGCAGCAAAAAGCAAATTTATAACTAAGGAGATATAAAACTAGGGAAATAAATTATCCTATTGTTAGGCTTTGTCTTTGGATGAGGTGTTACTGCTTTGGTGTGTTTAACTTCCAGCTCTCCACGAGGACCACAGCCCAAATATGGCAGCATTTGGGAAAAAGCCAGGTCATATGAGGAGAGGCTGAGGGAGCTGGGCATGTTTAGCTTGAAGAAGAGGAGGCTGAGGGCAGACCTCATTGCCCTCTACAACTACCTGAAAGGAGGTTGTAGAGAGATGGGTGTTGGCCTCTTCTCCCAGGTGAATAATGACAGGACCAGAGGAAATGGTCTGAAGCTGCAGCAGGGGAGGTTTGGGTTAGATATTAGGAGGAATTACTTTACTGAAAGAGTGGTCAGGCACTGGAACATCCTGCCCAGGGAGGTGGTTGAGTCACCATCTCTAGAGGTGTTTAAGAAACATCTAGATGTGGCACTTCAGGGCATGCTCTAGTGGCAGAGATTGTAGGTTGTTTGGTTGGACTCAATGATCTTAAAGGTCCTTTCCAATGATGAAGATTCTGTGATTCTGTGAACAGCATAGGATTTGCACACTCAAAGCCATGACATTTCAAATGGTTATTCTGACCCAGCCTTCGTGAAGGTGCTGGGAAGGAAAGCTGCACCCAGCTAAAAGCAGATGTCTGTGCAGTTCCAAAATGGGGGTCCCTGGGAGCCAGGAGGGGTACTAGGGAGCACCTGTGCTGCTTGCATGGGACCACACACCGATACTGCTGCCCTGGGCACCCCTTGCTCCCCTTCCATTTTCCGGACAGAAGTAGACACTTCTTGCACGTGAGTCATCTGACCTGCTTAGACCCCTGCTTTCTGAGGAGATGAATTACACCCAAAAGTACTTATTTTCCACTGAGGACAAAGTGGGGGTGGATATCCCAGATGTGCATTTGGAGCTGACATCTGCCTCATTTGCAAATGAAGACCTGCAAAAAAAAAGAAAAAACCTACAGACAGCTGCATCTGGTCTGACAAATTACAGCCCTGAGCCTTCCTGGTGGAGGAGCCAAGCCCCAGCAGGCAGGAGCTGGTGGTCACTGTGGTACACTCAGATAAAACACCATGGCAGGAACAGAGGAAATAGTTCAGCAGCAGCTCCTGTGGGTCACTGCTGCCTCGCAGACATCAGCGGAGCATTTTGCTGCAAACCACCTTTCCCCAATTACCAGACACTTAGCAGCTGTGCAGCATTGCTCAGAACATCACTAAGTCTTTGAGGAATTTTGTTCTCAGGCCTCAGGGTTCTGGTTGGCTGCACTCAACTGCATGCTGGCGAGCCGGCTGTGGGAAGCTGGTTGGCGAAGGCTGTGCCTGCAATGGGCCGTGCTGCTCCCAGCCCCAGGCGACCCCCTGAAACGCAGCAAACCTCACCCCGCGCTGCTTCAGGAGCCCATTTCCACTGAAGCACAGCCCTCAAGTCCTCTTTCTACCCGGCACAAGTGATTCAGCTGCTGGCACCACAGGTACCTGCACCCAGGTGATGGGCGCCCAGCACTGCTACTGTATCTGTGAGAGGAGCCTACCCTCTTGAAGGAACATTTTCAAGAGTTTATCTAAGCAGTCTCCTCATAAGGATGTCAAGGACAGATGGTGACATCCCTAGGGCCAGGTTCTGGCTTCCCTCTGCATAGAGGGATTGGCTGCAGGTGGAGGTGGCTACTAATGCCACCCTTGGGGACCTGGGTTGCTTCCACCGGCCTCAGAGGGGTTTGGACAGTCCTGAGGTCACTTGCTTTTATGCTGAGTGTGACAGGAAGGTCTAGTATGCCCTGCAGTGAGGGAAATGCAAACATGGTCTGGAAGCTGTGTGCTGAAGATGGCGAGGTAAGAGCGGCAGTATCCAGGCTACTTAATACAAGATTTTTAGTCTTCACAGAGGAAATTTGCATAGCAGAAAGGCAATCCTGCTGATAGCCATTGGCACTTTCTGCCTCTGGACAGGCAGTGAATTTGGCCTTGTGGCTGTGGAGGGGGACCCAGCAACCAGCTGGTGTAATTTTTGTGTACGTTTGTGACAGCATCCACATTTCTTCTTTTCCTTTTTTTTTTTTTTCCCCCCTCCTCTTTGTTCACCTGAATAATAGCTACTAACAGACTAGATATGCTATGCAACACATTCATAGTGGTGCTGTTTATATGTATACACACAGCAATCTTCTATTTCTGGTACAGTTAGCCTCCTTTTGAAATGCATCTTTCACTGCTAACAGCTAGTATTTAGCTGTGCATGAAAACCGTGACACTGAAACCTCCTTCCTCCCCTCTGCACACGCTGAATCTGACAAGAGGATGAACAGCAGAAGCAGCCGCATTGCTGATAATCCAAGGTAAACTCAGGCAGGAGGAGCCTCTCAAGTTGAAGTGTATTCCTTATCTCCACATCCCCATGACTCAGGTTTCCATAATGCCTCAGTGTCTGAAATCACTCGCATTCAGAAGGGAAGCATTGCCCTTTTGGCTGCTGCTGTATAAAATGTTCTGCGTTTGGGAAGGACCGTGCTCCTGCCAGCGTGCACGTACTGCCTTGGCCCCGAGTACCAGATGCTTCTCAGGTGAGTGCTAATACAGCACGCTTTGTTTATTTCACCTTCATCTTCTTTATGAGAGGAGAATCATGTCCCGGTTTGTCACCTGCCAGCTGGTAAAATGGGGCTGGTTTGGTCTTTAACCTTTCAGCAGGATTCATTGCTGGGGCAATTTCAGTACGTGTGCATGTAGTCCATGCGCAGCGCTCCTTACGACCGTCCCAGCAGAGCCTTGCAGATAGTGCTGCAATACTGCTCATTTCCTACAAAGACAAAAGCTCTGGCTGGGGAAATTGTCAGTGCACTGTCAGCAGAGCTTCAGCTGGGGCATCTAAAAGCCATTAAGGTGGATAGCTACCAAGCATCAGGCAGGAGAAATGCCATATCCTCCAGTCTCCAAGGAAATGTTTACCCTCACAGACATTTTTCCTAAGCAAATATTCAATTAATCCACCACAGAATTCTTTAAATTCACATATGAGCACCAGTGGGGACACACTCTGCAGCTACGGTAAGGAGGTACTGATCGGATTTCTACAAAATGTAAGCTAGCGGTGGTGGCTGAGGTCACCCAGAGTCACTTCCACCCAGACTTCAGGCCCTCGGGGTCAGCTTGGGTTGTAGACTGGTTGTATGCAGCTTTCCGGCCAGCCTGCAGTGGTAGTGGTGTACTGGAGGTAATAAATGTTGGGAGGATTCGGCTCACCAGAAATAGTTTCTTGAGGGGAAGGGAGAAGATGGAGACGCGCTGTAGAACTTCATCGTCTAAAATTGGATTTTCCCTTAGGTCTAACTAAAAATAAATTAGCTAATAGTATATTCAATTAATTTTGCCAAATTTAAGCAATTCTTTTAATTAGGAGGGAAGAACTTAATCTCACAGAAAACAGACAATTTCCAAAGGCTGGCGCAAGAGTATGCCACCAGAGTATGTCCCTATGAATTGCTGAGAGATGAGGAACACACAGACTTACACAGAAAATATAATTACATGCAAGTAGCAGAGAGAGCAGTGCAACGGGAGCTATTTAACCTTGAGGAAGGTGCACGTGCTGTTGGGAGGGCAGGTACTGTGGAGATTTTAATTTCTTTTAGTGAAAGAGATTGGCAAGCTAGAGTATTATGATAAAATCAGAATTTCATCTTTTTGCTAAGGCTAGGCAAATTAATTGAGTGTCCTTACACACGTGCTGGTGAGCGGAGGAGGAACTGCAGCTTTCACAGTCATGTTTCTGAAAAGCACATTTGTCCGTAGCTTAGCAAATGCCACAAGAAGTTTATTTATTAAACCCTTGGGAAGCAGGAGGGGAGAGACCTTGTGTGATCATGACTGTAGTGAAGTTACAGGGCACCAGTTCCAGATGTAGATGTCAGGGCACATACGAGTATTGAGACGGTTGTGCCTTTTGCCTCCTTCCCAGTGCTCACTGGTGTGAAAGGCCTCGTGATGGGAGACACATAAACTCCACAGCTTTAAAAATGCCTACGTTGGGTCACTTTTAATGCCTGGCACCATATACTCATACACGCTCTGACTTTGGAGAAGAGATTATTTAATTCTGATTTCTAGCTACTGTCCACTACCGCACCGACAGTGCAAATAGACAAAATGCAAAATAATACAAATTTTTGCTGCCTCGCATTTCTTTTTAAGGCAATTGTTAATCCACTGGCGGTAAGCTATGCAATTTTATTATTTCTTTAACCATGTTAACAGAACTGTGTATGGGATTGCAAATAAGAAAATTTCACAAAACTCTTTTTACCTATTTTACAAACTCATTTTTTCTGTACCATGCATCTATTCCCGTTTTCTCTGTGTCCGGTTGCACAATACGAGAAGGCAGTTTAGTATTTACTCCACTCTCATGTTATTTGAGGATCTGAACTGGGAGATATACTGAAGACAGGAGTCAAAGTTTCCCAGATGAATCCAGCTGGATAGACAGAAAACTCCCTCTTTCTCTCCTTGACATAGTCAAATTCTGAAATGCTAAGTATATAAATACGCTAAGTACTTCAGGTGGCACACTAATCCATGAAAAGAGAAGAGAAGAAAAATAAAAATAAAAATGAGAAAGAAAAAGGAAAGAAATAGTTAAAAAGGAAAACCCAGTACGCAGTTCTTCATGAATTTCTGTAAAACCAGAGAGCATTTCTGAGGATTTTGAAACGATCTTTCTATGCAGGCTTACATGACAAATCATGTGTGATGCCAAGTCCAGAAAATTGTCAGGAGTCTTGTGATCTTCAGTGGTTTTTTTCTTAAAGTCTCAGTTTGTGTGACTAAACAATTCCTTGACAAACTTGGCTTTAATTTTTGGAAAAAAATTGTAGCCCTTTGGCTGCAGAACCGACCTCAGGGACCAGAAGTCTAGAGACTGAGTAAACAGAAAAATAATAAAAAATGATCATTTTTTTTCAAATAATGTGCTTTTCAAAACTACTTTATGTGTTTTGAGGTTTGTGGCATGATTGTTGAGCATGTTAATTTGGCAGTATTGATCCGTATTCAGGAGGACGCTGCTTTTTCTCCCCTGCATGCTGACGTGGGACTGCGCCTTCTGTTGAGGATGAGTTATTGGGACTCAGGTGATGCTCCAAGAAGTCATGGGCCTGTGGTCCAAACCTGTAGTTTTTCCAGGCAAATGGTGTTTTGTTGTCTTTTCATGGTGGAGAGCTGCTGTCCTGCTGCCCCGGATTAAAAGGTGGGTCAAGGCATTTAACCTGGCTGCTGCCCCTTCATTTGGAAGACAGGTCACCCTTTGGCCTGGCACTGTCATGGAATGAATTTTGTCCAGTTTTTCAAATGAAAGACTAGAAGTAGTGGCTTTTTTACTGTGTATTTTCCTGCAACATTTTGCTGTTTGGTGGGATTCCCAATGTGCAGACACCATTCCTGTCCAGTCTTTGGGGATGGGGATGACAGAAGGGCGCAGGTGGCATTGGGGGCCATTCACAAAACACCTGCAGGGATAACCAGGAGCAAACTCCGGAGCCTGTTCAGGTCTGAGAGAAATCTGGGGGTCTGGATTTTCCTGGGACTATGCTGGGCACTGCCCCAGGGGCAAGTGCAGAGGAAAGCTCCATTGCTCCGCCTGCAGCAGGAGGGGGTAATGTTGACACCCGTACGGACCTGATAAAGTCAGAGAATGGTTTATACCTGCACTGACAAGTTTGAATATACTACATAAAAGAAGTTGCATTTATGGGGCTCTTCAGTATTTACAGGATCTGGTATAAGAGTAAGGGCTGTCAGAGAAAAGGCAGAAAACGTGAACAGGTGTTATAGGTATAGTCTCCTAAGACTCTAAACTTTTCTTTCTTTTGAAACCACAGTGATGGTCACAGTGGAGACACCTCTATAGCTTCAGTGGCATGTTACAGCTGTATTTAAATTCTATTTATTTCTATTCTTAGCCAAATCAACGTATCGTTATCTACGTCTTTTCCCAGATTGCCGCTGGTCAGACGAACAGCCTGTTTTACTAACCTATTTCCACTCTGAAAAGCATCCATTCATTATTAATATTTATTTTCTCCCAGCAAATTTGGAGTTTACGCCTCCTTCTTTACTTACTCAGCTTCTGAAAAAGTCTCTGGGGCAAATATCATAATAGTTTTCTGCCTCCCTCTGACAATACAAAGTAAGCTGCTAAATCAGCAGCAGTATGTACTCCTCTTCTACAAAATGCCCCAGTTGCCTGCTTCCCACTGGCAACTGCCAAAGCTCTGGCTTGCACCATGGGCACCCTCTGTATCACCAGCTCTCGATCGTCCCAGACTTCACTTGGTTCTCCTCTGGTGCTGTGGCTCTATGCCTTTTCCTAATGTGAGGCACGTATAGCACAGCTATAGGCTGGCTGGAGACAGGCAGAGAAAGGACAACCCATCACCCAGTGGTACCAGCCTCTGAGCTGGCACACTCCCACCCAGTACCCTTGTAAAGAGCACGTTTTTGCCCTCCATGCTTGACAGTGTGAACCAACAGTTGCTTAGGCAGTAGCTAAATAGCTTTTCCCTAGGAACAAAAAGTTCAGAAGAAAGTTTCCTCCGCCCCAGGGAGAGCAGGAATGCCCCCATGGTCAATGTCAGTCGTCCTGTCCTTCATTAGGCAACGCAAGCAGCAGCCTGATTGTAAATCCTACTGCAAACTTTTCTGGCTGAGCCACGTTAATGCTGCTGCAATGGGAAAAGTTGCAATGCTTCCGGGTGGGACGGGCAGTGCTTACTCAGGTGCACCAGTGCTGCCTTTTCCTCTGCTTCCTGCCAATGCTCGATGTGCGGCACCGTGCAGAGCAGAGTCACGTCTGGTAAAGTCTCTTTGCAAGAGCTCCCCCTTATCATGACCCAAATTCTCAGTCCCCGTTTGGTGACACTGGAGCTCTTGTTGCTATAAAAAGAATTCTTCAGTGGTTGCCTCTCAGAGCTGCAGCCATCCAAGAATATCACCACAAAGCCCTTTCGTATTTGCTGTGGTTTTTTTCCTGATTATCCTGATTATCAGAATTTGGTCTCCTGCACAGTGCTCTGTTTGACATTTCCAGAATGGCATTGATAACCCAAGCGATGAGAAATGTTGGAGCTGCTGGACTTGATGCCCCACTGTGGGGTGGGACAGTCACTCTCTCCCGTCTCCCATCAGACATCCCACCTTCTGCAGAAATATCAATTCTGCAACGTGCAAGATCTTGGTAAGACACAAAGGGGACTGCAAAACATGCCCTCTTCCCCCTAATACTAAATTCAGCCCAAACTCCCCTCCTGCTCCCCTGGGAAGGAGAGCAGTGAACCCTGTGAGGTTCACACTGCTGCCACCCACACTTCAACCAGCCTCAGGAACATGAGCTTTTAGAGTCTCCTGACTGTCGCACCAGGGCAGCTGCCTATGAGAGCCTGGACAAAACCAGGAGACAGTGGTAATGACAGTCGAGTCAAAGCCCTCATCTCCAAGTGGCCATGGCCAGTGGAGACCCACCACTGCACAGCCTCCCTTGCTGCTGCTGGCCGTGCAAGCACCCGTGCTGGGCTGGTTCATTGCCTCTCCCTCTTTTTTTACTAACTCTGCATTTCAGTCGTTTTCCACCCCCACAACAACTCTGCAGACACCAGGGTCAATGAAGAAGGAGGGGGAGGAGGTGCTCCAGGCGCAGGCCACGGTGAAGACCGTGGTGAGGCGGGTTGTCTCCCTGAAGCCCATGGAGGTTAATGGTGGAGCAGATATCCACCATGGAGGATCCCACACCAGAGCAGGTGGATGTGCCCAAAGGAGGCTGTGATCCATGGGATGCCCACACTGGAGCAGGTTCCAGGCAGGACCTGTGGACGCATAGATGACCCACACTGGAGCATTCTGTTCCTGAAGGACTGCACCCTATGGAAATGACCCACGCTGGAGCAGTTAATGAAGAACTGCAGCCTGTGGGAAGGACTCACATTGGAGAAACTTGTGGAGAACTGTCTCCTGTGGGAGGTACCCTATGCTGGAGCAGGGGAAAAGTATGAGGAGTCCTCCCCTTGAGGAGGAAGGAGCAGCAGAGACAATGTGTGATGAATTGACTGCAACCCCCGTTCTTAACCTGCCTGTGCTGCCTGGGGGGAGGAGGTAGAGAAATTGGGAGTGAAGTTGAGCCCAGGAAGAAAGGACGGCTGGGGAAAATGTGTTTTAAGATTTGTGTTTATTTCTTATTACCCTACTCTGAGCTGGTTGGCAATAAATTAAATTAATTTCCCCAAGTCAAGTCTATTTTGCCTGTGACAGTAATTGGTGAGTGACCCTGCTGTCCTTATCTTGACCCATGAGCCTTTTATCATATTTTTCTCCCCTGTCCCGCTGAGGAGGGGGAGTGATAGAGTGGCTTGTTGGGCATCTGGCATCCAGCCAGGGTCAACCCATCACAGGCTGCTGGGAAGGCGCTAGCCTTACCTGTAGAAAACCTGTAGGACCTTTTTGTTATGTTATTGCTTTTCCAATAAATACAATGCTGCTTTGACCCCCTGAGTGATGGCTGTCCAAATCATTGGCAGTGAGTTTCCCTGATGCAAGCACACGGGCTGTTAACAGGACCATTTCACTGAGGGCTTCAAAGTTACTGATGTGTCCCAATTAAAAGGAGAGGAAAAGACCAAGAACAAAGAAAATATGACCCAGACACCTTTCTATTCCTTCCACCTCCCTTTTAAGGAAATAAAGCATTTCTTAAAGCAAAAAACATGTCAGTTGGAAAAAAGCTCCAGCTTACATGGCTTCTCTATTTATTGTGCAGCTGACGTGTGTGGTCCCTGCTGGGAGAAAGGTGTCACTCATAAGAATTGGTGGCTGAGGGAGCCTGGGCCAGAGGGAGTCCTTTGACCTGCACAGGGTTGTTCCCTGGGACTCACCCTGGTGGCAGCTCACTCCATCAGAGGTCAGGTTTGAGCTGAAGCACAACAAGAAGATAAAAAGGCTGATGCAGCAACATTCACCATAAGAAAATGAGAAAGAAAATATGGAAGAAGATGCAACAAGCTGTGGAAGAGAAGGTGAATGGGAGGATTCCTTATGGGCTATAAATGTCTGGGATACATTCAGACAGGAGTCAGTATGTCAATATTGAGAAGGAGAAAGAGATTCAAGTGGATGAATTTCAGATTCAGGCAGGCTGGGGATATGTGTTGGACTTGTTTACCCAGGGGAAGAGAATTCCTCAAACCCAGACTGACTACTCTGCAGACAGAAGCGCTGTAGGTCAACAGAGGCTCCTGCACTCAGCTCTGGAGCTGTCTGCTCAAAATAAAGCTCTAAGTGAAGTTGTATATGAGGATGTAGGAGTCTTAGAGATTCCTTAGAGATTTTAAATTATGGGTCAAGCTTCATTCAGGGCATAAATCAGAAAGGATTCCCTTGTTCCTTCCCTGTGTTCATCATTGCACAGCTGGACATGTATAGTGTAAGCAACTTGACAGAGCCAGGGATGTTTTCATCCCTATGAATCATCAGGTCTTGATGGGACTCAATTAGTTCGAGCATTTAAGAAGAGGTCCTGCGTTCCTCCGTCATAGGGACAGAAGTTACTGGTCATAAATGGCTTTTGATGCTGCTGAGTGCCTCAGCTTCGATTTTGTCTAACCAAGATTGAACTCCTCTGCTACTCTTACTAGTTTTCTCCAATTTTCTGTGCTCATCAGGTCAGGCTCCAGCCCTACAAATACTTAGACATAAACCTTTATGCAAACCAAACAGCCCAAACAGCACAACTGCTCCGGGCAGATGAAAGCACGTCCTGAAGCCTTTGAAGAACTGAGGCCAGAGGTCCTGGAGGGCAGATGCTCTCAGCTGTCTTTGTAATTCCAGTCAAACATTAGACAATCCTATGGCATGATGAAAATACTATTTTCCTGCGTTGTGTGTGCTTTTTCTAAATGTTTTAAAGCAGCGCTGCTATTCAGGAGAACTGCGACAAAAGCTGTCTACTTCCCGAGTGCAGTAATTTCTCCTGTCAGAAGGAAAGTAATGAAGGAGGATAAAGGCAGGCAGCTTCAACAGCAGCAATTGCTAGCGCGACAGCCATCCGCAGAAGGCTGAGGGCAGAACTGGAGCAACACTGTGCTGAGAGCTGCTCCAGCCACCGGCAGCGACATGGCTGTGTCCTCGTTGCTGGTGGCTCACTCTGATTTTGCATCAGGTTTTCATGGGTCTCTGATCCCACTGGGCCTCTCATGCCACAGGCTTACCCCTTTTCTTATGTGACTAGTGATTCTAGGTCTCAGTTTGATGCTTTAAGAGAGTGGGAAGAGCCAAATTTTCTTTAAGCCCAGTTTGTTTTAAAGAAGTATCCATTAGATGCTCTGAATGGTTTGTCACCTTTGGAAAGGCAAGCAAAGATGTCCTGCTGTGCCAGATCTCTGCACTGCCATGGCAACTCTGTTTGCAGGACCCCAGCTAGATATTTTAAAGGTGTACTTGGTATTTCTATGAGACCTACAAAGAGCTGACAGTCTCGTAGGTACACTTTCAGTGTGCACTTGAAGGCAAAAGTTGGTAACTGCCAGGTGACTATAAAGCTGATTGAATAAAGTGATATTTAATGATAGTAATTTCACGATTTAATGCATAGTAGGAGTCTCTACTCTAGATCCTGTTAGCAGAAGGTACATGGGAAAATGGTAAGTTATGTTTTGGACCCAGAGACAGTCTCTCTGTTACAGTAAAACAGAGCAGAGACCATTACCTGGCCCTGAGGCCAGCAGGCGCAGCATGCCTCATATCTGTTCTGCTAAATTCACTTAGCCCCAAAACTGGATCAGTGTCTCCACCTGAACTGCCATGAAGGGTGCCAGACCCACGCTGACCCTGAACTCTGTCTGGGAGACTGCGAGTGGCTGGAGGTCCAGCATCACTGAGGAAATGTGTAGGTTGGTCCAATGTTTTGAAGATGCCTGGACACCATGTGGGTTGTGCACGGAGCTGAGGTAGTATGATCCATGTGTGACCTCCTTAATGTAGGTGGTGAGGCCACCCTGCCTGAACTGGTGTGTCTTTTAGTTCTCCCCTCCAGCCTCCTCCATGGCTGGCCAAAGTTTGTTGCACATACATGTGTATGAGCAACATGGATGCTAAGTGAGACTTTGCTGAGATGTTAATTGACAGTTGAGCTTTACCCCTCCATATGTGTGTAGTTACATGCTCTGGGCTATGGCTGCGAGAGTACATTTGCCCATGGGGAAGGGCTGGAGTGCATGTTCTGTGGTTCACTCAATGTCACCTTTTCGCTACTGTCATAACTCAGGCTGGGCATCAGGAAACGTTGCTCATCCATGCACGTTTGCCCCAGGCTGTCTCCCAGCACACTCTGACCTTGCCTTGAATCAGGGAAGCATTTTTGATGGGGTTCTCCATTATTTTTGTCAGGGTCCAGCTGCAGTCAGGGCAGGACCAAAGTTTCCCAAGATGTGTTGAATGATTCTGTTGTGGGGAAGAACTTCTGGGGGGTGGGTAAACCTCTCAAGTGCAGACTAGATATGAGCTTTTTCCTCTTGTTTCTGTGGTGGCTTCCTTTAGCTGCCTGCTGGCTTTCAGAGACGAAATTTGCCTGTTTTGACACAGCAATAGGAGTTGCGGTGTGAGACTGGACAAGCCTATTGGAAGAACAGTGCAAGCTCCCTGCTGTGAACACACCAACTTTTCTAAAAAACCCATTTCCAATAGCATACTTCAGGAAGTGTCTTCTGCCATTGCCTGCAGTTGCAAGAACATCTTCAGTAAGTAGTTTCTAAACCCTGCCTTTCATATTTTCATAAGAAAAAATATCCAGTTGCCAGTTTAACTAACCTTACCTGGGTCCCTCAACTTGGGGCTTCTTCTCTGTTGAATGTAGATTAAGTATATGAAAACAGAGGCCAGAGTGCTTGTTTCTTCTGTTCAGACTGAATGAATAATGTAAGCATATTCAAAATCATCAGAGTCTTGAATCAGAATGATGGTAATGAACATATCCTCCATGCTCAGAGGCTCTCTGGTAAGTCTTTCTTCTTTTTTCTGCTTTTGAAACCCTCTTCATGTTGAAAGAAAGGAGCTGGTTCTGGGTGTTGTGCTCGGTGCAGCTGCAGAGTGAGTGCTTGCTGGGTAGCTGCAGCTCATTTCTCCTGTGGCTGGACCCTGAGCACTGCCAAGGGGCATCCCTTCCCATTGCCCCTCACATAGAGCAAGGAGAGACCATGGCCCTGCCCTGACCACTAAGGACAACCCTATGGCAGGCTGCTCCATGCCTATGGCTCTGTTGTGGTACCAGCCCCAGAAACACAGAAACAGAAAGAGAGCGGGGAACAACTGAGGGAGCTGGGGTTGTTCAGCCGGGAGAAGAGGAGGCTGAGGGGAGACCTCATCACCCTCTACAACTACCTGAAAGGAGGTTGTAGAGAGGTGGGGGCTGACCTCTTCTCCCTGGTGACAGGTAATAGGACGAGAGGAAACAGGTTCAAGTTATGTCAGGGGAGGTTTAGATTGGCTATTAGGAAACATTTTTTCACTGAAAGGGTTATTAAACATTGGAATAGGCTGCCCAGGGCGGTGGTGGATTCACCATCCCTGGAGGGGTTTAAAAGAAGGGTAGATGGGGTACTTAGGGACATGGTTTAGAAGTGGCTTTTGTCAGAGTAGGTTAATGGTTGGACTTGATGATCTTAAAGGTCCCTTCCAACCTCAGCAATTCTATGATTCTATGATTCTAAGAAGGGACGGTGAAATCACCTGAGGACATCTAAGTTGTACACTGCACCTGAGCTTTGGGAGTCATTATTTGTGTTTTGCTTAAATGATTCTGCCAGAGTGATGCCTAGACATGAAAGGTGCACTTCTCTGACCAGATGTCGTCCCAGGCTTCCTGCATGGTCACCAGAGAGAAAAAGGTACTGAGGTATTTCAAGGATGTGATTCATCTCCTCCTGAGGATGAAGGGTCCATTTGAAGAAATGAACTACACTGTGGAAGTGCCTGTTGCTGTCCAGAGACAGAGAGGTTCCCTAGCTGACTTGTAGCTGTCCCCATTGGAGGACATCTAGGGGAATCTCACCCCAAAAAGGCAGAGACCTACCACTTTTCCTCCATATATTGTGTTATAATTCATCCTTGCTGAAATATTTGTGTCTAATAAGAATTTGTCTGGCTTGAGATGCCCATTGCTGGGTCTTCTCAACCCTATCTTTGTTAGGCTAAAGGGTCTTTTAGTACCCTGGTTGTCTTCTCCTCTTTGTCTCTCTCGAGCCTAGACAAACATACATGACAGATGATCTGTTAGTCTTAGGTGAAAAAGACAACCTTTTGCTCTTAAAAGGAACCTTTTCCTTTTCACGTGGGAAGATGCCCACAGAAGCAGGATGCTTTCATCACTGAAGCCATTTTACACCTTTGGCAAGACCAGCTCTGAGGCAGGAGCGCAGCCTTGGGCGCAAGCTGTTTGGATGGGGCCCTGGATTAACTGGACTCCCCAGGAAACGTCAGGGTCACCGCTGGTTTCTGAAATCCTTTAGGAAAGCAAACACATATTTGCCTGAAATAAAAACCCAAGCAACTGCTGTCAGTTTTTTTTTTTTTTTTTTTTTTCTTATATTGAACAAGCGTTTAATTTTTTAAAAAAATCCAACAGATGGCAGGGCTGTACCTAATGCAAGACTGAGCACTTCTCCAGTGGATTTAAGGTGGTCTGCAAGAGATTTTAAAAGACAGGAACTGAAAGATCCATGCATTATTGAGGATATATAAAAGAAAACACTAATATCTTTCTTGCTTTTAGTTTCATTGGAAAAGTTTTCTTGTCTTTTCCTAATTTGTTTCTAGCTTTGCAGTGTGGGGCCATGCCTGCTTTATCGAGAAGTCTCCTGGGTATCTGTGCAAGTACCTCCGGGGCATCCTTCCTCTGGTGACCGGTCAGCAGATGAGGCAAGGCAAGGTGTTAGGTGCAGCGACTGCACCCCTCAGCCCTACCCAGGGCAGCTATGAGGGGACACCACCTCCAAAGCTGGGCCCAAGAATGGTCTGGCTCCAGAAGCACTTAGTCTTCTGTTTCTCTCCCGTTTCCTGTTTAAATTCCCATGGTTTTGCTCTCAGCCACCACACTCTGGGTGCGCTCCCACTAGCAATCAGCACCATGGCTCCCACTGCACGGGGAACCAGAATTTTAATGAGGGGAAAAAAAAAAGATGACATTTCTGAGGCCCAATTTTCTCAGAAGCAATATAGAGACTTTTGTAGCTATCAATAGGTCATGACTCATTTATAGAAAATGCAAATGAATTAATCCTTCCTGCAAAAGAGGAATCTCAAAATTGGATCTCGGACACATTATTCACTTGTTTATGTTTGAGCTCTCCTGTGGGTTTTTCCGGATTGGAGATGACTGAGCCAGGCACAGTCATTCACTAGGAGACTTCTGCCTTAACCCTTTCCTGCTCTTTTTTTTGTTCCCCCCTCCACCTACGTGGCAAACGAGGTTTGGACCACTCACCAGCCAGCCCCTGCCTGCCATCTCTTCTCCTTACTTCAGCCTGGTGGTGGTGGACTGAAGCGTTGGGATGAAGTAAATGGACACAGCTGTGCAACGGAGATGGTTATTTTCATTTTCCTTGATGGTTTACAGGGAATTCTGCTGTAGGCATGGAAAAGGAAGGGTAACCATGCAACTCAATTGCTGGGGCGGTCAACCCAAAACAACTCGACAACATTTTCTTGCAAGTTAGGCAAGCTTGCAAGTCCTCTGGAGAGTTTGACTTGATGTGGGGTTTTACTTGGATATTTTGTAGATTTTGACATTTTTTTCTACAGAGGAAACTGAAAAGAAACCAAATGTGGCTGTTTAAACTGAGTTTCCCATGTTTCTTTCCACTCTTTCATACTCATATACTGAGGTGAGATTCTTACGTAGAAAAATAAAGAAATGTTACACTATTCTCCATACCCATGCAATATAGAGGTATGGATTTTTTTCTCTTGGACACTTCATTACTTTCTAGAGCCTGTGAGAGACAGCCAAAGGGCTGGGCAAGAACGTGTTTATGCCCTTTCTGAAATCTTCCCTTACAAGAGCCTGAAGACAGGCTGTCACCAGATCCGATGTCCCCACCCAGCATTTGCTCTTCGGACTCTCCACCATCAGTTCCCCAGCTTCTGCTATTTTAATGGACCCAGTCAATAAAGGAACAAATCCCTTCAGCCCTGAAAGTCAGAGCAGCTGCCTTGTATGTGGGAGGAAAGAGGTGGAGGTGACTGCAACCAGGAGGAAAGAGAGTGGTGGGCACAGCCTCCCTTCCCATTGCCGGGGATTTCTCACACCCTGGGACACTTGCCATGCAAAATGGGCACCAGATACAGATCTATGGGTGTCTCTGGGTCTCTGGAGAGAATCGTATACTTTCCCTGTGGACCAACAAGCTGAGTTTGTCTTTCAGATGACTTTGTGCCAAAATAAATCTGGTGATAGCAGTGGGAATACACGAATATTTAGTATTTAGGTGGTATGTTTTTTAAAAGGTTAATAAAGTATGTACTGGGAATAAAAAAAAAAAAAAATACCCAACTGGTGGTTTGGGAAAAAATACAACTCTTTTTCTGTGTCTCTCCCATGCCCTCCCCTCAAGGAAGATTTGGATAGGACGTTGGCTGGGACCTTATTTTCATTTCCTTCGGGAATGTTTTTTATTTGGCACACAAACTACATGTGTAAATAGCCCAGGAGTTTGGGAAGCTGCTTTGCTATTTCCTCTGACAACTAACAATGGAAACCCTTTGAGAATCATATGAGCCTCGGTGGAAGTTCGCATGTCTCCTGCCATGTGGGATCAGCCACCCGTGCTCAAATATTTATCCTGACGGTGCTTCTCCCCGCGGAGCAGCTGGCTGCCGGCTCTGCAAAGCAGTGGCCAGCCGTGGGGGCAGAAAGGTAGCCAAGGCCGGAGCTGCCATCACTGGGATGCCCACAGACCCAGCCTGTGAGGAGAAAAGCTGCTTTGCAGATATGATTTGGGCTGATTGGAGTTTATTCTGTCACAGTGAATTCACCATCAAATTAAAATGAGAAAGCAGAGCCGCTGCACTGTATGCAGAATTGGCCAATTCCAGCGTGTAATAGGTTAGCTCAGCACAGTTACACTTCTTTGCCTTGCTTGGTGGGTCCCCAATTTGTCTTCATTTTTATTCCTGTCTCTGCCTTCACTCTTCCTGGCCTGTATTTTATAGCCTGTGCCTCTCTGGACTGACTGCACAGAGTCTGCTTCAGAGAGCTGGGCAGAGCACAGGCTAAGCCTGTTCAGCATGTACAGATATTTTTAAATGATCTGCTAACAACAAAAATGAAAGCTCAGCCTCTATTTACTGACAAATATTCAACTTAAACAATTCAGAGAGTTTCTTGTTTCATATGGTTGACGGTCATGGAAAGGTGAAACATTTCAGAGATGCATCCTTAGGAGTACAGGCACTTTATGGCATCTTATCTGTGCCTCAGACCTGTTAGAAAATACCAGGATATAGACAACTACCAGTGTAAGTCAGTTTTGAAAATGGGACCTAGACATCTTAAACCAGCGTGTAAATATCTTCATAAATCAGGTAGCATGTTATGGCTCTGCGAAGCTTTATAAATTTGCTTAGAAGTAGACAACAGCTGAAAGAGAAACAGCAGCACGCTGTGGGGAACGTATTATAGCCACCCTTGTACAAAGCATTTCTGCTCCTCTGACAGGGATCTCAGTGTTGCACATGGCCTTGCTGAAGTAGGTATGAAGGACAAGATGAATTACTGTCCGATTGGCAATGCTCCAAGCAGTGAGATAGGAGTTCCTGACTCAGCTGTGTTGAGGAACATGCTGGTGTTGGTGGTGGTCCAGAAGGAGAGGTATGGAGCCCTTTTGAGTGGATCTCGTGTCTGAAAAACCATTTGAAGAGGAGCAAAAATGGCCTAAATTTACAAAATTTGAGCTGCTGACCAGCCGAGAAGGGAGACACCTCGCAAGAGCTCATCGGTGGTGGACGAGTGGCTCCTCTGCAAAGACTGTCGAGGTGCCTGGCCTGAGCGACCCAGCTGGGAACTTCACTGCACATTTGAGCATGGCTGAGCCTGGGACCCGGGTACTCCATGCTGCTCGGGAGCAAACTCTGCTGCTCCAAGCAGTGAGATGTCCGTGCCTTGGTGTGGCCAAGCTGCCATCAATAGCAAATGTTGGTGAAGTCCATTGGTGATTTTGGAGAACAGTTGTTTGGAGGAAGGCAGCTTTTTTGCAAAGCCCTAGTGAGCAAACAGCATGTGAAACAAGGCGAGCCAAGGGCAATAAGTTGTCACATAACGTGCCTATTCCTTTTTACTCATCTGTTTATTTTTTTGAGCAGAGAGCCACAGACAGTAGGTTTGACTGACTGAAATAGAGGAGTCTCTTTGTAACATCCATGCACAAAGAGTGACAGAACAGGACAACATGTTAAAACCTTCCTTGCCAAAAGGTGAGCCCCCAGCTGTGGTGTGTGTCTGTGACTGACGCCCCGTTATTAGGAATGACTGAACTCAGCCCTGGATTTGCTGGATTTAGGCACAATAACTGCACCAAGCCCAGTAGGCAATATTGAAAATCCTGGACCATAACAAATATCAATAATGAATACTTCTGGCATTTTGTCTAAGACAGGGTATCCTGTTAGAATGCACGGTTTTATTAATTTATTTGTATCCCATACTTTTCCATCCCTTCAGACAATGGATTTACATGGCATATTTCACAGACAGGAAGACGATTTTTCGGCACCAACGAAATGTGTGCAGTACGTAGAGATCACTGAATATATAGCTAAATTACATTTTCCTCCAGGGTAGTATTAGAACGGCACCAGATAACAGCAGGTTCAGTTCAGGAAATGAACGATGCTTTATGTAATCAAATCTGCAAGGGAGATTTGGCAAGAAGGATGCATACAGACAAACTATTGCTGAGTTTGGACATGGCATTCAGAACATAAATTTTTAAGTTGTGGGGGATCACTAAAGATCCGCAGGAGAGGAGAAGGGCACAGAGCCTTCATTTATTTAGATCAGAGCCAATACTAGCAGAGACACAGACCCTAATACTAAGTCAAAACATTGGTGCATTATTTATGCAAAGGAGTTAGCGTTGCTGTCTTTGTGGTCTTATGGCTCCCTATTAAAGTCACTCAGGGTTCAGTACTGCAGGTACCGCAAGCTCCAGACAGCCTCAGTTAATGCATTTGTTAGGGAGAGGCAATGAAGGCACATTATTGCTTTGGAGAGCTGAGTCCTACTAGTCGGAGTGCTGCTCCTAGCAGCAGGCCCTTCCCGGGCTGAAGCAGTATGCTGGGTGATTTGCACATGTGTGGGCAACCATCCAGAGACATAAAATCAATCATGTTTTAATGTGATATACCACAAGAATGTCTTCCTTGGGGAGGAACCTTCCTCCCATCTCTCCCAAACCCAACATTTTTTATCAAACAGCTTAATTATACTCAAATCACAGTTTCACACTCTCTGATCCTGAAGACATTGTGGTCTCCAGGTGAATCCCAACAAAATACACCATATAAAACAAATGGATAATCCTACAGGGGCATCTCTCTACTGTTTCCTGATAACCCGGGCTGTTACCCACAGCAGACCAGTCTTTGCCAGCTCACACAGAGCATTCCCAGCCCTGCACTGGCCGCATGCTTTATTTCTGCAATGCAAAGAGGAAGAACACATTTCAAATGAATGCTGTGTGCTCCCCTGCAGCCTGAGGAGGAGGACAATGGATGTTCTACTCCTCTGACCTCCCTCACTTCTTCCAGGTTGAAAAGTGAAAAGGGTGTCTTTGGATCTGCAGGAGAAAACTGTACCTGGGATCTCCCCAGGCAGCCTGCATCGCCCATTATTATCACTCCAAAAGGCTGCCAGAAGAGGTCTGGCAATCTCCACCCTTGGAGGTTTTCCAGACCCAGATGGACAGAGCCCTGAGTAACCTGGTCTAATCTCAGGGATGACCCTGCTTGAGCACTGGTTGGACTAGAGACCTCCTGGGTCTCTTCCAACCACAGCTGTTCTCTGACCCTATGAAACAAGTTATGTTTTGATACTATACAAAAGAGATTTTTGAGAAACCTATGTTCCTAAGCTTTTAATGGGAAACACAAGGCTCGAGTCAGACCTGGTCTGCATGGGTGCGTACTCAGAGTAATGTCACTGAAATTAACTGATTTGTGGCACCCACTTGGTACTCAGGTATAGTTTGGACTTTATGTTGAAGTATGTGACAAAGCAGATGTGCTAAAGAAGAGCAGTTCTTCAGCGGTTTACAGCTGACTGCTCAAGAGTTTGAAGGGCAGTTTGGGATTCATTTGTATCTGCAATTCATTTGTAACTGCCAGGGCCACGCGGTGCTCTGAGTCAGGGAGCAAACAAGTATTGCTTGGACTGGATTCAATCTGATACTCCCACCACCGCCTCTGCCCACACACGGCTGCTGTGTGAGCGTGGGCTTTGGCAGCGTCCCCTGGCAACTCTTGGACTTCACAAGAGGTGACTGAGTGAGGACAAACGTTCACCAGGGCACCCCCAACACCACTGTTGTGGGGCTGGAACTTCTACCTTACCCTGGAGACCCTCACTTGTTAGCCTAAAAATCGGGTACATCACCTCGATAGCCTTAGGAGGAGGAAATCAGGAGATTTGAATGGTCTTGTGTTTAAGCGGGGTGGCACGGCAGTAAGACAAGGTGCATGCTACAGGGAAAAGTACATTATAGATTGGGTTTCCCCATTAGGATTCCATGGAAGAAAGCAGTGCAGAATACGTACTAGCATTATAACATGCTATAGCATCTCTTTCCCTATTTAGAGAGCATGTACTGGCTGTTGATTTTTACACTATGATTCTGCTAGGCACAAAACAATAGAAATTTTGAGAAACTCTGCTTTCTCTCTCTCAAAACATAGATGTATTTGGGGCTCTGCCCTTCATATTTCAGAAATTCCTGTCATATGGACTTAAAGACAAGTTAAAAATAACACTACATTTCCAGCAGCAAGATTTTAAGAATCAGATGTCACCCCACCCGACCTCAATTAAGTCAGGCAGAATCTGCTGAAGCAGCTGGATGGGCTCAAGCAGGGTGTGAAAATCTGTATTGTAGCGCTGGGCAGGGAAAAAAAGATCGGTTGGAAATTTCAGTGTGAAGCTGGTTCTGTATGAAGTGGAGAATTTCAAGTGTGAATGCGTGTATGTGTTCGTGCATGTGCTGGGGAAAGTAGGGTTGGCAAGGGAGACAGAGGAGAGCTTTGTGTTCAGTGCTTCCCCTGACACAGCTCAGCCTGTTCCCTATCTCCCAGTTTCACTTCTGAATGTGCAGGAACATGCGGTGGCTCCTTTTTCCCACCATCTTCATCATCCCTTGTACGCAACAGGTAAGTTCATTAAAAAGAAGAAAAAGATTTCTCCCTCCCTCACCCTGTCCCGGTTTAAAGTTTTTATTTGCTTAATGACAAAATAAATTTCAGAGAGGCAAATTCCTCAGAAAGAATACGGAGCCATTCCCTACGCCTGAGTAAATTTCATTGGCAGCTTATTTACTGCATCAGTCCTGATTTTGGTATTTTTTTCTCTCTAATCTGTACATTAATATGATTTGGTGGGAAAAAAAAAAGTTTTAGGGAAGCTGAAATTGTCAGTGACCTTCATTTTCTTTTTTTTACATTTTTTTAAATATAAATACAAATGGCTATCTGATGCAATAAGAGAGTAAACATCTTGTCCATGCTCATATTCTATATATGTACACAGTGGTCTGACCTAACGCTAGTTTTGCAAATGAGAAAGGCACCTGGGCTGTGTTACAGCTTTGTCTCTTATGAGAAAATTTTAAGTGATAGCTTTTGCTGAAGGTATTTGTGTCAAAGGCCAATTTCATTATTTATTTATTTCATTTTGAAAATCCACTTTATGCTTGCCCAGTCTATTTTTCCTTTATGATAAGATGAATGTCAGATGGAGAATTTTCAAATGCCTGTGTCGCTCTGCTAGCTTTTTGCGCATTTAAAGCCAGACTAAGGTAACCGAACATTTGCAATAACACATTGCCTACTTCTGCTGTTTGCTTATTTATGCCATACAGACCTTGTCAAATCTTTAAAACATAAGAAAAACAAACAACAACACATGAAGGGTTCCTACACAGTGGTCTCATTTTCTGATCTGCCCATAGGATCAGGAAAAAATATGCAGTGGGCTTGTGTCGTGTGGATTGCTTTGGTATAGAAACTTTGGGAAACAAGAATTAGAAAAATATTTGGCCTGTAAACTTTACAAGCAAACTTTAAATTTTCTTTGTAACTTAATAGATTTTTGAAGATTTTTCAGGTAGACCGAGCTTCTCAGTAATTCCACAGTTAAAACCGTCAGATATTTGCCTGATGGTGTTTTTCTTGCTGGCAAAGTTTGTAATCTCACACCTTTCGGTTGATATCTTTCCTTAAAAATAGGAGAGAAAAATCACTTGCTTAGGTAGAATTCTGTAGGTTTGCAGCATGTTTTAATTTGTTATACAAGTTAAACGTCCTGGGCGAAGGACACAGATTATTTCCTGCTACACATACCCCTTTTGAAACGCGATAGCTGATTTAAGACACAGAACCTCATATAGCTGGCACACGGCCAAATTAATACTAATACTAATACTACTACTAATAATAATAATACTCTGCTTTAAAAGAAAAAAAAGCAGCAAAAAAGTGTCTGCTAAACCAACCACGCAGTCTTGAATGCTGCTAGATGTGTAGGAACACCTGTGTGTCTTGTTTCCAGAACAAGCCTTTAAGAAGCTTTACACTCCAATACACACGTTCGTCAAATTAACGCTACGGTTTATAGGAAAGGCGTAGCTGCCTAAAATAAGTATACTTAAGATAGTAGTTTCTATATTATTGCTGCATTTAGGTAAAAACGATTAGAAGAAATCCTCTATCAGCGAATGATTAACAAAACAACACATTCAGGGGACTATCTCCTGCATGCTGCACGGAATACCACATGATATTGCTTAATATTCATTTATTCTATGAATTGCCTCTGTGAATTAATATGCATCTTAAAAATCATTCAGCCAAAGGAACTTGAAAGCTACTACTTTGGAGCTTCATTAGTAGCTGTGGATTAAGATATTGTAAGTATAGTTGTAAATGACCATGAAAAATGGAAATTAGCGGTAGAAAAAAAGCCTTTTAAAAGGTCATTTACTGCTGCTTGCAATTAGGCCAGCTCAATCATGCTGTGAGAGCTTTCGTGGGATATGACGTATTAAATGCTGAATTCTGCAGATGCTTCCCATTTGAAAGTAGAACTGAGAGGAGACCCAGGCAAACGACCCCTTCCCCAGCTTTCCCTTAGCGTCTGCGCTGGAGCTGGTTTCTACATCAGTAGAGCCCAGCGTGGAGGAAGGGACAGAAACTGATAGACGAGGCTTGATGAGCCCGGAAAAAATATAGGCTATATATATTTTGTTTTTTTAATTTCTACAAGCTAAATGGTGATACTGGCACCTGATGAGGGGCTGGATCTTCTCTCTCCCTCTTGCTCTTTGGGTGGTCGGAGCTCCCTGATGAGAGCGGTTCCCAAGCCCTACATTGTGCCAGTGGCCAAGCGCTGTGTGTGCCCCCACTTCACTATGGACCCAGTCATCCATGACCAATAACTATATCACAATCTCTGCATTTCTGCTGAAAGCAGCAGCACAAAAAGATTTAATGCTAAGATCTAAACTGTTAGGTTTTAGATGTGGTTCTTCAGAAAAGCAGGTAGAATATAGCTATCTCAAATAGATCCTTTCACACTCTGGGCTGACTTAATCTTTGGAAAAATAAACCCATCAAGAATTACTTAGGACTTTCTTTTCCTAAAAATAAAAAAAAAAAGAAAAGAAGAAAAAGAAAGACACGAATTCTGAGACAGACTGTAGAAAACAGTAAATTCTGACTACATCTTGCCTTCCTGCTGCTGATACAAATCTCTTTTAGAGATATGTCTTTGCCCTGTAAGCCTTAGATTTAATGAACACTTATGCATGCAAATAGATACACTCTTGGAGAATGGCCTATTAAGCTCAGTACAACTACCGGCCTCCCTTATTAGGATTTAGTTTTTGGCCTAGCAGAAGAGACTTTGTAAATACTATAATCATAGAATCGCTGAGGTTGGAAGGGACCTTTAAGATCATCAAGTCCAACCATTAACCTACTCTGACAAAAGCCACTTCTAAACCATGTCCCTAAGTACCCCATCTACCCTTTTTTTAAACACCTCCAGGGATGGTGAATCCACCACCTCCCTGGGCAGCCTATTCCAATGTTTAATAACCCTTTCAGTGAAAAAATGTTTCCTAATATCCAATCTAAACCTCCCCTGACATAACTTGAACCCATTTCCTCTCGTCCTATCACCTGTCACCAAGGAGAAGAGGTCAGCCCCCATCTCTCTACAACCTCCTTTCAGGTAGTTGTAGAGGGTGATAAGGTCTCCCCTCAGCCTCCTCTTCTCCAGGCTGAACAACCCCAGCTCCCTCAGTCGTTCCTCAGAAGGTTTGTCCTCCAGACCCCTCACCAGCTTTGTAGCCCTCCTCTGGACACGCTCCAACACCTCAATGTCCTTCTTGTAGTGAGGGGCCCAAAACTGAACACAGTACTCGAGGTGGGGCCTCACCAGTGCCGAGTACAGGGGGATGATCACTTCCCTAGTCCGGCTCACCACGCTGTTCCTGATACAGGCTAGGATGCTGTTGGCCTTCTTGGCCACCTGGGCACACTGCTGGCTCATATTCAGCCGGCTGTCCACCAACACCCCCAGGTCCTTTTCTGCCGGGCAGCTTTCGAGCCACTCCGCCCCAATCCTGTAGCGCTGCATGGGGTTGTTGTGACCCAAGTGCAGGACCCGGCACTTGGCCTTGTTGAACCTCATACCATTGGTCTCAGCCCATTGGTCCAGCCTGTCCAGATCCCTCTGCAGAGCCAACCTACCCTCAAGCAGATCAACACGCCCGCCTAGTTTAGTGTCATCTGCAAACTTACTGAGGGTGCATTCGATCCCCTCATCCAGATCATTGATAAAGATATTAAAGAGAACCGGCCCCAGCACCGAGCCCTGGGGGACACCACTTGTGACCGGACACCAACTGGATTTAACTCCATTTACCACCACTCTCTGGGCACGGCCATCCAGCCAGTTTTTTACCCAGCGAAGAGTACACCTGTCCAGGCCATGAGCAGCCAGTTTCTCCAGGAGAATGCTGTGGGAAACGGTGTCAAAAGCCTTGCAAAAATCCAGGTAGATGACATCCACAGCTTTTCCCTCATCCACTAAGTGGGTCACCTTATCATAGAAGGAGATCAGGTTTGACAGGCATGACCTGCCCTTCACAAACCCATGCTGACTGGGCCTGATCACCCTGTTTTCCTGCAAGTGCTGTGTAATGGCACTGAGGATGATCTGTTCCATGACCTTCCCAGGCACCGAGGTCAGACTGACTGGCCTGTAGTTCCCCGGATCCTCCTTCCGGCCCTTCTTGTGGATGGGTGTCACATTTGCTAACCTCCAGTCAGCTGGGACCTCCCCGGTTGTCCAGGACTGCTCATAAATGATGCAAAGTGGCCCAGTGAGCACTTCCGCCAGCTCCTTCAGTACCCTTGGGTGGATCCCATCCGGCCCCATAGACTTGTGCACCTCCAGGTGCTGAAGCAGGTCCCTCACCATTTCCCTTTGGATTACAGGGGCTTCATTCTGCTCCCCATCCCTGTCTTCTAGCTCAGGGGTCTGGGTACTCAGGGAACAACTGGTCCTACTGCTGAAGACTGAGGCAAAGACGGCATTAAGTACCTCAGCCTTTTCCTCATCCTTGGTCACTATGTTGCCGGCCCCATCTACCAGAGGACAGAGATTATCCTTAGTCCTCTTTTTATTGCTAATATATTTATAGAAACTTTTTTTGTTGTCCTTGACAACAGAAGCCAGGTTTAGTTCTAGCTGGGCTTTGGGTCTCCTGATTTTTTCCCTACAGAGCTTCACTACCTCTTTGTAGTCCTCTTGAGTAGCCTGCCCTTCCTTCCAAAGGCCATAAATCCTCTTTTTTTCCCTAAGCTGCAACACTAGCTCTCTGTTTAGCCAGGCCGGTCTTTTTCCCCGATGGCTTGTCTTCCGGCACGTGGGGACAGCCTGCTCCTGCGCCTTTAAGACTTCCTTCTTGAAAAACATCCAGGCTTCCTGGGCTCCTTTGCCCTGGAGGACTGCCTCCCAGGGGACTTTGTCAACCTGGCTCCTGAAGAGCCCAAAGTCCACCCTCTGGAAGTCCAAGGTAGCAGTTCTGCTGACCCCCCTCCTTGCTTCTCCCAGAATCGAAAACTCTATCATTTCATGGTCACTGTTCTCAAGATGGCCTCCAACCTTCACATCCCCCACATAATGCTCCTTCCCAAACAGCCACTCAAAATTTGAAGCAAAAGTAACACTCAAAAGAGCTTCACTATTTTAAAAGGCTTTTGCCATCAGCAGTGGCAGAGCGCAGTGACTGGCTATCAAACAGTGGGAGGAATCAAAAGCTAATTAATTTGATAGGAGGCTTGTGGGAAGGAATATTTAAAATAAACCCACTGCCTACTGTCACAGAATCCCAGAATGGTAGGGGTTGGAAGGGACCTCTGGAGATCATCTAGTCCAACCCCCCTGCCAGAGCAGGGTCACCCAGAGCAGGTTGCACAGAACGTGTCCAGGCGGGTTTGGAATGTCTCCAGAGTTGGAGACTCCACAACCTCTCTGGGCAGCCTGTTCCAGTGCTCTGCCACCCTCAAAGGAAAGATGTTCCACCCTCAAAGGAAAGGAAGCAGAACTGCCTATGCTCAAGTTTGTGCCCGTTACCTCTTCTCCTGTCCCCAGGCACCACTGAAAAGAGCCTGGCCCCATCCTCCTGACACCCACCCTTTAAGTATTTATAAGTGTTGATAAGATCCCCGCCTCAGTCAACTTTTTTCCCGACTGAAGAGACCCAAATCCCTCAGCCTTCTTTCATAAGAGAGGTGTTCCAGTCCCCTAATCATCTTGGTAGCTCTCTGCTGCACCCTCTCCCAGCAGTTCCCCGTCCCTCTTGAACCGGGGAGCCCAGAACTGGACACAGTACGCCAGGTGCGGCCTCACCAAGGCAGAGTAGAGGGGGAGGATGACCTCCCTCGACCTGCTGGCCACACGCTTCTTGATGCACCCCAGGATGCCATTGGCCTTCTTGGCCACGAGAGCACATTGCTGGCTCACGGTCATCCTGTTGCCCACCAGGACTCCCAGGTCTTTTTCCACAGAGCTGCTACTTTAAAACACTTTTTTTTTCCCTTGGCTCTACTACAGCTCTTGTTCTACTGAAGGCAAAGGAAAGACCAATGAATTGTGTTTTGTACAAGCAGTAGGCCAGGCTCACTGGTGGAACAACACCTCAGTGCGTGACAGCAACTGATGAAATTGGTCCTCTGTCTCCTACCTAAACCTCACAGCCTCTCACTTTTTGGATCCTGTGAAATGAGAAACATTAAGCATCTTTGTACAGCTTCACAGTTTTTTCCATCCCAGCTCCATTTTATCCTATCCCAGCTATGCACAATGCATTCAGCTCCCAAAATATCCCACTGTGTGTAAGTTTTTCCACAGCCCACCAGTGAAACCTGGAGAAAAACCTTCCGAAACCGGTGAAATCCACCAGCGCAAGGAGGTTTGTCACTGGCCATGCAGATGCCCGCCGGTGCCGGCCTGCCCTCCCGGGGTAAGCTTGGTGAAGGACGGTTGCGGCTGCTGTAAGGTCTGTGCCAAGCAGTCAGGAGAGACCTGCAACGAAGCAGACATCTGCGATCCCCACAAAGGCCTCTACTGCGACTACTCGGCGGACCGGCCTAGGTACGAAACAGGCGTGTGTGCATGTAAGTTGCTCTTTCACCTTCCCTTCATCAAATCCAGGAGGGTGGGACCACGCAGGCAGATGGGTTTGGAGGAAAACTCCGCCTGCCGGTGCCCCACAGCTCTGCGCCAGGCAATTTATCCAAATTTAGTCCTCCCGACTGCTCAGTCGGAGAATCTGAGAGTAGGGCTGGGGCTGGCTTTAAACTTACCCGTGTATGCATTGTGAAACCAGTTCATTGCGCGCAAGCATGTTATTTGTGGACATGTTGATGACTGATTTAAAGTTAGATGGCTGCAGTTATCACTGGGCATAAATTAAAAAACAAAAACGTGCTTGGGCTGGGAAGAACTGGAAGCTGTGAGTGCAGTAAAGGGCTGATGGCATTTTAGCAATCTGTAAGCAGGAACCACCTGCTCTTCCTGTGTTAGTAACTGTTGTTTACCATTTGCAGATTTGGTAGCTGTAGGATGTGAGCTCAATGGAGTTTATTACCTTAACGGGCAGACCTTCCAACCTAACCCACTCTATAAGTGCCTGTGTGTCAGTGGTACAATTGGATGTACGCCTGTATTCACCCCCAAACTAGCAGCAAGTCCCTGCGCCAGGGTCACGGGCAGAAAGAAGCCCGGACAATCCACCTGCAGCCCAGGACAGCACAAGCAGCTTCAATCAACAAACTACAGACTGATGTCAGGTGTGTCTGGCTACACCGGTAAACTTTTTTTTACCTCGTAAAAAAGTAAAAGTTCTTTACAAGGACTTCACTTGAGCCTCGCTACATTTAGTGTCCCTGGCTCTGGCAGCCAGGCAGGCAGCACCCTGGCAACTTCTTGTATCGTGCTGAAGGCCGCTGCCAGGGCGACTGGTCTGTCCCCATTACCCCTCTTACTCTTAGGTCACAGACTCTTTTCTCTAAACATGATGAATATGAAAAGCAAAACGCCTTTTGGCCGCTGTCACCAGGGAACTGGCCAAAGCTACCTTCAACCCATCTTTCTGCAGAAGTTTACTGCTCACCCGATCAGACCAATTAAGGTTGCTGGTGGGCAGCCGTTTCACAGCCTGGGAGCTGTCTCACTTTCTCCTGCTTTGTGGCGGTGGGGAGTCTCCTCCCCCTCCCCCCCCATATATTAGCATGTTGCAGTCCTCTTTCAATAGAAAGCAGAAAATGATAAGGACTGCCTTGCAGCTTTAATAGATTCACAAAGTTTCAGGTCACTGCAAGGACAAGCCTCCCCCCAGTCTCTTCTCTCTTCAACCTGATCAAAATCATACAACAGTCATCCAGGCAGTTCTGGATGTTGGCTGATGTTCCCTTTAACCTCTCTCTTGCTCTGCTGCTAACACTGTAGCTCTCTCTTCCACTTTAAGGATGCACTATTGCCAGAAGCAGCCATCCTGGCCCTTCCTTGCCCTTTGTGCTGGTCTCCTTCCCTGGGCATGTGCGAGTTTCCATGGTGAAACTCACCTTTATTACAACTAATGAGGGTACCAGAAAGCTGAGCCATTTATTTGGTAGCAACTTGAATTATGGCCTGAATCATTATCATGGATCAATAAAATAAAAAGGATCTCAAAACTTATCAGAAACTCTTTGTAAAAGACCGCTGACTAAATAGGTAGACACATGTGTCAACCTGCAGATAAACAGACTCACTTACAAAATCCGAAGTTCAGTTTGGACAACTTCTAACATGTTAGCAGTGGTTACGCAAGTTAGAAAAAGTAAAAAAAGGAAGTTCATCTTTACTTCAAAACTATGATACGATATCTATAACCAGTATTAAATCTTTTTTACAGAAATATACTTAATGATGTGTATAAAAATGCACTCGGTAATGCAACTGACTTCAAATGCTAATCTGACCAAAAAGAGAACATAACGCATTGAAAACAATGGCAACTAAACCATTCGACCCCATGAGATACATCAATTGGATTTGGGGGTGATTCAGATACCTGGAGAACAGCACTAAACCATTTACTTTGTAGCGCTTTGTAGCGCTTCAAAAAAATCAAAGGCTGAAGCCCAACTTTCAGTAATTCCTTTGGTGAGCAGAGCGCAGCACTGGCACCTCACAGCGTTTACAGAAGAATTTGAACCAACTGCAGAAGACAACCTTGAGACGAGCTACCCAGCCTGCAAAGCAGACTTCCTACCTGAGCTGGCTCAGGGACCCAACGGTCTGTCCCTGTGGTGGCCGTACGTGCTGAAGGTTGCTGCTCTCCAGGTGATACAAACCCACCGAATTGTTCCTTCTCCAAGACACAGTTGATGGAGAAGGACAGCTAACTAGGACAGTGCGCCAGACAGGCCAGGGGCATGGCTAATCCAGCGAGATGCCCCGAGCTACCATCAGCTGAGCTATGTAAAGACAACAAAGCTGAAGCTCTGGGCCAAAGCGGGTTTTTGAAAACAGCAGACAACAGAGAAAACAAGGAACTGCAAATGTGCAAAACCCCCAAAAGAACCCTGTCTCCCTGTGAGGAAAAACACTTTGAAATTCTGTTTGAGCGAGACCTTTCCCCGTCCCCTTCCTAGGGCAGCAGAAGAATCTTGTCAACTTGTGCATGAATTGCATGGATGGCTCAAAGGGCCAATACCTATTTTGAAAAGTCTTTTGTCTGTGGGTGTGGATAACAAGCGCTAAGTTTCATTTCACTACCCTTGCTTTGTTTTCTGGCTTTCCTTGTCAAGTCTATTTCCCTAATTTAGACACAGGGATGTACATAGGTCCTACTTTAAAAACATACCAAGTATAAGCAAACACTTCACTTCCCTTTATTTGTTGCAGATCTGTGACGGGCTTTTAATCTACTGTCTGCAATGAGATCTTTAAATTTCTCTCTACTTTCCAGGTATCCTTGCAATTTGGCCTGTTCTCTTAACCTAAATGCAGTTTCCACATAGTCAGGGGTTTTTTTGCAGTTTCACCATGAGTTTTTGCACTGCAATTGTCTTTTGAGTCTACTTCACCTAATCCAGCCCTAATTCATCAGAAAATTGGCTTTTTGGCGATATCTAGAAGTGACTGGAGAATTTTATGCTGCGATACAAAACCTAAAGCCTTCACAATATCTGCAGAGAAACCATCAATGTTTTCAGCATCCCTTTTCAAGCTATGCTTGGCCTTAAATAATTTCCAGTGTCTCTTCTATTATGGACATTTCATAAAAATTCCTCAAATAACTCTCTCCACATAACATTTCCATCACATTAAACCGTGGGGTCATACAACACGTGCAATTTCATAGTCCTTGCTAGGATCTGCGTATCCACTGTCAGAAAAGTTTAACGGCAGCTCAGCTGGCTTTGTATAACTTTGTTTACACCTCATTTTTAGATTTGCCTACAAAAGCACCCTCATGAACGGAAAGCAAATGCTCATCCTTTTATTTTCAACTAATCCTTTTGGGGCTGTTCTGCTGCGTAAATAATATATTGCTGTCTTAGCTTACAGAAGCTTGCCACTAGTTTTGAAGAACAAGTGCCTGGTACAGGCTACTCCCTGGACACCCTGCTCCAGGACCTGTGGCATCGGCATATCCAGCCGAGTGACCAACGAAAACAGAAAGTGTGAAATGAAAAATGAAAAGAGATTATGCTTAATCCAGCCTTGTTTGACCAATATCCCGAAGACAATAAAGGTATTTTCTAATATAAAGTAACTTCCTAATAGAAAATTAAAATATTGGAAGTAATAAAAAAATGGATGTGTTAGTAACTACTAATATAAAACAACTTCTTTCTTTTTTTAAGGGTTTTAAAATAACTCTTCTCTGTTTTCTACCTTCAGCCTTCAGGTTTTGATAGTAAACTACAGATGTGTAGTTTCAAACAAAAAATACAATGTCCTGAAATCTAAGTGCTGCTAGTGCCATCCTAGTGCTCAGTCACTCGGAAAATGTCTTCTATTTGTTGACTGATAAACTAAAATAAGCGAGCTTTCAGAAGGAGTAATTTTCAAGATATTTCTATGTAAATGTTGCAGTTTTTTCTTCCATGTTCTGTTTTTAAAGTGTAAAAAGCTCAGGCTTTTCTTTGGTTTTATATTAAAGATTCCAAAAGGAAAAACATGTCAACCAACATTCCAGCTTCCTACAGCAGAGAAACTCGTCTTTTCGGGATGTTCAACTACTCAAAGCTACAAACTGACGTTCTGTGGGGCGTGCTTGGACAAGAGGTGCTGCATCCCTAATAAGTCCAAAATGATCACTGTCCAGTTCGAGTGTCCCAATGAAGGCTTCTTTAAGTGGAAGATGATGTGGATAACATCGTGCGTCTGTCAGCGGATTTGCAGTGTTCCAGGAGATATATTTTCCGAACTCAAAGTTTTATGACAAGTTACATCATTGACTGTAACATACTGAGAGCGCAACAGCATATTCCCACCCTGGAGAGTCAGCATAACCCCCCGCCACAGCAATGTTTATAGTGAAACTACATATGTAAATATTCAATTTTTTAAATAGCACCTGGAAAATGCAAGTAAGAGCACATCTTTTTAAATGCAATTATTTTTATATGTGGAAATAAATTCTTGAGAAGGATATATATAACACTTATATTGTCAAAAAAAGAACTTTTGTTAATTAGAAAAGGCACAGCATTATACCCCACTGTAACAAGTTGTTGCCCACAGAGACAAATACATGTAAATTCACAGATGCTCTGACTAACCTATTAAGAATACTGTAATACTTCATCTATTATTTTTGATTCTCAAATGAACATTTTCTACTATGTATCTGCAATAGTAAAACACATCAGTACTGTTTCAAACAAAGTAAATTTTAAGCTCAGATTGCTTTTTGCAGCAGATAATGTTTCTCTAGTGTTGTAAATATAAACGATGCACTTGTGAAGGAACAAATAAGTGGGCACCTGCAGATAATAGATGCAAAATTTCAAGGAAATTATTATTTTTAGAATGTTTAAAAAAATGCTCTCAACAAATGTTATCACAATATTTTATTGAATACTTCTAGACGGATACATTCAGAATTGTGCTTACTTGCACACTCACTCTGACTCTGCTAGAAGGACTTCAAGCTTTAAATCATTGTATTGATCCATTCTGATTTGTAACAGTTCACCACTCTTGCTGTTCTAAGACAGCCAAGGCTGGCAAGCAAGCTGTACATTCTGTTTTGTAAAAGTTCTTACTGTAATATAAAAATCTTTTTACCCTGGTAATTATAAATATTAAAACATCTATTTTACTTGCATTCTTTTAAGCGTATAAGCTTTGTTCTCCAAACAGTCATTACAAATTCATTATAACTGCATGTTTCGCTCAGAGGTATATTGTATTATCTCATTATCAAGTGCAACTCAGCATTCATTAATATGAATCATTAAAATAATATATTAATTAATACTCCAAGTATAATACTTGAAACAAAATTTATTTTGCTGAATTTTCTGATATTGCCAATTTTGGTATCAACTCAAAATGCTCTAATACAGCTACGTACAACACGGAAGCAAAAATATTAAAACTCTGAACATAGCTTAGAGCATTCTGAAGTGACTACTCTCCTGCAAAGTTTAAGAAACCAGTTTCCTCACAGACTCGCTTTCATCTTTGAAAAGACTATGCAGGCTTTTCTTCTCTTCAGAGTCGCTTGTTAAAAAAAAAAAACAAACTAGCAACGGTGATCCTTCTTTGAAGCAAGGCCTGCCTGTAGTTTACCATAAGCTGAAAGTCTGAGAAAAGAACTACATTTTTGGCCTCTACAATCTCTCTTTCTTCTCTTTACAGCATATAGTGCGTCAATTTACAGTTAGGAAGACTACTCTTACTGATACCCACTGTAATTAGCTGCCTTCAAATCTTTCTTACAGGCTGGGCCTGTCACTTAATATGACACCTCTCTGAGCCGAGGAAGCCGTTGTCCCAGACTCACTTTGGAATTACAATAGCAAGGCATGCTGCAACTCATTCTGGTTAACTGAAGTGGCTGGATGCTTGGGGAATTTATTTTTTTTTTAAATAATAAAAAAAATCAGTTGTTCTTTCTTTAAACAGCTATCTGCAGTCTTGATGGATCTATTCTAGGCCCACTTTTTGTGGCATCCAGTTCATTGTACTCTTCTATTAGATCAGACAAAGAAGACATGGCTTCAGAAAAACAGCTTTGCTCCATCCCGTCTATATGCAGATAATGGTGAAGGTGAGCCTATGAGAGTAAAAAATAAAGTCAGCGTTATTCTTTTTCTTGGCACCTAATTCCTTTGGCTCCATAAGTATCATTTTGCCTGCACTGAAGAGGGGAGTGCAAGTAATGTAGAAATTAGATTTAAACACTTATATCATGACATCCCTCATTTAAATACTTGGCAACTTGAGGAACAATCCCCTATGGAATCACAGTTAATATTACTGATTTCTTAAACATCCATCTTTTCATATTCTGTCTTCTTGGGTACACCCGACCAAATTGTGTATTGCGTTTAGGTGGCAAGGTTTTGGTAGCGGAGGGGAGCACAGGGCTGCAGGGGTTGCTTTTGTGAGAAGATCCCAGAACTACCCCCACGTCAGACACAGCTAGTTCCTGCCAGGTCAAATATGGACCTGCTGCTGGCCAAAGCTGAGCCCATCAGCGATGCTGGTAGTGCCTCTGGGATAGCATCTTTAAGGAAGGGTAAAAAGTACTGCACAACAGCTGTGAGAGAAAGGAATGAGAAAAATGTGAGAGAAACAGCCCTGTAGACACCAAGATCAGTGAAGGAGCAGGAGTGAAACTGAGCCTGGGAAGAAGGGTGTGGGTTGAAGGTGCTTTCACTTTTGGTTTTATTTCTTGCTATCCTACTCTGTTATTAATTGGCAATAAATTAAACTAATATTCCCCAAGTCAATCTCTTTTGCCCATGACAGTAACTGGTAAGTGACCTCCCTGTCCTTACCTTGACGCATAAGCTTTTCATCCTATTTTCTCCCCCTGTCCTGCTGAGGAAGAGAAGTGAGAGAACAGCTTGGTGGGTACATGGCAGCCAGTCAAGGTCAACCTACCACAAACTGCTGGGAAGGTCTGTCAGATACAGCCTCACTGCTGAAGAAAGTAAGTATATGGCCTGGTAGGTACAGATTAATAAGGGGTTTATGCTTTTCAAGCAGCAGCTGTTGGAATAATCCCTTGATAGGTAACACAAATAAAAATCTTGGGTTGTTACTTTTAGGCTGTCCATTTGTGACATTGTCCATTTTGCTTCCCAATAATGCAAGATGCTCATGATTAAAGGCTACGGATGTTATAAGAGTTGTACCTTTTTCTTGTAGAGCTTCATAAATTTGTCTTTGAGTTCAATGAAAGTTGGTTTTACACAGGTGTTGTTTGCTAAAGCCAGAAGGGAATGGGAATGGCCCACGGGAGGTACTGAACACAGACCAGTTTTCCAGCCCTCTTGATTCCAGGAGACAAAGTGCAGGGAAGGCTTCAACCTGTGATACAAAAACGTAGTTACCTAAGGAACGTTAAGAACACAAAGTTTAAGTTTCCTTTGCTATCAAACAGTCTGAGAAGGTTAACATTTAAGCTTTCACAACTAAGCAAGACAGTTCCAACTATCATTTTTAATGAGATATTTTAGACTTCAGACTAAAACACTGTGTCTATTTTAAATTTAAATTGCAAACACTGGTTTTGGTTTGTTACTTTAATGTATGAGAGTTTGAAAAGTAAAGTTACAAGCACCTATTTCTATAAAAGGGACTACAAGCACTCTGAGATTTAGGAGAGGGGACAATCAGTCTACCTGTAGTTTAGAAATAACTAAAATGCTTTAGATTCTCAGAAATTTTCCCCATGCACCCCTGGCTGCCTGTACACTCCATTCTGTATGCAAAGCTTGCCTGCCTTTCCTCTTATTACTATATAGATCAGTAGTGTAAAAGGTAAAAACAGAGTGCTAACAATACATAGTTGTTAAAATAAGGATGATTCCCTATCTACATTAAAGTAATCATAAGAGAGAGGGGCCTTCTGTTCAGTAAAAATAAACTTCTACTACAACCTTACTCCTCCAAAATCTTTTACTGGCAGGAGACCTCTGGAAGGTCAGGCTTTACTTTCTTTTGCATTTCTGAGAACAAGAGGAGCAGCACAGGGACACCTAGTCAGCTCCCCTTTTTTTGGAAATCCAAGAATGCTGTGACTTATTCTAACTCAGAATGTAAATTAATAACACTTTCTTCCCTTCCAAAATTAAGAAAAAATATTTCTCAGTAAACTGATTTGGTATCAAAATTTTTCAAATTAAAAGTTAGAGTGCCCTGGACAACCGACAACAGTCGCAATAACAGGTTGGTGTGGTATTACAAACCTTTCAATATTTCTGCGAAGGTCTGAAACCTGCACATTTCCTCGAACAAGAAGTGCACAGGCAAGGTAGAGGCTATGCTTTGGATCTGCTTGAATTAGTTGATGATCTCTACTAAAAGCATCTGAAAACATCTGATCCAACCTAGGTGAAAAGAAAACAGAGTCATCTACTCTTACACTAAAGCAGGCTACAAAAGTTCTTCAGAATGCCCACCTTCAGGGTTTAAAAGTTTATAAAATTGTGGAGATAAAGATACATTTAGCCTGGGACCATGAATGACAGGAAAATGATTTAAACCTTTATATGTACATATGATGGCTTTCTAAGTTTTTAAAAACACACCAGATACATTTTTTCCTCTCTTCTCCCTCATGTTACAAGCCACTGTCAGAGAAGTCGACAGACTAAGAGACCCTTATTACAGCAAATTTAGGTCTATGGTTACGAAGTATTAAAAATATAAAAAAGGAACACAAGGAAAATATATATTTATAATATGTATCTCATATAAAAATATATATTTTATATATATTTATAATATATATATCATATATATACTTGAGGTTCCAGTTATACGACAATTTGAGTGGACAATCTCACTGCTTGTGAAGGACCTGACAAGGAATATCAAAGTGCTGCTGACCCTTACAGAACTGATTATCTGCCTGTTACACTTCATTATTTAAAAGGATCAACGAATCACAGAAGTGCATAATTTTGATAAATGATTTAGGAAAAGACAGACTATACATATTTGTCTACTTATTTTAGTTTTGTCATTGTCATAGTTTAACTCTAGTTGGCAACTAGGGCCATGCAGCCATTCACTCACTCCCCCTTGCCCACAGCAGGGTTGGGAGAAGAGCGAGAAAAAAAAACCTTGTGGGTTGAGATCAAGACAGTTTAATAGAACAGTAACGGAAGAGAAAAAAAATAATGGTAAAAGAATATACAAAATAAAGTGATGGAATACAACTACTCTCAATACCCAATGACTGGTTGCCCAGCCCATTCCAAGCAGCGAATGCCGATTCCTGCCACATGGCCAATCCCCATTTATATACTGAACATGATGTCTATGGTATGGAATATTCCTTTGTGCAGCTTGTCCTGTCTGTGCTCCCACCCAGCTTCTATGGGAAGCTGAAAAAGTCCTTGACTTAATATAAACATTACTTAGCAACAACTAAACCAATGTGTTATCAACATTATTCTCATACTAAATCCAAAACACAGCAGCTATTAGGAAGAAAATTAGCTCTATCACAGCTAAACTAGGACAATCATGTATGACTCCTTTAAAAGATGACACTGCAGATCATATTCTTTCTCTCTTCACCTCTTTAAACAAGTTCCACTGTACTGTGGGATAGCAAAAAGGGTGTCTTGACGTGGTTTCTATGGACGCGTAACATCTAAGCTATTCTTTCAATTTGTTCCAAACTCTCTGCCATCTATCATCTCTATTTCTTTTTTTTTTTTAATCACCTCTGCCACAATCTGCCTATTAAAAAAATAACGGAATAAAGGAGACAAAGATATTACTGTTCTCACCTCATTGTGAAACATGATCGACTAAGCATCTCCTCATAGTCTACTACCTTCCCTCCAGCATTGTATCGTCTCCTCAGGGTATGGCTTCAAGAGGTTCAACTGATCATCGCAACTTGCTATAACAAAAAAAGGGTGGTCCTGCTCCCTTCTCCACTTTGCACACTTCCACCACTTACCCTTAGCTGCCTCTTTCGCTACTTGGACCTTTTGTGACTGAACTTAATTCACTAAAACCAGTAAAATCTATTCTAACTGGTAATTTTTCTGCCATGTCAGTGGGATAAATAATCCCACAAAATTTGACAAGTGTCAGCTTATTGTTACAATAAGCTCTTAAATAGTCTCACTGCATCATCTCCAGACTGAAGATGCCATTACATTCCAGCAAATCTAGTTCAATTCCATGTTTGTCTTTACAGTATTCTGTGAGTCAAGTGCAAAAGAACTTGTGGTGTGGGTTCTAAGTAATACATTTTTCCAACAGAAACGTTTCCCAGCAGAGATAACAAAAATACATTTCAAGTTTACTGGCTTAACCATTATGGAGAAGAGGGATGAAGGTTGTTCCTAAAATCAGCAGGATGAATTTGAAAATGTGGCAGACTTAAAACTTTTAGAACTTCTACCCTTAGTTTTGCGATACGATGGAATTTTTTTAATGAAAACTAGGGAAGAATAAGAAATTAAGCCTCAACTGTAAAGCTTCCATAATATTTTTTTCTTACCTTCTAGAAGGTACATTAACATCAGCCAATGTATACAGAGGAGTCAAGCTTGAAACCAAGTAATGAAGTCGAGGAAATGGAACCAAATTCATGCTGATTTCATTAAGATCCATATTAAGGGAACCTTCAAACCTAGCAGAACTGAAAGATTAACAAACTATTATAAACTAAGTAAGCTACCTTTATAATGTAAACATCCATTAAATCTATTTTTCAACTGTTCTGTACAATAAAGCCGTAAAACAACACAGCGTTCAAGAAACTGTTCATGTAATTACTACACTTTCACATTTGGCAGTACTGGTGCTATATCTTATTTGCTTACACTTCCCATTACAGAACAGTAAATCATCAAGAATGTGACCTTCTTTCCTGATTGTAGTCTTTAGCACTGTTCTTCAGTATGTGGACGTAGCTGCTGAATACCAGTTTTAATAAATACCCTATAATAAAACACATGTGACTCAGCACTCCTAAGAAGCTGTTTAAAAGAAAAGCAGGCCAATACTCCAGAAGCATATTTCCCGAGGAGTTTCTTGCAGCAATAGAAGGTTTTGGAGCAACAATGATCTGATGGTATTTATAAAATAATACAACTGTCCTAGAAAGGCAAACCTCCCTGGGCTCCATTAGGCATTAATGGAAGATGATATCCATCTGCCTATAAACCTTGTCTACTTCAGTTCTAAGACTATCACGGCTAGAGCAACACCACTGCCATCTGAATACTTCCAAATGCTTTAACATTTAGTAAGTAATTCTTAAAGAGAAGAGACTTATATCAAATGGAAAACAATGAATATTCTTTTGATGCAGGCCCACGTATTTGCGGCACACGCCACCTCCAGCAATACCACTTTGACAGAGAAATAACCTGTAACTTTACCTTGTCAGGTTCAGCAGCAAGTTGGCTACAATATTATTCATTGCATCAAATGGCTTCTCTTGTACAGTTTTTACACTGCCTGCACTTGATGTTACCAAGCTGTTTTGCTTCACAGTTGACCCTAGTTTCCCAAAATTGATCATCTGATGAATTTTATTAACTATATCAAACAGAGACTTTAAGAGAAGAAAGAAAAAAGCATATAAGAAATCTTGAGCGCAGAGCTTTCAAATTCAGTACACCAATTTTGCATTTCAATTAAAGAAAAAGCTAAAACATGGTACTGTCAGTTCAAATATTATACCTTTGATACATATAAGTCCACCTTTTGACCAATTCCAATTGACTGAAGTGTTTCTAAAAGTCTGTTCCTTACACGACACAAACATGTACACAGCTTGACTGAGAAGTTTGAATTTTATTCAACTATTCAAAATCCTCATCTTCTAAAATTACATTTTAAATTTTCATAATTCCTGTGAAAGCAAAAATATATTCTCTAAATATATTTCACTTTCTCTTGCTTTTTTCATAAGAAAACAGCGAGAGAGTCATAGAAGTTAGATACAAATGAGTCTAGTGGTTTGCATGGTTAAGTATGCCTATGATGCCCATATCTGTTGGAATTTGGAGTGGTTAGTTATTTCCCTCGCAGGACTCTACTAATACTGTGCACAAATTGATCGCTAAAAAAAAATATAAAAGACTCTCAGCCTCAGTAAATAGGAGCTTTTCATTGTTTACCTTGAAATAGACATTAAGAAATTCACTGTAGACTACTTTGAAGGTGCAGAGCAGCTTTTTAGTGATACCGATACTAATTCCAAAAGTTTGCCAAGGGACTTAGGAGTTCAATTATTACTTTAAAAAAAATGAAATTATGCTTTTTAAGACTTGGCGTTCAAAATCAATACACAGAAGGAAGAAACACTTCCTATGTGCGGTCTAATAAAAAAAAGAAATTGACAGAAATAGAATATTATTTCTTACTTCATTCTCTATTGGTAGCACACAGTCTGCATGTTCATTAAGTTCCTTCATAGCCAGAACACTGTTATATGGAGAAGTAATAACATCATCTTCACCAGAGGGATAAACTGAAGTAACAAATCTATATACTTCTGGGAATTCATCCTCAAGCAAATTTAGTACAAAAGTTCCAAGACCAGATCCTGTCCCTAATTATGAAGAAAGGCAGAATGAGAAAATAAAAGGTTCCCCATGTTATCTTAAGCCTTAAGTCTCATATGTTGGAAATGTACAACTTTTCAATATTGATTAATATTTTCTGAAGCATTTTGCTGACAGTGGAGGCTACTCAGCTGTAAATTAAGGCAAGGAGGGTTTTCCCAGACAGGAAAATAATTAAGTGATAGAAACATTTCCCATAGTATGAAGTATACAATCCCAAAAAATTCTGCAAACCAAAAATTCCGATTATGTAACCAACAGTTTTCTGATCCACTATTTTTATCTATTTTAAAATCTTTAATTTGAATTTTGAAATAAAACATTTTGTTTATAAACACTGAACTGCCACAAACAATTCTTTACTTTCTTTTTGGGGGTTTCTTTACAAAGTTTTCTCATTGTTAGTCAAAAAAGAACAACCTCTCTCCCCCAGCACACACACATTTTTCCTCATTAGCCCTAAGCACATAGCACTGAGTTCAAATCAGTGAACTAAACTGTGTTTTTTCTGTCTTGGACAGCTATTATTCTCGGCAGCAGACAATTCCATCTATGAACAAGACAGCAATTTTCTGCAATAACAGAAACAATATCTGCAGGGTCTCTCAAATTAAGAAAATGGCCACAAAAGAAGCCCTTGACAAAACTCTTGCTTTATATTTAAAGCTATCTTCTGTGTCTTTTTCCACATTATAACCAGCTATAATATATGATCTCCCCATGTTGCCGGGGAAGACTTTGTGGCAATACAGTAATGACACAATTGTCACTGCAAGGGATTTGCCCTTCTGATTTATTGACAAAGTAGCTAGACTGGATTCAAGAGAATTACGTAGAAAGAAAACAGACCAACAATGTTCTTCTAAACTTCAGTAACATTACAAGTCTCCTTTCTAAGCCTTTCGGGAAAACTCTTTCCCCACAATTAAAAATAACTTGATTACAACAATGATATCAGTGTTCTGAGGCCACCGTCCCTTCTTCTGACCAGTAATACCTCAGTGTTTCCTCATATTTGGTATCTGTCTTGATCCACCCACTGCCTTGTATTTAAAATTTTAGCTGTATTTTTATTCTGAGTAGCACTTAGTTCATGATTAGGGCTCCTCAGTGCTCTAACAAAACAAGTAATAAATAATTACATGTCCACTTAATTGGACTGTGTTAAATTTTTTATCCTGCATTCTGAATGATGTAGACTATTACATTGATCTTCTTTTCAAGATTCAAGTTCTTCTTTTTCATCTGTGGCTAGTGTAATTATACTAACCACAAAATATTACTTACCACCTCCCATAGAATGAATTATAAAAAAACACTGTAGACAGTCACAATGTTCTGCGGTTTTCCTTAGCTTTTCCACAATGTCTTCCCGGTACTGATAACCATACAGCTTATGACCTACAGCCCTGAGGAGACAAGAAGTACTCTTAAAAAAAATCCAACAATCAATTTTCAGTGTTTTATTTTAACTCTTCCTATCTGACATTTTAGAGTTCAGAGTCCAGAGCTGGGTGCAACACCTAATTTGTGAGAGTTGCTAAGCTGTAATTACATCATGTGAACACGGGAATCAGGATACGGTTTTAATTTTGAGGATGGAAGCAGCACTAAGTTTGCAGCTTTGGAGTGTGCACTATTATTTTGAACCAATGCGGAAATCAACTCCCATATTGGATGATCAAATTGTAATTATGAAATGAAAATTATACACTCCTTAAAAATAAGGATATCCCTATGTAATACATGTACTGATCTTCCTTTGAGTACTATGTGAGTCAATTGCTACTAGTAATAAAAATACCCCACACAGCTCATTTTCAAAACACTTGGCTGCTAGATGGTGAAGTTACAGGATGCTTTATTCCATGCACTGCACTCTTTTGGTACATTTGCTGATGATATGCTTTCCAGTCTGTAGTGCACTGAATATTATTAGGAGGTGCATTAAGGTCTCAGTGAAAATTTGGAATTGAGTATGTTAATCAACCTTTTTTCTGAATTTCTCTTTTTAGTAATATAGTTTCTATGCACAAAGCCAGATTCTGTGGTGCTCAGAAATCAGAAGTGCATTTGTTCATATATCTCATTTCCACACTAGTTGCACAGTCTCAAACTAGATTATGGCTTTGACTGAGCAATGGAAGCAGCTGAATACCAAAGAAACAGAAATAAAAAGCATGTTCTTTTGAAAAAGAAAATCAAAAAAGAGGAAGAAAAAATAGACAAAATGATGTATCAGCAGAATTATCCTTCTGTAAAGGCTTCTGTAAGGGCTTTTCAAAGCCCTCCTCCAGGCAATAGTGGCTCCAAAGTTTACTGGCAATATGCTGCAGCTCCCCAGGTGCAGAATGAACCAGAAAGCTACTGTTATCATTTCCCTTTTCAAATGCCATCTAATTAGTTCCTAAGAAATGTTTTCTGAAGAGGTTCTCACCAGTTGTTTCCTGAACCAGAAACATCTGTGATAAGCTGCTTGCTGTCAAACACATCCCTCAATGGTCCCTGCAGAATTTCATTTACCACACCCTCCTCCATGTCAATCAACAGTGCCTTTGAGAAAGGAAAGGATTAAAATTCAGTCAGTAAGCAAACCACCCTTCGAAATAGTCACACAAAGCAATATAAAATGATTTACCATATAAAAGGTATGTTGTTTCTACTGTGCTACAGAAAATCTAGGAGACCAACTAGATTCGCCTTGTTTGATTTGCTAGAAGTCACTCAAGACGACGGTGTTTCAGAAAATGCAATTTTTTTTTAAACTTTTATAATATTTTGCCCCAATACTTCAGAATAAAGAAATTAAAGCATTTTTATGTTTCAAGTTTTCTTGCTTCTTAATCACTTAAAGTGGCTTAAAGAAATCCACTCCTTAGAAAACTCAAAAACTTGGTTGGTAATATCTGCAATCATTTTGTTAAAATTATAAAGTAAATTACTCAACCAGACTGGCAGCAAACTGCATTACTCCACAGAACCATAAAAGTTACTATTAGAAATTTTACTATTCAAAGTAGTATTTGAAAACCTATTGAATCATAAGGACCTTATGAAAATTCATACACAGTTGGATGTAAACATGCAATGTAAAAAGAACGACCTTTATAGATTGCCTTACTCGTGCTTTTAAAGAACAGATTTTTCCTTTGTAAATATCAGGACCATCACCACCACTTCTGGAAAAAAAAATAATCCAAGCTCAGAATTGTAATAGAAAATAAGGCAACATATATTTGCTAAAAAAGGCCTCATAATTCTCTAAAGCAATGGAATTACAGGAGATGATCTCAATCAGAAACATCCTAAGCAGTTACTTCAGGAAGCCGATAACATAAGCACTTAAAGTTTACTCTCAGATACAGCCTCTGCTCTATGGCAATTCTACAAGCATTGCCAGAAGTTGAAAGGATTATCTTTTATCCAGCATGTGGTATATCTGCGTCATATAATGGAACAAAGTGAACCAAATAGCACCACAGGCTTTCCATGGAGGTGGTACAGTACTGTACTACTGCCTGAGGTGTGAAAGCTGCATAACTGCACTCGCACAGCGCTGTGCTTGACTTATTTTGCCATTAAGATTTACCAGTCCAGAAATCATGACATAGCTTAATTTTCCTTTTATTCACACACCCCCCACCCCGCCTCCAGGATTGCTTGCATTGAGCCAACCTAGGGCACTACGTATTGTGTACAATTACATTTTTTCCACACCACAATGAATGCTGGTGTTTCTGCACTCAAAGGGTGAGATACTCTGGTTGGACCAAACTTTATTCAACTTAGGGAAAAAAGACAGGGACACTGGAAGATGGATCTAATTTTCCCCTCAACTATTTACCTGCTTTGGGGGATGGTCAAGCCGAAATTTAAAGTATCGCTTAGACCATTGTATGTTCAACCATAATAATATTCCAAAAACATCAGCTGAAATTCACTACAGCCATCAAATGTCCTGTCCCATAAGAAATGAGGGAAAGAGAGTATGGGGCTGCACTGCATTCCTCAAGGATCTTCCGGCCCACCACTCAAAGAAGCTCTCCGGACACTTCTCATTAGCTGAGCAACTCACATCAGCCTCCAGTACTCACGTGATTCCTCTAGCTTACACAACTCCATATATGAGTCCACTATAGCAAATCCAGATAGAGAAGTTCTATTTCTCTTCAGGGACTAACAAAACTCAAAGAAGAAAAAAATCCACCAAATCAACACTTAGTTTACTTACTATTTCCTTTGTGGTCTTTCATGCCAACCCATACTTTCAATCACTTTGATGCAATTACTGAAAAAAATCCCCACGTTCCCTAGAATTCCCGAGGCTCAAGACACGCATTTCTGCTTATAAAAGCATATATATGTGTAAGCACATTTCCAATATTACACAGTTTAGTAACCAAAATAACCATAATAAGTCTGTCTGGTTCTTCCAGAGCATTGTTCATAACTATTTCTGACAAGATAACCCACCTGGATTAATTATTTTGAACAATGGTATGGCATAGCATAGAAGACTGAAGTTTGTCACTTTTATCACATAAGGTTTTATGCCTGCAAGTACCTGGCAGGTGAACTAGTTATTTCTGATAAAAATCAAAACAAACACCATAACAATAACAAAAGGACAAAACCTCAGAACATGAGCAACAGTTTGAAACCACTCTCCCTAACTAAATTATGGTTCAAGGATAGAGTTAAAAGTGGGGATTGTTTCAGCTCCTGAAAAAGACAAGATTTGAATAATCATTCTTCTGTTTCACAGGTAGGGGAATCTTCCTTGAAACTTCTACAGCATTCAGTGAGATAAGTTCTTCCTCTTTACAGAGAGAAAAACAGATGTTTCTGTTGCAACCAAGCATCCTAGGAAATGCCCACAAGGAATGACAATGATGAATTACAATGCACTTGCATGTTCTTTCAAAGAGGTAAAATTTGAGGCAAAATTAGTATTTCAATGGTATTTTAGTTAAAATTGCATGCTGCGTTGCAGCCTTGCCATATGATGGAAGGAAACAGACGATGGCCAAATGCTTTTTAATTAACTAAAATGCAACAGCAATATCAAAGCGCACAACTGTTTTATTCTTGCAAACTGCAGGGATTTTTGTAACTGGATAGATAAGAGATGACTGAATGCTCTTGAGGTACAAATTGGTTAACTTTAAAAAAGCCAGACCCATAGCCACCACTCTTTGTGTAACAAACTTGTCAGACAAAAAGGGATTTAAAAACTGACATGACCTTCTCTGACTGCCTTATATCAATTCCTCTTACAAGTCCTATACAACAAGAAATGCTGCTAAGTTGGTATTCGGTAGGCTTGCAGTCTGATTATGATTTGCAACAGAAAAAGCTATCAGATCCTGACCGCCAATTTTTGGGACAGAAAGGAAGGAAAACAAACCCAAACACTTTCAACACATTTAACTACTGAAGGAAGTATAGTTGAAATTGAAATGTAAAGACAGTGTTTTGAGGAGAATACAAAAAAGCAAAATCTCTTTCTAGCACAATCTAAATGTGACCTGAAACTAAGAAAACTGTAACTTAGGTTAAGAGAAGATACTAGAATCCTTCATCTACTGTGTTAAACTCATGAGCTGCTTGACAAGAAGACTTACCTTGTATCTACGTTCCTAAAGAAACTGCTTAATGCTTCATCGTAAATTCCTTTCTAAAAGTAAACAACATAAGGCGATATGTAACACCAGAAATTCTCAGTGCTTTTTCATAGAATAACTTAGAAGTTGGAATGGACCTCTGAAGGTCACCTGTCAAACCACCCCACTCAAAAAAGAGCGAAAGTCTATGTTGCATCCAACTAGCTCTAGTCAGCACTAAAAAGAATGTTTCATTGAAGCATCAGCTTGATATTAAAAACTGACAGGAGGACGTAACTAGGAAATTAATTTTTCAGCACATGATTGAACAACTACTCTTTCTTCAACGATTTAGGATTTTAGTGATGATCCCAATGCAATTATTAAATTGAATAGCTAACGCGGTTCCTCACTGATACAACACAGTTCACCGTGGGCTCCATGCCCATGACACCAACATCCATGAAGTTCTGTGAAAAGGAAAGTACATCACACTGTATCAGTGATCCCTGAACTCCCCGCTAACGGGTGGTGTGGAAATTACTTACCCCACCATATAGCTAAAGAGACCTGGCAAGTTTAAATACTTTAAGACTATTATTCTACAGGCTGCTTACCATACTCCTAAAGGCTTAATGAAGCAGAATTTGGAAGTCACCGTTCCCTACAAAACTAAAACCAACAGACTCTCCATATGCTTATGAACTTCATCCATTGCCTTTTTACAGCTGCTCCAACAGAAGGCATTGAGAAGGACTGCTCATCATTATCTGTTAACGTAAGGTGTTTACCAGGAAATAGCATCTTTATCGTCATGGCAAGAAGGGGGCATTTTTGTTGAAGGTACCCAGCATAACCCTACGCCCTCTTTACGCTGCCATTTTGGTCTGCACAACTGTACAGTGAGTCACTGCACAGCATCTGCTAACATACAGGTGGGCTTTGGTGGGCCGCTTTCGTACTTTACTGCCCCAGGGCAAAGAACCCGCATTGAACAAAGCTCTTTTCACTCATTGCCTCAAACCAGGGTGACATCCTGGGCTTTTCAAGCTGGAAAGGCTGGAGAAAGCAGAACTGAATTAGAGATGATCAGTTAAACGGTATAAAAACCCTGGGGGATAGTTTTGCTAACAAGGAAGGGGCCTGGGTTTAATCAAATAGACACAGTGCTTTGTAGTCACGGTGAAGAACACGGAACGAAGCGAGGGCCACCGTTGGCCCCCTCAGGGCGAGCGCAGAAGGTGGCTCGCCCCAACCGCCGCCCCGCTCCGGCCAGCCACGCGGGGAGGTGAGGCGAGGTGAGGTGAAGCGGGGAGGAAGCGGCACCGTTACCTTGTTGACGGCGGCGTGCTCCCGCAGCGCCAGGTCCCAGAAGCGGCAGCCCACCTGGTTCCCGCACTGGCCCACTGCAACGGGGAGAGACAGACGGCTCAAGCACAGGAAATGGCGCGGGGCGGGGGTATGTGAACGGGACTCCGGGCGCCACCCTTACCCTGCACCACCACCGACTGGGTCATGGCGGACCGGCCGGCGGCCGCCTCCTCTTTCGAACTCAGCGCCCGGAAGCCGCTCCCCCTTAACGGCCGCGGCGGGCGGGCTTTTCCAACGGCGCTGCGTCCTTCCCCCCTCCTTCCTCCTGCGGTGGAACGTCCCATCGGGCGCTCACCGCCTACCCGTCGCGAGTAGAACGTTCCATTAGGGGACGGGGGGTGTGTGGATGTGGGTGTGGGGGCTCTCCTGAGGCCGGCGGGCGCCCCTGAGGCTGGCGGGCCCCGACGGGCGGCGGTGTGAGGGAGCGGCGTTTGCGTGCTGATCCTGACGGCCGCGACTGCTGCTGTAAGATTCAAGGGTTGGTGTAAGAATAAGTGTGCACCGAAAGAAGCTGAGGGAGTAGTAAGGTGCCTGTCGCCTGTTTGGCAGTAGGGAAACGGTGGATGCGGTGAGGGAACACCAAACTGGGTGCAGGCCTGAGCGTGAACCTGTCAGGGGCTACAGGGTCTTTGCTAAAGCCCGAGCACGGGAGACATGGCAAAGGCCTCAAATGAAGTCTTTCTGTGCGAGAACAGAAATATTTCCATACGTTACAGTTAATTTCCTTTTATGGCTAAAAACGTGTGAGAAGATGTGTTTTATTTTCCCCGAATACATCATTCAGAGTGATGGTGTGAAATGTGCCAAATGATACGAAAATACAAATTAAAAATTAACTGAAAAAATGGTCATGTGGAAATGCTATAATGATGTACCCTCCCATCAGGCTTGCAAACTATCTTCCTTTAAGCTCAGTTTGACATTTCTTATGCAAATAATTGTCCGCAGTGCAATTAGGAGGTGCTTTTGCCTGTGTTGAACATGGCAACTTTGGGACTAAAAATGAGAGACGAGAAATGTAGAGATGCCATTGTCTCAGCATGCTAAGACTGGTCCACAGCATAGCTGCGCTGCAAAATCATGTAAGGAATGCGTGATACGCAAAGCAGCCCCTTGCAGAAAGCTCTCGTGTGACACAGATGGCATTTCTGCTTCCTGTGGGAGAACAAAAGTGCTTCCATGCAACCCAGTTCATTTGGTTTTATGGCTAAAACTATCCAACAAAGTATGCTTTTCCCAAATATATTATTTCTAGTGCTGGTGTGCAAACAAATTTGCTAAATGAAATTCTTAACAGAAATCTGAAGTTCAGTGTATCTTAATCCTTTATTTGCTCTGGAGAAACCATGGTGCTGATTCCTGGACATGACCTAGGATCCTGTAGAGACCAATTATAAGTCCCCAGGAAAATAATGTTATACCAAATGACTATTTTAAAAACCTTTCTTGGAAAGATTAAGTATGTATTGTTGCAAATAAAATATTGTACCATACAATATAATATGTAAGAAATACATATCAAGACTAATTTTTTAAAACTTAAGGATGAATCCATCTACTTGAAATTCATATTGTTCTTAAGAAAAAAGTAACGAGTGGCCCAAGCTTATTCAAGCTTCACATTTGAAATTGCAAAGGACCAATGACTTCAGTGTTACAAGCAGGTGTAAAATTTAGCATGAATACAGTAATGCTGCCTCAAACACTTCTTTTATAAACTAATCACCAGTGTAAAACTACATGAATACTAATCGTGAAAGCAGGTAGTAATTTCTCATCTCCCTCTGGACACACTAGATATAACCTGTAGCTTAATTTGTTCACTGTGGTTACCTGAACTGGTCCGAACCTGTTGGCTGTGGTCTGTTCTAGCTACTAGGTGTGAAACTGTTTCTATACTTCTTGCCTACTGTCATGTCCTTAAAGTCTTCCCTTCACATGTCTTTTTCACCTTACTTAGGCTAGAAGCAGTACAACATTGCTTGTAAGCATTTTAAAGCTTAAGTTAAAGTCTACAGAAATGTCTTAATATTACCATATCTTGCTTTCTTCTTATGTAGGTAGCTACACTTTCTACTTGTTCTTTCAGTTAGCTGTAGTTTTTGTGTTCCATGTCCCATCAAGATTCAGCTTAGTGGGACTCGCTCCATTGAACATGAGATTGCAGCAAGAAACTCTGTGCTTTGTATTCCAATGTGCTATTAAGAGGTCTGTGATGGCAAATGTGAAGTGATTATTCTCACTGAGCTTGGAAACACTGTGTATCAGAGATGTAATCGAGATTCATATTCATGTGGGAATATTTTTTAGCTTCCAAAGGAGGTCCAAGGGCAGGAAGTGGATGTGTAATAACCATTTTGGCTTGATGCATGTGCTCAGAGGTTTAATGAAATGAGCAGCTCAACTATGTGAGAGAAATAATCACACACTGACTTTCTGTTTTGTTGTAGATGATGAAGCTCTACTTTATCTACCATAGTATAAATGCATCAATCTAGTTAGGTCCCCTCAGAGACTTTTTGTCTATGTTAATAATTTAATCAACAGTCTTATGCTAATGTGTGTTTCTTACACTTATTTTCTGAGGAACTTTTTGTTGTTGATAGTATACAGTAATAGTGTTCCACAGCTTTGGAACACGAATTGAATAATTGAATTGTAGGAATAACTTACTGTGTTATTGAGAGGAAATGAGCTGACATAAACCACTGTGTGAATCTGTGAATAAACCTTAAATCCCAACCATAACAAGAGTCAAATGTACATCACATGTTGTGTTGTGCTTTCAGCATCTTTTTAATGACAGTCATTTGACTATTTAGGCTAACATGCTACTGTAGGAAGAATATGCTGGAATTTGAACTAATGTTATTCCTTGATTTATATCATAGCTTAATTCAAATATGAAGGTTTGTTGTTTTTTTGGTTTTTTGTTTATTTTCTCCACTTAGAGTGGGTGGCATTTGGGGAATTACTGTCAGACCTGTAATCCTTCATCTTTCATTTTCCTTTTCATGCTGTTGTCCATACTCGTGGTCCGTGAGGAGAAGTAAAGATTGGTAAGAGCCTTTAACTATGTGAGATCTCTTCAGATCTTCAGAAATAAGAGATAGAGGGGCCAGAAATCCTGATTAAATACTCTATTTTGAAGCAGTTCGATGAGTATTTCAACTTGAAATTGGATTCTTTCTTATATAGCCATGCAAATGTCAAATTTCAGAATATTCCATGATATAATAACTGTGTAGTTGTAGCCCTGATTTAGTTGATGGCTATAACAACATTGACTAAAACCTTGAAGGTGGCAGAGAAAAGTTATAATCTCCTTAGGGTCAGCATTCATTTTTTTGTAGGCTTCCTGCAGAATTGAGGTCGTTATGTTAATATTGAAAAAGCAAGTGGACAATCTGGCAATGTACCTCAGAACTTGGAGGTTTTTCCTAAATCTTTATAGATGAAGGGTTTTGTACTTTGGAGCTGTAATTCTTAAGGTAGATACAGAAGATGAATTCGGGGAAGATTTTGACTTGGGCAGTTGCCTTCTCTTAAACACCAGGAGCTTTGGAATTAATTTGGAGGTGTGTGTAAAGTAATGCATCACATGCAGTCTTTCTTTGGTGCATATGGAATGGTAATTTCAAGGTCTATGTGGATGTTGGGGGCAGGGGAATTTGCATTATTCTCTTCTCTCTCCTGAGTCTGGAGGTATCCTCTGGTTTATAGTATTTTTCTTTGGAAACCCTGTTTTGCAGAGGGAAATCCTACATCTCTGAGGCCTAAAAAGGAAAAATGAGGAAGATATCCTCCATAAATACTGCTGTGTTTGATTATCTGGTGATGTAGTAAAGAGAAGTAAATTGAATGGTAGCAGTTTATGAATTTTAATGTGTTTTTTATTCACATACTATTTTACTGTATTTTTAGTTTTCCATATATAAAGTATGCAAAGGACTGATTAATCAGAAAAGTCATTCTTAAATGTAAATCCACAGATCAAACCCAAATCTCATTGCAGCAAACATGGCTAAGAAAAATATTGTTTATGCACAGAGCTTGGATGTGGGTATGAGAAAATATGCTTTAGTTTGAAGTAGGTGTAAGACGGAAAAACATTATGAGTATGTATGTACCAGTTAACATACAATGCTCCACTTAATACTAGTATTCACTAAACTGTGATGCTCTTAGGGGGCTATTCCTGGATATCTCTGCTTAGCAGCTGCAGACAAACTTGAAAGGAATTTCAGTAATCCTTGTAACCAACATATCTAAGCAGGGAATCTGCTGTTCTTTTCTCTTCAGCTATAGGGTCCTGCAGACTAGGCCCTGAGGAAGCTTAGCTCAGGTTGTGGTGTCATCAGATTGATTGAGCCGATCTAACAACTCACTGACGCTGGAAGGAGAGAAACTTCCTTCTTTAACCCTGCTCCCAGCTGCACAGCCCTGACACCATGCGTGGCTGCTAGTACCCACTGGAAACCCAGCTCACTGATCTGAGGACATTCCCCCTCAACCCCAATTATAAAAAAAAAATCCCAAACCAAAAGCCCTAAATTTTTTCAGTTCAGTGACTGGGTAGTACCTGGGAGCAGGAAAGAGTTGAGCAGGCATACTGGTTTTGGTTTCCAAGACAAAGATGGCATTTGAAGGCAACTGGATTTGGGAACCCATGATGTGCTTGATTCAGAGAGACCGCAGAAGGGTACTCTTACTGCTTGCTTCTGAAGAATGAACACTGGGCTATGGAGTGACAAAAAGAAGGGGCTATATACCTGTCTGAGAAGCAAGGGGGCGTCCCTATGGGGTTGGGAAGGGAATCAGGCCTGGGAGCATATTGCCTGAGAGTTGCGAGAAACAGAATGGGAGATGTGTCCAGGAAAAGGCAGTTAGAACAGGCATGGGGCTGAAGGCATGAGCAGAGCTGACAAGGCTGATGGAAGGAGAGACAGTGGCCGCTGGAGCCGTGCTATCTTCTCTCATCCACTTACCACCCACCACTGGACTCTAGAGACAAGTGGAGAGGCAGTGATGGGGTCCCAGCTGCCTGAGAGTTCCTGTGCTGGTCTGTCCAGAGTTTGCAGTTCTTTATCCGAAATAAGCCAAGACCACTTCAATCTGTCAAAACTGTTTTCCTACAGAGGGAGTAGTAGGGAAGCTACCGATTAGACCGATTAGTGCTTTCACATGTATCTTGTTCTGGTGGTTCCTCCAGCTGTCCATAGATTCAAGATCTTTGTATTCCAGTTGTCACTTGTGTATTTTCCAGATGAGCTCCTATTAATTTCTAGTCTGTAGGGTCTTGTCCTTTATTCTCACCTTTCATACTTCCCTACTTTGTGGCTGGACATGTTTTGAGTTGGTTCCAACAATAATTTGCCCAACAATCATAAAACTTCCTGTCAACAGCAGTTTATTCTTTAAGAAAAGAAACCTAAATGGCTTTGATGCCTTGTAGGTTATCACTGAAGAGACCAAGTTTTGCAAGTGACTTGTGTCTGATATTCAAGCCTACTGTGAGCTAAAGCCTTGTATTAACTTCCATCTGCCTTCTATGGTTTTAACATAGCTCAGATTTGCAGCCTTTTGCCTTCCTTTTACATCTTCCTGTTTCATCCCCAGTTCCTCTGCAGCAGCATATCTTCCAGGATACATTCCACAGGAACATGTTACTAGTTTGAGGATTACTGCTGTAAACTGAAATCCTGCAGCAGTCTCACAAGGAAGTGGTGATTTTATGTGATAAGGGATTTGCCTGAAACTGTGACTATGACTCTTCTTTCTACGCTTTGTGTTTGCGTGTGTTATATTAGTGCAAATGAGATCACAATGAGATTGTGGATTTAGTGCTGTGTCTATTTAAAATGTTTGTGTGCATTTAAAAGTTTAGAGAAAAAACTTGAAATTTGGAATTTTGTCTCTTGTCTCCCTTCCTACATAAGGCAAGTATTGCTCTAAAATCACCTAGTTTAGGTAAATGATCAGTTATATCAAGTGTCTGTCTTAAAAGATATACATTCTATCTTCACGTGCTAGAACATATCCATGAAGTCTAGAAGCAGAATAAAAATTTTAGTTTTTCATTGTTTGTAAGATTACATAATTGGTATGCTCTCTGCCTCCCATTTTGAGGAATATATAAATGAATTGTATGGAAATTTAAAAAAAAATAATCTTTGAACACAGTTATTTGCAATGTAAGTGTATTATCTAGCTTTATTCTTTAATGTGCATTAGCAGATCTTTTCCTGCGAAAGAAAAGGTGATGTAAAGTATGGAATGAACTGATGTGGAAGATCTAGCTTGAAAGTAATATAATTTTCATTTCTTTTATAATTGCACATTTTCATGTGACAGACTGGCCACACATACACTATAAGAAATGGTAAAGCTCACTCTTGTGGTATAGTAAGAGAAGTGCAGAAGCAACAGCCCTTTATTCTGCAGTGATTGTAATTTGCACATAAGCATTAGAAGTGACCCTTAAACATACTGCTTTCTGTAGATGGATCCTTGATATTTTCATTCTTCTTCTCAATGAACATGGTTTTTGTTCTATTTTTCCTTCTGTGGTCTAAAGAACTTTCTGGGATTGATGCAGTGCACCATCAAGCTGCTGGACAGGTATTGATGCTTACAGCACCACTAACCAAAGCTGCTTTACTAAAACTCACTGGTTTTTCATCAATCATAAAGTTACGAATGCAGCCAATGAAGGAGTTGCGTGTAGTCAGGCTGGATGTTAGCAGAGACTCTGGAAGAAACAGATTTAAAAAAAAAAAAAAGAAAAAATTAGAGCTCATGATGACCAAAATAATCAGTTTGGTGGCAGAATCTTTTAAATTTGCTGCTAACTGCAGCTCTGCTGAATCTTTTGTGGGTCTTTAAAATATCTGGTCTACAGCCAGTGTCCTAGAGGCCATTAGAGTTATGGGGGGTATGGGGAGTTACCTACATTTATGTAAAACTCTTGATACTACATAGTTAATAGAGGCCTAATCTCATATTTTTTGACAGCTGCATTTTAAGTAACACAGTAGATGAAGCCCAGTGTGCGTGTTGGCAATTTCTTTTAATGTTACATGTATTGTCATCTGTGTCTGATTTGTTAGTTTGCATTTACTTTACTATATTTACATGCTATTAGTTAGTATTATATCTTGTTTGTTATCTTGAAGTTCTTTGTAAGATTTTTCTGTGCCAGGGTGATAATAGCATTATAGAGCCAATATATGGCATTACTTTAGTATTCTATAATTAATGTAGAAATAGAAGGCTCCATTATGAAGCAGAACAGCATTTGCAATTATCACTTTATAGTACTTCTCTGGGAAGAGTTCCGCCTAATAAAATTCCAGTTTGGATTTAAAGAGTGAACAGGCATCTGCACATAGATTTTGTTATTCCCTTTAGGCTCATTTTTCCTCCTTGTAGTGTGGGATGGATGAGAACATCATGCACTCAAGCCGCTAATCCAAGATAAGCAATGTAATAAATTTTGTAGTTAGAGCTGTTCATGATTGACATGCAAGGCACAGAGAAATAATGCTACATGTTTTCAATGAGAAACATATAGGAGATTACTTAAAAATTTAATCACGTAGTGTTGATTACAGTTTGTATATGAACCCCAACAGAGTAGTTCTGTCTGTTGAATAAGGGAAGTAAATGTAGTAATCTTGGCCCACGCTACACAGATGGTCTGTGAGTCACAAATTCACATTAGCAGACATCTGTGCAATAGAAATCACTAGTCAGAAAAAGAATCTTCATGTTTTCTCTTGTGTTCAAAGATGCCATTGCTTGGAGAAAAGAAGCCTACCAGCAACAAAACCTTGAGACTCCAGTTACAGTGAGTTTCTAATACCATAAATAAATAAATCACTTCTGAAAAACTAGTAAGCCCATACTGGAAAGTAAAATGGAAAAAAAGTGATTTTTTTTTTCCTAGCTGGCTGGCTTCTCTACTGTGTCCATACGTGACACTCCAGCAACTGTGAATATTTTAATTTCAACAAAGCAGCACTTGTTTTTTTTTCTTTGAGAACTTGAGATCAGAACATTTCTGATCAGCTCTTGAGCCTTTGAATTTTACCAGGTTGTTCACGTGAGATATGTTTTGTTCTTTTTTTTTGAAATGTAAAGTAAGTCTCTATGCTTTCCCTGGAAACCGTGTTGAAATTTGAGAACTACGTACCACAAAGCTGCCAAAAACTCACCTGGTACACCTCCAATAAACACTGGCTTCCTGTGATCAATTGCCTTTGGATTTAGTGGCCCTACCACATGGTTGACTTCAGAGTCCACATCCAGCTGCACCACGTTAGCATCTCTAATAACTGAAAGGAGAAGGAACAGAGATCAGGAATATTGTAAGAGTTTTCTGTGACAGGAGTTATCTGTTTGATCTGAGTAGTTTGTTTTAGTGTTTGCTAGATTGGGTGCAAACCATGAGTGACAGTATGTGGGCAGATTCTGGCATAGAGCAGGACCAATGGAATATACAGTGTGGGAGCAAGGGTGCTTTTGAGTGGGGCTCTTGATTGCTGGCAGCTCTGTCTAGACTGCAGGGTATGAGCATACAATGGCGTGCGGCTTAGAAAAACTGCTGGCCAAATCATTCCCAGTAGGGGATCTACTAGAATGCAGTGAGGTTTCCTCCTTGCTTGTGTGCCTTGGCTTCCTTCAGAAGGACCCCAGAATGGATGGGGAAAGGGTGCACACTCAGATCTCTTCTGGTTGTGATGCTGGGAGACATCCCAAGTCAGCAGTCTAGACAGGAAGGTAAGGGAGTCCAAAGTACCTGAGGTTTAGAAGTACTTTTTGACTTTCAAACCCAACAAAGAAGGATGGCTGTCTAGCACAGAGGCAAAATCCTGACTGTAGACATCACTCTGTGTGAGGGAGGGGCTCCCCAGATCTGTCCTGTTATTTGACCTTTAAGGACAGCACATACTTGTGCCTTCTACATTCTACCAATTCATTTAATCTCTAATTGGGAAAAGAAGAATATCAGCTGGTATATGACTTAGGAAAAGTTGTCAGCATTTCAGCTAGGCTGTCTTGTGTTCTTTGAACAAGGAACTTCCGTCTTTGCTTTTCTTTGTAGGAACTTGTGCTTGTCCTCCCAGGAAGCTCTACAATTCCTGTATCTGAGAGATGAATATGACTGTGTCTTTCACACAAACTTGTGTCTTGATAGGTGAAAAGGAAGAACTGAAATATGGCCCCATTCCCAGTGCACAAGCCCATGGAGATGGATACCTGGGGAGGGAGAACTGGGCTCTGTCACCTTACTTAGGGGATGATCATGTTTTACTGACCTGCAATTCGGTGCCACCTGCCATCGCAGAGACTCTGTTTCAGTGTCACTGAAGTTGAAAAATCCCTGATTCCATTATTCAGTTTCACAGTAACCTGGGGGAAAATAACATAGTCATCACTGTAAACCCCCTCCTGTTGTCTTTTTTCCTTCTGTTGTAGTAATGCTGTATTCCCCACTCAAAACATGTCTGGTATGTAAGTGAAAGAAAAACATAATTTCATGAAATTCTTTAAAATAAAGCACCTTTCTAATTCATGGATTTAGGTGTTTTTTTGGATTTTTAAATTCAATAGTTCTGCAACATTTCTGGTTTGAACTCAAGGAAGAGTTCAAAAACAAGATTAAAGAATAACAGCTAATTTAACTCAGATTTTCTAGTATTGCTACTCTATAATTTCCTGCCTGGTAAATTAGTGTTTAGAGGCATCATATGATGTTTTGGCATCTTGCTAGCCACTTAATAAGGAAAACAGTCATGAAAAACCCAAGTACAAACAAACAGACAACATGTGAGAAAGGAATAGATAGGGAACTTAAGAATGACTTTTAAGTTACTTGTTCAAACTCACCAGCAAATCTCTGGCAGAGCTAAAATGTGAAGCTAATTCTGAATTTTTCACCTCTGCTTTAGTTACATGGATTAATATCTTTCTGCATGGCAATGTTACAGCAGTAGCAGAGCGGCATTGTGTCTCTATTGCGGGGCACAAGATTCCCAGTGGTGATTGCCAGAGAACTCCAAACACTGAGTCCAGCCACTCAGGCTTTTCAAGTGTCTAAGTTGACCCTGATTAATGCTGACACCTTGTTGACTTAAAAAGTTGCAAGGAAACAATTTATAAATTTTAGAGGATATCTGTTTCAGTATAGTTCTAACTAAGAAACTTTTAAACGTTTTTTCCATGAAGGCACCAGGAAACAAAAATGAAATGATCCTCATATTCTATTTTATCCACCTTTGGACAAAATATATAGGAAAAAAATAAAGCAAATACAGAATTATGAGAGAAAGTGCTCCTTAGTAAATCACCCAGACAAGCTGTACTGATAGAGATGCATACATTAAGAAAATGAATTAAAGGTGCTGATGGTTCTTATTTGTCATGCCAGGTCTTTGATAATGCACTGAAAGAGAGCAGATAGTTAATGGTAAAAAAACACAGATGCTTCCTAAGAAGGTAACTGATGTACCCGTTCCAGTGACAAGCAGGGAAGAGTTGCTTTTCCAGGGTGAATTTTGTTTATGAATTGCACATGTATTACACAGGAAGTGAGGTTTGAAGCAGTAAGTGAGGTGATAAAGTTGGAAAACCAGTTGAGTTTCTGGATGTGCAACCCTTCCATTAGATTTTTATGTAAGAGGTATGTAGGCTGGACCAGTTGTACAAAGATGTAACTTTTAAGTGTGGTATGATACACAGCAACGCAATGTGCTTTAAGAAGTTCTTGTTAATTTGCCAAGGACTAGCTACAGCTAGTCAAAAATTAGGTGCCTAGCTGAGCACCTGTTCTTTCTATAGTCAATATAGAAAAATAGATTCTCTGAATGACAGCTCATTTAGTCACCTATATTAGACATCTGCTTTAGGATAGGATGAAGCACTGTGTTAAAACTGTTCATTCGGTCACTTTACTGTAGGTTTCTGCTCTTGCAAGAGAGGTGACAGCATGTTTCCTCAGGTGTTGCATTTCTAACTGAGGTACAACCAGTCTTACTTGAATACCCTTCTACTTTGGTTGACAGTTAGATACTGGGTACTGCATTGCAGTGGTTAAAGAATACCCACAGTGCTTAATCTCTTGACTTGAGTTTCTTTACTACAAAACTTGCCCTGAGTTTCTTTACTGCAAAAAGGAAAAAAAACCAAAACAAAAATTCCCTTGGTCTAAACCTCTGCTTATTTTGTCCGCTTAGACTGCAACATAGAACTGTATGTAGGCAATGCATAGCATGAAGGGATACAGACTACAGTGATGAACATAATAAAAACCAACAGCAACAACTGTCTGATAAGTTCATTTCAAACTTCTGTCTTTCAATTGACAGCCTTACAAAAATCCAGAGGCTCTAGAAACCAGATCAACAGACAATCAGAACTTTCCCTTTCCCTCATTCTTTCCATCACACACATATATGTTAAAGGAAAAATAGACTGAGCGCAACTCAGACCTCTCTTTTAACAAACAAGAAATAAAATTAATCAACAGTTACTTTACTTGTAACTGTTATACATTTTTAATGTGTGGATGAAAGAGCAGCACCAAAGAGTCAGTGTTCATGCTTCTGTTCAACTGCTCATTAAATATTTATAGTTGCTATCAGTACAGTGATCTGATTTTCTCTTAGGTGTTATTTTTTTTATTTTGAAATAAATATCTGGGTTGCCTGATCTAAGCAGTTAGTATGTTTAGGAGAGAAATAAGAATCAATTAATGGCAAACTTGTAAGACAAAAGCTGCACATAGCAGAGCCCAAGTATGTAGGAGAGGAACCAGTCAAAGCAGTGAAGGAAATGTGACCTTCATTATACCTGTCCGTTTCTCATGTGCATATTCAGGTACTCTCCATTCACGCTGTGACCATGCAGTAGAATTCCTGAGCTGCTTCGGGGACGTATTTCAAACACAACTTCAAATTTCAGGCCTAAACTGAAGGATTCATCTGCAAGGTAAAAAGAATAACATTCTTTTTGTACTGAGTTAGTGATGAAATTGGACTTTTATTCAAAATCAAAATAGAAGTTCAAAGCCCAGGGGGGAACTTATTTGTCCTGTCTTTAAAACTATTGAAATGTGTGTCAGTACACATACTTGAAGAGATGGCATGGTGTGCTGTTAATGATCCATTTAAACTTTTGTTTTGATTATATTTGCTTGGGGTACTAATAAAGCTTTCTTTATTTTTCTCATTATTTTAAAAAAATGTATTTTGTTTAAAAATATTTCTTAGCTATGAAATGGACAGCAGAAAGTAAATTATCTGTATTTTTTGGCAGTTTCTTATTGTGCAATTCAGCAGTCCCACAGTGAGTGGGAGTTCCCTTGAGCTTTGATGATTCAGTAGAAGAAACTCCCTTTTTCAATCTGGTGGCAGGCCAGGGAGTAAATTAGAAACACCGTCTAATTCTTCTTGGTGTTGCCAATGAATAGGGTTGTGCAGTTTCCTTTCCTGTTCAGATCAGAGCCTATGTGACCAAAAAACCCTCATAAAACACTTCCTGGAACACAGCAGGCCTAAATGACAGAAAAGATGTGTTCTGTCATGCTGTTCATTATCAAGACATGCAGAAAGCCTTTCCTTAGGATTTTTGAATTACATGTTGTTTTATTAATTAAAAAAATAAAGGATGACCATTTGCTGGTATACTTTGTCTTAGCCACATTGACTTCTATATGTCTATGATAGTTTTTACCATAGTATAATCTGTTCCCTTGTGACATTTTTCTAATTATTTGAAATACATACATACAGATGTATTTATGTAACAACTTGTAATTGAGATCTGTCACATCAGCTGCTTACCACAATAATCTGTATGTAATAATCCTTACAACTCACAGCCTCAGAAATTACCACATCTTTTAGTAAAATATGCCATTCTGAAGCACAGTGAACACTGCAGTCTTATTATGGGATGCATTTGTTTAGTAGCGTATTACCGAGGACCACGTATCCTCCTTCTGATGAAAAGTATGTTCCTGCTTCTGATGGTCCTTCAAAGCATGGCGTTACACTAAATGTCTGCGAAGCTGAAGTAATTGATCTTCCATTGAGCTGTAAATTGCTGAGACAACCACTAAAACTGTAGACAGAGTTAATCTGAGGAGGGAAAAAAAGCATAATTGAGTAGATAATGTGCTTGTGGAAGGAAATAAATTCTTCTGTCCTTATTTGTTTATGAGCCGTAAGGCTGTGATTGTCTGGTTTTGTCAGTTTCAAATTAAAAACCAGTTTCCAGAGAAGAGAAGCAGGACAGATGCTTTTCATAGCTGCTCATATCTCTTTGATGACTTCAAGGTAACTCCAACTTGTGTTTCTCAAACAATCCTTACTAACTGTGAGAAACAATGTGCAACTAGAGCAAGGCAGTGCTCATACTCTCATACCCTCAAGGCAAGACAAGGGTCTACTTTTTCTGAGTAGTGTATCTATTGTGTAAGGCATATAACACTAAAGATTACCTTGAAAGAGACTTGGTTATATTCATTTTTGCTTTAACTCTCCTTTCCATACACTTCAGTACCAAGATGTAGAGTAGAATCCTGACTTGTAGGTACTGTCTTAAAACAGAGATACTAAGGCAACACTAAAATCTTTCTGAAACTCACCTATATCTCAGAACTTAGGGTGAAACTAATCTCACCTAACTTTACCTGTCTTAGCTAAGCTCAGATGTAATTAGGATTTCTCTGTTCCTCAGGTCTATGGAAGTCTAACCCAGCTACTGCCAGCCCAGACCTGTGGGAGCTTTCCTATCCACTTGAACTGAGCTGCATGCTCCTCAGCATGCTGAGGATTCATATCATAAAATGCTTTTTCCTGAATCCATCCCTACAGTCAGCTTTTGCATTAGCTGTACATAAAGGTATGGGATGATGTAATGGGTATTTGCTTTACCTGGATATTTTTTACAGCTTTTCCGGGAGCTACACCCCCAATATAGAGCGGTTCAGTGACTTGCCAGTTATTAGCATTACCACTGAAAGATTCTTCCAGTACTCGGAGGCCATCAATTATCAAGCGACCAATATTTTTTCCTCTAATAAATATCACCTAGAAAGGAAGAAGAAAAATTTGGAAGATTACTTTCATCTGTTGAGGGAACATTCCTGTGCAGTGGAATAAGATAAGAAGTTTGAGAAGAAAAGCTCGTGAGTGATACTCTCAAAGCCTGTGTTATTAACTGCCAATATTCTTTGCTGGACAACCCTCTCTTTTCACATTCATGCAAAGGTTAGATAGTAAAACTGCTGTCTTTCTTAAATTTTGGTGTACAAGGTAGAGGTAATCAAGGTGTCACAAGGTCTACTGGGATCTGCCCATTTTATGTTAGCATATATGATTCATTGCTAAAGAGCTATCACTGTTAGCATTTTCATGTTCTTAGCCAGTTTTATGGTCTGGATTCATCCAGCCTGCTTTAAACAATTAAATGCCTAAGTTAGGAACTTAGTAACTGTAGACTTCCTCTGTAGTCATTGAGGAGAGAGAGGTACCTACAGAGGGAAATTCACCTTGACCCCTAAAATTGTCTTTTTATGTTCATAGAGGGAGCCTAAGACAGCTGTGCTCCTTGCTTAGGCACTTCAAAGAAATGTGCTGAACAAAATTATCCTAGTCTTTCTTTTTCTAGCTAACTTAACTCTTAATTGCCTCACTGTTCTACTTGTTTCCGTCACTTCTGTTCAGCTGTTAGTGTTGGGAATTGCTGGATTTTTATAGCTGACTCACTTTCCTGTTACAAGTTAATGACTTGATAAAATGCTGCATAGAAGATTCAAAAATATTGGCAGAAGTTTCTTAACATATAGGTGTGGTTATGAACACATGAATGAAAACTCCCTAAACTGTCGCATCAGCCATGTCTTTACTGCAGCCTTGATAGCATGTGCTATCATAATGATTGCTTTGTTTTACTTACATTATGCCAAAGGCCATCATTGTATTTCTCTTGGCTCTTAATCCTTATCTTCTGATGACCAGCATTAAACATAAAAATGAGTCGGCCATGAGCAACGAAAAGGGCCATGAAGTTAGTCTCTTTTTGATCCGAGACGTAGAAAATCATTCCATGAGATGAGTGAGTTTTCAGACTGATAGAGAACTGAGCTCTGGCACACAGAAACAGAATGTTAAAATTAGAGCAGATATAATGGACTTAAATCAAACTGCATGCAAAGGAAAACAGATTTTCCTCTCATCCAAAGGAATATACATTTCCTTTATGGAAGTGGTATTTCTAAGAAACATTCCTTACTGGTTTCTGGAGTAGAAGTCAAAGTTGGAGAAGAAGCTGCCTTGCAAAGAACTTGTTTTCAAAAATTAAAATTTCTGGAGTGAATAAAATCAACACAGACCACATATAACTAACACCATATACACCACATTTTCATTCCTGTTGAACATCAACATCAAGGGACTTTTTAACTGTGATGGTATGGAGGCCCAAGAGTTCACAGATCTTTAATGTTATTCCTGCTAAGCTTCTCCTTCCTTGTGGTTCCTTGTGAAATCCAAGACAACATGGCAAGTTACACCGACTTAGTTTGATACTGCCAATAGTGAAGATTTCTTGAGTGATTGGTATTCTTACTTTGGGTCTAAAAAAATGGCAAAGCTGTACTGGTGTAGGACAGTGCCAGAACTGATTACTCCTGCCTCTTATGTCAGGTGACTAGCCTAGCTTCCATTCTTTGTATTGCCTGAAGATCTATATGTTCCCCATTGCATGTGTGTGTACATTTTACACATGCTTAAGCCCTTGCCAATATCAGTTGTTTTAAAACACCACAAGTCCTTGTTTTTTTAAAATGCACATTACAATGATGAAGCTGTAATAGCAGTTGTAAAACAAGTATATCTTGTAGGGATGAAGAGACATATCAGAGTTTGGGATTTCCTTCTTCATAGGGGCACTGTCACGACTGCCCTAAGTAAACCACTATTGAATTAAAACAGATGTAATGCTTTTTTTTATTTAAATCAGGAGATAGCACTCTTCTGAGTTAGTGGTCTGGTATGCTTCCAGAAAGTGCTGTGTTGCTGAATTTATAGTCTTTCATAAATTCAGAAAGTATTAAACCAGAATCCTTTGTTGGTCATAACATACCATATGGCATATTCTGTGGGAGCCTGGGAATTAAATGCCCATAATATCTGTACTCTTTATTAATTACTTACATTTCCATTATGGCTTGAATTGGACATGGTTTTCATAGCTTTATGTCCTACTGCACTCCTGTGTAGATTCCTAACCATTAAACAGCTGACAAGGTCCACTCAACATGTAACCGCTTAATTTCTTGGTGAACTGTTGTGTTAATTTCCAGCTCTGCTCTAATGCCATTGCTTCTTGTGTAGAGAGACCAAAGGAGCATTGCTTGTATAGAACTAACATCCTCAGAGTTTTCATACAAATAGGCAAGGAGACACATTTTGTTAATATACAATGCAGGTGAAGACTCCACAAGAGGGATGTGACTGCAAACAGATTCTTTTTATTGCTCTTACTCAACTGAAACACCTTTTAATATATCCTAACAACATGCTCTATACAAAAATTGGCATAAGATATATAGGGAAAAGACAGGGTAACAGCAAAAATGTGTCCTTTTAAAAAAAATTTTAAATATATCTTTCTCCTCCCCCATATATTTAATTTTTATTTCTAAGGTCCCTTTACCTTTGACTGAAATCTTTTGGTATGTGATCAAATTCTTGCCGGCTGTTTGCTGTTCCTCCAAACTGATACGCATGTTCGGTTGCCTTGGGATTCATGGACAAGTGGCATTGAGGGTCTCTTTGTGTATTCACTTCTTGATACAGTTTTTTGAGGCCATTTGAAGGCTGTGAAATCTTGTCTTTATCTCTTCCCACCTTCATAGAAAGACAACCATTAACCAGAAATTGTAACCAAGATTAGACATAATAAAATAACAGTATAATTTCTATCTAAACTAGTAATGTATTTTTTCCTTACAAAAATACCAGGAATGGTTCCAAGTCAAATTTTCCTTGGACAGATCTACTGTAGATGCTGATTTAGGGCAAAAGAAGGGATAAACAGAATACTTGTGTAGCTAACATAATTACAATTCAGTTCTTTTGCAGTATTTCTAATTGAATCCTTTCCTCTCTGCTTTTGGTGATATCAGCTATACTGTAAGCATAAGAGGACATATTTGGACTAAAAGTTCTGCATACTAGAAGAAATTTTTTTTCACATTTATATTAATGTGTGCTAATTGTACCCAGTAGAGAGAGCCATACAGAAGTTGCTGAGAACAGAAGCAAGCTTATTGCCTTTAGGATACAGAAGAAATCAAGAAGGCTTGTTTCTGCAGTACTTTTTTGAAGTTGTCATAAATTTTAACGGTTCTAGCAAGAGAATGATGCAAGGCTAGATAGGTTGGGCCAGGGCAGTCATTTGCACTGATGGAATATGTAAAGGAACAGGATCCTTTCCTTCATATATCTCAAATAGTTTTCATGTGGTACATTTGAGATCCGTGATTTGAAGAATTCCCAATCATGGCACAGTATGTATCAACTTTGGAAAACTCTAGGGTGGTACTGTGGCAATTTGTAGCAAACCTTTTTATTACGGTTTCCTTTGGCTTTTGACGAGTTTTTTGCTTTCTTGTGGAGAAGAGCAACCGGAGGAGATTCAATAGGGCATCCATACAATGAAGCCTGAACTTTCTCAGAGTACTGCTGGAAATCTTCCACTTCAACCTCTCGATCCAACCTATGTTTCAAAGAGAGGATGACAAGAACAGCTTTTTTCCAAGTGTTGGAATTATCTTCATAAAAATCAGAATTTTACATTTATAGTTTAAACGATGTTTGGATGGGCTTTTTTTAATTCTTGGGTCATGGATAAAAGTACAGATTTATCAGTCAATGTTTGGGTAATGCGGACAGCCTATACTACCTCTGCCTGTTGTATCCATGCTTGCTAAGCAGAGAGTATCAATCTGCAGCATCAAATTCACTTTAAAATCTTCTATATAAGAACATTTCATAAAGCGATTAAGATCAACAAATTCTGACCATTTTCACATGACCAAACTCCTAACTTCCCCAGCTTCTGTGAGATCATTTTGTTTCAAAGGCAGAGCTGAAAGCTACATAATATAAATGCAAATTACAGCTATGCAAATTATACATTGCACCAGCAGCATTAGCAGGTGCAGTACTGAAAGCTGATTTACATCAAGTTATTTTCACTTTAACAATATCTTAACCTAGCAGGTCTGTGCCAACATATTCCATGGAAAATAAGGTAAGAAACTCATTCACGCATACACTGTCATCTCACAAAATGAGACAGGGATTTTTATTGTGACAATAAATCAATGCCCTTGAGCTACTATTCAAGCTGTCAGGCAGCGACTGTCTGGTACTGCGTTTGGGAGGATGCTACGCACCTAGTGAAGTAAGCATTACTTATGCAGCCAGTGAAGTTGGCTTGCTGCGTTCTGAGGGGAGAGCCGCCAAAATAAAACTTCTTGACGCTGTCCAGGCTTTTCCCTGCTCTGTCCTTTGCTGGGTTCTTCTTGCTTTGTTTCTTGTCATCAACACTCAGCTCGTATCTGCAAAGGCAAAATATCCATTTTGTAGGATAGTTTTGGAAACGTCAGTGGTGGTTGGGCAGCATATTACATGAGCCCAAAATGCTCCACTCAGTGTATACATCACTGAATGGTACGCTCAAAGTCATAAGAAGACCTTCTCGCTTCCAGCTGTGCAACAAGTAGCAGTGCAATAACCCACTGGCAGAGTTGAGTCCAGAGGTGCATGGATTTCATAATATCCTGGGGTTAATTGTAAAGTCAAAAAATACAGTCTATTCAGTGAAGATACAGAAACTAAGGATTGCTAGTAAATGGATGGAGCCACCATTTGGGTAAAATAAGATCTAAGCACATGCTAATCCTTTTTTTTTATGGCAAATTCATAATTCATCACATCAGGGAAACATGACAGTCCCCAAGACTATTCCAAGGCACCTTCGGCTTTTCAAATGATGGTTCTTGGATGTTATAAGTCATAGGTACAAACCTCCGTTTCCATTAGAAAACTGTGAATGACCTGGTTGTATCTGCATAGGCAAGATTCTTGAAGAAAGTTGCTTTCATTATTTGACCTTCTAAGAAAATTTTAAACTTAGAAAACAACAGTAAAACATACCAATAAAACTATGCTTTCAGTTTTTTTAAGAAGCACATAGAGAGACTTATCTCCTACTGCTGTATTTAGTCTTACATTTGTGTCTGTCAGTACTAAAAGTATTTTGAACATGTTCCACTGTATATATCCCAAATGAAGGCTTTTTGTGAAGATGCCTCAATTACTTCAGGGTCAATTTGGGATTGCTTTGACAAATCAGAACAATCGATCCTGCTGAAAAATTAATCTCATGCTACTCTTAAATTATATTAAACTGCTTTCATACCTGAGGATGAAAAAAGGACTAAGCTTTTAGAAAAACTATTATTTTAGTTTTACTAAAAATTCCCAACATCTTGTGCTCAGGCCAAGCTGGCCAGTTTTCAGTCACATCGATTTTTGGCTTTTGTATTTTTTTAACTGAATTGATCAGTTAAAAATATCACTTAAAAAACCCCACTTAAACATCACTTTGAAAGTGAATATAAATGATAACGTGCTTTACAAGAAATATTTATATTCTAAAGGTAGGGAATGAAAGATGCCTGACAGCTTTACCTTTCTGGGGTGACAGAAGTCATGATGAAGTGGGTTTTTCCATCGTTGTAATTTCGGTCTGGTGATTGAATTTTGGTTCCACTTGCATTTAAAACCACAGCACCTCTGTCCATAGAGATGGATAATACATCTGACTGAAATACAGAATAAACCCATCTTCATAGGCAAGGGTAACACAGGAAAAATAACAGTTCTGTACGTTTTCCTGGTTTATTTATTTCCCTTCCTGCTGTTTTCCCCATTTGTGCTTTATTTGCAGAAAGGTATACTGAGAAGCAAAACAGGAGATGATCTCATTAGAATTGATATTCTTGCTGTTTTTTAAGCCTGAATTCTGGGAATTCAGCTGCTGATTATGTCTCATGTATCTGTCACATGAGCTCCTTCCATCTAGCAAGGATGTATGATGTTTACATTTCGTTTGTGTTTCTGGTACTGTATAGAACAGCTGTTATTGCAAGATTCCTGCTGTCATAAGACTAATACATTTTTTTTTTTTTATTTTCCTAATTCCCTCTGATCAGACTGTTCAACCACTCAAAATTATCTTAGAGATAAGATCTCCTATCTGGGTCAGGCATAAGGTGATACCGTGCCACATAGCAGGAGTATTGTCTGTTCCATTAGAGCAGGCATTGCCCCTGTGCGCTCCTAGGAATCATCCTGTCTCATTCTGTCAAGTACTAAATAGCTGAACCTCCATTTGTTAAGTAGGGCATTTGCCACCTCATAGGATTAGAGCTTTTGAGTTAAAACCAGAAATGGTGTGTGTAAGGCCTCATTTATGCAAACGATGTGGATAACTGACATGGTTACTGATTTCAATTTAAGGTAATACTCCAAGCTGTAATTTTTAAAAGTTCAGGAGTGGTTATCGGTGTCATACAGCCTTCCCTGCTGCACTGCTGATGAGCTTCTGTGAGTATGCAGAACAGACATTTGGGGGTGGTTGCAAATGTTCTGTCATCTCAGCTCATGCTTGCTGCAGATGTTTGTCTGAGCCTGCAGGATCTTGGAATCGCTCTGGCTCACACAACATTTTGAAAGTGCAAGTCTCTATTTCTGCCCATATCCCACCTCAGAGGGGGCATTTAGAGCTGTCTGGCTTCCCATAGCTGCAAGGAGCCATTCTCAAGTGCAGCTTTTCCCAGTCACACATGGAGGTCTAAGTACCATCTGGGAACATAGGCAGCTTTCTGACTGATTTCTGCCAACTCAGCAATGCTCAAAATACCGCCCCACTAATTCAAACAAAATTTGTCTTTGCTTTTAGGGGATTGTCTCTGGATGGAAGATGTCATGCCCTTAATATTATTTGTACTTTGGTAGCACCTACAGGCCCAAATAGGGATTGCAATGCTGCTGAGCTCAGCAAGATCCACTGTGCATTTCTGCCCTAAGGACTTTATTGAGCACAAATGGATGCGTGTTAATTCTAGGCATGTGATCAAATTGTCTTCTTAACATGAAAATAATATCTAAGCATTGCTGGTTTTTATCTATAGATCAAATGCAAACTGTGAAAATGAGGTCATCAATGAATGCTTCTATATTGCAGTAAAAACTGTATTATTCCTCTAGTATTCTCTTGGGAAACAATGCAAGGGTAAAATAAAACAAACTGTAGAGAAATATATACTCACTCCTTCAGAATAGTAAAACAGCAGCCCGTTGGGCTGCAATGTCCGGAAATTAAAGCCTCCTTCAAATTCAGTAAAGAGAGACACTTTTTGGCTTGATGCAATGAAGCTCTCTCCATTAAAATATGCTTTGCGGGACATCTGTGTATTACATAAAACAAGATTACAAGTAAACCTCAGGAAACATTCAAATCATAAAAAGAATGAGGCTGTTTATTTGTTTTTAAAGATGCAGCCAGTTCAGTTCTGTAAAGCCTTCAGTTTTTCCTGCGTGTCTTAACCTAACTTATATAGCCTTTCCCTCACACCGTGTGAAAATCTCACAAAGTGTAGCCATTTTAGACAGCATAAGCCAAATTGTTCTAAGCTTCCTGGGATTCTTGGCCTCATCCTAAGCCTGCTGATGTTAGTGAGCATGAAGACTAGAACGAGAGGGAACTCAAGCCTTTGTCTGAGCTGTGTGGCACTGAGTCACCATTCCAACATGTGATATATTAGTTTGTGTGCTGCACTGAGTGCTGGGGCAGGGTGGTGGGATGTTGGACATGGTGGTCTATAGTCCTCTGAGTATCAGGAGTAAAACTGGGTCCAAGATAGGACAAATTCCAGCTAGCTTCCTTGCTGAAGGAGGCTGAGATTGCATGATGAGTTCTACAAGTGGTGGGCTCCTTCATCTTCACAGGTTCACAGTACGGTTTTGGATGGACTTGGCCGTAGGATAAAGACCACAAACGCTGTTTAGCTTTACCAGCCATGCATTGTAATGGACAAATGAATAATGATGGAAGGGATCAGAAATGAAATGGCAATTTTCTCAGTGTTCATGCTGGTGCAGTTTGTGTATCACAGAGGAAGAGCTGGCCTGACTTAAGGGGAGAACTCATTTGAAGGATGAATATCATGCTTTTTCATTTCATACATCTGCATGTGAGGACAATTCTCCTTGTTTCTTTAAGAAAAAACAAATTACGTTGGAATATTTCCTGTCTGAATACAGCACGCAATTTACTTCAGATCCAGCTTTCACATCGCAATCTCATGTATGGTAAGAATATCAAGTGAAACACCTTGTACTGTAATTCAGGGTGAAAATTGGGTAGTATATCAGCAGACCCCCGCCAGTCAATGAGTGCTTTGTCATTTCCTTGGTTGAAGACTTCCTTTCTATCGTTTGGAGTAAAACTCAAGCTTACAGCTGTATCCGTTGCCAAAATTTTGTTGTTATCTCACAAATGACATTATGCTTACCAGTGAATCCTCTGGGCACCCATAGCTGATTCCCAGGGTTCCTGGTTCTTCTAACAAGTTGAAATCCTTCTTTTGGAACTGGAAACCTTTCATACAGCCTTTAAAGCCGATACTTCCTGCCAGATGTGAACTAATGCTGTTGGAAAACAATGCCAAACAAGGTGCAGTTAAGTATGCTTGCCATTCAGAACAGACTTCTATTGCCAAGGTGTTCTAAAAAACTTGGAAGAGCCTCAATCATTTGCCTCACTAGTGTGCAATTCCTGCATCTTTATGTAAAACAACTAATTAACCACATTATGTGTTTTGAAAAGTCAAGGTGCACAAGTTATAATAAATGTTATGGGGAGAAATATATGAGAATTCAGAGAGGAGATCCATATAGTGTAACTTTAAAAATAGCTGCTGAAAAGACTTGTTTTTAAATAGAATGGATTTCTATCTCATTTTTTAATCATTTTAGAAAAGTTTTGGTTTAGTTTTCTTGTCTTGCTTTTACTAGCAAGCTCTATTCTTGCCTTTGGAAGCAAATAGATCTTTATTTCTTAAAAACAATAGTAACAGAGGTCAGGGAAGTAAGAGTAAATTCTGCTTGCTGATGAGTGTGTTTACATAATTGTAAAAGCAGTAGGTGGGCTTCCAGGATCCTTTTTATGTCCGATTTGGGGTAGATAGCACAGCAGTGTTTCACAACTGCTCCTACTCACTGCTCCAAGTTTTCCAACTCCAGCCCTCACCAAGATATCACAGCATTATGGCACAGGGCAAATACAATTGAATTTATCCTCACAATACTCAAGGTATATGAAGAAGAAGTAATTTTCCTAAAATCACAGAGGGTCTGTGGTAGGGCAAGGAAATGACATGGGATCTACTGGGTACCAGTCCAGGAGATAAATAGGGAACGAATACACTGAAGGAGTGAATGTGAAATCCGGAGTTTTGACCTGGCTACCTGTAAACAGTCTTCGTTCTTTCAACAGGATGTACCTTAGCAGTGGGATTCTTCTCACCTTACATGAGATGATACTGACAGTGTTGACCTCTGGTTCTGTGCTAATTGTCTATGAGTTATCTCACTGTAAGGTAGACATTGGAAACACAACGGGTGAATCAGGCTCTGGAAATGCTTATTTTTCTACATTGTCAAAAATGGACCATCGGGCAAAGCAGCGCAGATGTACATGTACATGTCTGAAATAAGGTGAGGGGAGGAGCAATGCAGGGGCTTAATCTGCTCCTCAGTGAAATCAGCAGGAAAGCAAAATCAACAGGAAGGCTCCTGCTGTTTGAATTAAAGTGTGGGGTATCAGTCAACCAGCTCTACTCTGATTGACCATGTGACTGGCTGGATGCCACAAATATGCCTTTCTGTTAAAGTGCCATTAACTTAACATTTTCTAGGAGCAACAAGAACTATGGAAAATAGGCTTTAACCTAAAGAAAGGCTTCTGAGTTTGTTTCTTAACAGTTCCCAGTGCCCAGTTCTCCTACCTCCTCTTAGCTTTCTGCTTTATGCGGTGACTTAGGTGGGAGAGAAATAACATATAGTGGTACTTGCAGATTCATTTATTTGGGAAAAAAGGCACTTGACAGAGGAAAGTGCTGTTGAAATGAATAAAAATACACTGCTTTGAAAGAATATTAAACTCCTCCTCTAAGACTACGAGCTAGTTTCTGCCCCCCTGCCCTCCGCTGCTGCCCCCCAATGTCAGTTAAATGTAAGTCTGTCTAGAAAAGGGAAGCATAAATATCAGTAGTGGATAGTAGTAGTAGAGAGATAGTAGATCATCACTGGATGATATAATTCTAATACTGACTTATGCTCCTGATAAAAATGGAATGATGTCACCACATTGGGACTGTACTTTTTGCAGTCTTATGACAACCTTGTCATAGCAACCAAAGCTGTATACAATAACAAAGGTGTATCTCTGCTTAAATAATTTCTGTATACATTTTTCAATATTATAATTGATCGTATTTTTACAATGCCTATGGAATTTTTTTGATACAGATTTTTTATTGAGATGCTATTTTTCCTGCTTTGACAGTACCTTCCAGGTGGTTTGCAGAATAACCACAATTCACTCAGAAAACTGCGGGCATAATTTATGTGATTCATCTTGTATCTGACATTTGTGAACAAGTCTCATCTGCAATTGAGCTGCTCAGTTGCCTAGATTTCTAGGTTTTTCAGTGTTCTCTAGGCTTGATTAACCAAAGTAATTTTCACCATCCTTTTGTCCTTTGTTTCTAGATCATACCAGCCCTAAGAGAAATCCTCTGGGCATGTGCTGTAGACTTTTTATATTGTGAAAATTGAAGAGTTACTACTATGTCTTATTTTCTCTTTCCCAGGTGCTTTCTAATCCACTGCAGCCTTTCCCCTCTCCACCCCGCTAGTTTTCTTAATAGCTCCTTATGACAGACCTTTGTAAAGAGCTATTTGAAAAGCCAGATAAATTATATACTCTGCTTCTCCCTTGCCCACCATTTTGTTTGCATGTTCAATTAATTTTGTGGGATTGAAAGGCAGCATTTTCCTTTGCATGAAGTTTGTCCCTATCTTAAAAGCTTAATCTGTAAGTATTTTATATCTCAGACATTATTTATTGATTCAACGAGCTGTCCTGACAACAAAATAAGGTTTCAGGAGATTTATCACTAATTCCTAGAAACTATTGTGCAACATTTTGTATCTTCCTTTTTAAAAAACAGTTTAAAGAGAGATGGTATTTTTGTTAGCAGTTGTGACACTTGAAACAGCAGCTGGAGCCCATCTGAAAATACTGGCCTTGCTGTCTGACCCTGGGAATGAATATTGCCTGTCAAAAGAGCATACTTGTTTTCAAGCAGCCAGTCTGCTCTTGCAGAGTGCGACCCTGGTCCAGCGGATTCCCACTGCAGGAAATGAGAGTTATACAGTCTACTGAGATTAAACTTGGCTTCTGTCAAATGGTACGATGGGAAAATGAGACTTTTTCTTTTCTTCCCACGCCTACACAGAGCCAGCTAATTTGGGTCTAGAGAGAACCTGAGATGGATCAGAACTGCAGTGTGTAGTAGGAAAAATATAATCTTTAGATTTGAAAATGCAGTTGGTAGAGGGTTTTGATCCTTTAGCTAGTGCATTGCTATTTTACCAAGACCACATTTTGCAGAGCGAGGAGGAATAGTGATTCTCTGTATTCATATGTTCTTTGAAAATGCCTTTTCGTTTTTAGAAGACAACAGTTTCTGTTACCCTTACTAAAACTAGACCAGTTTCAGCAGAATTTACCTGTGCTGGATCAAACCTAATCCTTGGTACTTCAGAGCTCTGACAGACACTTAGAAGAGTGTCTGGGGGTTGTTTTACATAAGGTGTTGAGGCTGGGAAATATATTTTATTGTAAGCCTTTCAGCACAGATTACATAACGTAACTTAACTATGGTGATTACTTGAAGATCATGATTGAATCCCAGTTGTAAACTAACCTCGAGTGGAAAATCTCAGCAGGTGCTCCTCCAATGTAGATGTCTGTGAATGGCATTGCTGTTTTTTCATTGTCCACACTTTTTATATGTCGCCTGTCTACTACCAAGATCATCTTCTTGGAATTGTGATATATAACAGAAATCTGTAAAGAGAAACATGTGCTTAGAAATGTCCAAAATGTCATCTTTTCTAAGTTCATGTAAGTACCCCCTGTCAAATTCTACACTGCGGCAAACAGATAAGCTCCATTAACTTCAGAGTGCTTTCTTGATTTATCCAAGTTAGAGCGTACTTCTTAAAACACTTATTTCATTGTCATAGCATAAAATGCTTAATTGTGCTCTGCTTAAACATGTTAATAGAACTGTAGCTGTAGTTGTGGATAAGGAATCAGACTTTGAATTTAAATCAAGTAAATGGCAGGAGAAGAAAACCACTAAGGGGGATTTGCTACTGTCACTGTCACAGTTACACTGGCTTAAAGCAAATTCTCTTAAACCAAATACAAGTAGATATTTTATATCTACCAAAGTCCCTAAAATACTATGTGTATATAAAAGACTGCAACCAAATAGCAGTTGAATAGTTGGTCAATTGGCTGTGATTGTAACCACATCTTTACCTCATGAAATTTAGCATCATTAATCTGAGCCTTCTTCATGGAGTCCTCTAGCAGCACAGGGCCGGTGCTGAAGCCAAAGTCATAGCGGAGGTACAAGAAACCATTATGCATCTCTAGACTGAAGAACATACTCTGTATAAAACAAAACAGCAGTCAGAAAAGGACTATGATTGTGGCAGCAATTAAAAAAAATAAAAGCAGTGTTATGAGAGTGTCTGACATTGTGAAAAGCATGCTGGGATAAGGTATTTTTATTTGCAAAACTATAACACAGTTTCTGGATTACTTTTAAAGATATATAATATACATGTATATACACACATACACACGTAATTTTTTGATAAACAGCACTTATTTGAAGACTTGGTGAACTGTTTCCCTGTAGGAATAGTATTTGGTAGCACAGTAATGTCAATATTCTTTACCAGCAAAGTATTCCTAATGCAAACACACCTATTTACTGTCAAAGTAATAACCACATGCCCCAAAAGAAAGATGTTATACTGCTAAAAGCAATGTTGTGCTGGAATGGCTGTATCTGCATTAACAGCTTCTGTCACGATGCCTGTAATAGCTAAGGATCGTATCTTTTCACAGCCCTGATGAGCACTGATGTGTTTACTGAAGGCTGAGCAACAGATAGAGTGTATTTACTGTGTATTTGGTTTCTGTATTTCCTGACTGTTTCTGCTTCATGGTTCTTCATGGTTTGGCTTCTGTTCTGTGGCTGGGTGACCTAAACTTTATAAGCAGGAGCTCTACTTTAGAAAATCTTTAGGAGAGCTTGAAATGAAGATCTGTACCATAGAATTAGTTTTGTTCCAAAACTGAACATAAAGAAACAAAAAGGACAGTTTATAACAACTGTGCATCTGGGTTAATGCTTTTAATGCTAAAGTTTGTCTTCTCTCCTAGTGTTCATGCTGTTGTTCCCATGCTTAATGCAAACATGGGAACAATAATTGTCAAAAAACTACTGCAGGCCAAGAACTGCTGTCACTGACAGAAATGAGTCCACCTTCAGAAGTCATTACTTAAAGTAGTAAAAGTAGGTTTTAATCTAGCACTTTTAAATGAAACTACAGCTTGGCTTTGTTTTGAACAGCTTAAATTTGAAAGTGAGCTGTTTTAGCAGAACTGAATAATGGACTGGCTTACACAGTCTGTCTAAAAGTGCCTGTGAGCAGGCATGGACTTCCACAGCTAACATCCAGCTTGATTGCAGTTTCCACCATAACACACAAAGTGCATATATCTCTAACAAACCTCTGGCCATGTCTGCTTGGAAGAAAAATTACTGATCTGCAATAGAGCCTGTTAAACTTTTAACAGCAGTTGCTTAGTCCAAAACCTCCTAAGAGCAAAGGTTAGTGGTGGCATGCTATGCTGCGCAGCAGATTGCTCCCTACAACTCTCCTCTGGAAGTTACCCTAAAAGCAAACACTAGAGGGTAGCTTTTCTAATGAGAGTGGATTTTTTACCAGTGTGGTGGTACATGTAGGTGTCTAGAAAAGTGTATGTCTGTGGACTGCATCTACATATTAAAATCTCTATATTACCAAGTTATAATCCACAGAGGACTTGTGAGCTTGATGTGGAGATGCCCAAAGATAAAAAAATCCAAGTTTGTCTTTAGAAGATATTTGCATGTGAAATCTACTTTCTTCAAATCCTTACAGGGTTTGCATCACCCGCAAATTGCTGAAAAGCTGGTGGTATATGGAGCAAGCCTTTTTATTTAGACTACTTTCTATTTTCAGTAACTTAAATATTTAACACTAGTACACCCTGAGATACGTGTCAGCTACCACAAAGTGGCTGCTTTATGGGAGTTACTTCACAGAAATTTCCTATTTCTTTGATTGTGCATTCACATTTAAATAAAGGTGAAACTACTGGGCCTAACTGGAGTCTCTCTCAAAGTGTCATCACAAGGGTATCACCGGTCTGAAGTCCTGTCTGTCTCTGGATGAGAGCAGAGTCCAACTCAGGGCCCTTGCTTCCTGGGTCCTCACAAAGCCAGTTCCAGTTCCTTCCTCATGTATACATGCATTAGACTATCACAAAATATTTCCTCATTCCAGAAGTTATATGTAAGGACATAAGCATTTTGGATTTTCCATGATATTGTAAGTATTGGGGAACTTGTGGTGCTCACAGATAAAGGGCACCAGCAGGTTTGGTACTCACCCCATTAATCATCAGCAGGATCAATCCGTCGTCTGTAGGTGTTCGAACTTCTATGTCAAACCGAGTCACCTGGCTGAATCTCCCCCTTCTCTCAATGTTTCTTGCCAAGGCATAGCCAGAGCCATCAAAGAAATAGCTCACAGCCCGGCTCTGAGTGAAAGCCAACTTATTTCTACGAAAAAACAAGCAGGGAAGTAATATTTGGCATATCCCCATTTTAATTTGGGGACATTTCAAGGCCTTTACAATTAAAATATTTTCTTGAAATAATTGTTCTGAACTGCTGCTTCTTCCTGGCAGCAGTGATACTGATGACTTTCAAATTCTTTCTGGGAATTTTTTCTGAAAAGTAGCGTGTAGCTTTGAAGGTGTATCTAACTCCTTCATTCATTACATCGTGCTTTTATCCTGTGTTGTATTCAGAGGACAGGAAAATTCTTTGCTCATCCTTGTAAATTAGCAGGCCCACAACATCTCCTCTTTGTAAGGATAGATATATATTTCTATTAAGAACTTGCCCGGTTTGTGATGAAACCCATTTGAATTCTCCAAGGCCTTTTGCCGAGCATGGGGCTCTGCTGGGGAGCTTGGGAGTGGCCTGCATGCACTGTCCTGGAGAGCAGCAGCTCGTGCTCCCTCTGGGAATGGTGTGGAAGCCATCATTTGTTCTGTCCCAACACCTCCTGTATTTCTTCCCAGTGAGAGCTGCAAGTTCATCTCCTGTTCTTTGCATAGAGAGATTCTACTGTTGCTGCCTGTTGTATGAACAAAATGCTTGCTGTGTCTATGCAAAATGAACACTGTAGTTGATGTTCACTTCTGGTTTAGGGGCTGCATTTCCCAGTTTGTGAATGGCTTATCTGAGGAATTCCTGTTGTGGGTTTAAGACTGTATGTCAGAAAGATAACTTCCATATGGGCTTTGCTGTCTGGGGGTGGGACTGCATTCAAGTTTACCAAGCGAACTGGAGCGAACTGGCAGGGGCTGTATCGCTTGCAGCAACAGGATTTGAGTCAGGAGCTGTCCTGTCCTAGGCAAGCAGCTGGGATAAGGAGGGAGCCCGGACCATGCCCCAGTTTCCCTTTTGAAGGCATGAACAAGGTTGTGAGATGGTTAATGGAGACAGCAGCAAATCTCAGAATATCTTGAGTTGAAAGGGACCCATGAGGATCTTCAAGTCCAACTTCCATACATATATGTAAATTCAAGTTGTTGACGCAACTCGGAGTTAAAAGTGACCGAGTTCCTTCTGGACAACTCAATATCACCTTCGTGTTTGGAATCTAAACCAGGAATGACCCACCAGGACTGGCACTTGCAACAAACCAGAGTAGCAGAGTAACGGAGGGACTGTCCCCTACCTGGCACAAGGTGGCGATGTGTTGGTGTCGATGTTATACACGTGCTTGAAGTTGTATAGGCTGATCACATCATCGTTCAGGGTAGCCAGTTCCAGGCAGCCGATGAAGCCAGGCAGGTTTAAGCTAGGAGGGAGCTGTGCAGAGGGCAAGGAAAGGTAAAAGGAGAAAGGTCATACTCTTTATTTGGGTATCATTTGTGCCTGGGGTCATTTTTGTCTCTGAAACAAATGGGATGATGCTACCTTGGAATTGTCTTTGCAGTCCTTATAATGATATGGCCGTTGTCTTGTAAGTTAAAATGGAGCACATAAATGGTCTCACAGTGACAACAATAGGCCAGGTAAGGCAACTGCAAACAAAAACTACTGTAGTTGTGAAGGGAGCACTCTTGTAAAAGGGTTAAGATTTGACTAATTGCAGATCTTGGTCAATGCATTTGAATCTCTCAGTAGATATTTCATCCTTCACTGTCAGAAAAATAACTTCATACTGTGACGAAAGAGAGAGAAATAAGAGAGCTCTTTAAACCCAGGAGACTTGGATTCGAAGTCTGTACCAGTGGCTAATCCTCAGTAGGTATTTTTTTTTTAACAGTTAGCAGGATACAGAAATGCCTTCTTTTAACAGAAGTCACTGCAAATGGAATTTAAATAGCCACATCGGTGAGGGGAAAAATACAAAAGAATAAAGCTGACTGAGCAAGTGAATCATTCTTTGAATATTAAAATACTCTGCCCTGTGAAACAGGTGTGATATTGATAACACCTCTTGTACTTCAGAGTCTGATCACTGCCAGTAACTTTTCTTCAGCTTCTCATTATTTCCATTTTGCTTAGGACATAATAATAATGGTAATACAGCAATGCAGAATATGTGTAGCTATAAGAGAAAATGAGATTCTTATTTGCAGCACAGGTACATTTGGTAAATGATCATGTTTCCTTTTTTTCCTTTGTTTCTTCTACTATTCTGTTAAATTATGTTAAGTGTGAGTCTTCTGATGGTTAAGTGGTACATTTCTATTTACAAAGTATGTAAGAGGAAAGCAAAGGCAAAAGCTTTTAGCAAATAAGATTGTATGTTAATAAATGAAAATGTGAGGTGTCCATTCCTAAGGGAGAGAAGAACCATATGCTTATCAAATAATTCCATGAATCCTTTTCTTCCCATTCCCCTTCCCATTTTCCTTCACTTTTTTTCTTTTTCTTTTCCTCTGCCTTGCTCTGGAACAGACCTGGATAGTTCATTTGCTGGATTACTTTTTGTGTGTGTGTGCGCAACCATTATTCACTCCTCAGTCCTGTTCCCAGGCAGTTTGCACCCAGGGCTCAGTAATCTAAAATTTAGACCATGGCATATATCTGGTAGTCACAGCAATACAAAAGCTCAGGAATGCATAAGTGTATTGAGTTAATCTTCGTTTTTATATTGGTAGGAGGGCTGCTTGTGGAACAGTAATTGGATGTTTTTAGTACCTATTACAGTTAGGTTAAATAATTTAGCATTCTCTAAAGTCTTTCTAAGTACATTTTCATTCAGCCATGCAATTTTCATAGCCAAGATCATTCATAACCATTTCTAAATCCAAAAAGAGGATCTGATATGTTCACAGAGGCAGGTAAGTAAGTGAGGTGCTAATTCATGTTAACTATTAGGAACTAGACTGAAGCAACTGTCTCATGCAGATCTTCAGACATGTTTTGCACAGGCAAGTCTTCATGCTGTTGTAAGGCTGCATTTAAACCAATGATAATTTAAATTCAAACAAATCACTATGTTGCTAGTTTCCCACACTTCCCTGATATTAACAATAAATTACTACTCATTTTTGTGAGAGCTGTAAAAGAGAAATTGTAAGCACCAAGAACTCATTATCATTGAGAAAACCCGGTAGCCTGCAAACTTCATTAAGCTGGGCTAATAGGCCTTAATTTATGCATGCTACTTAACAGCTAGCAAGCTTTTTAATAACAGCTAACAAGAATCTGATCATCTTACTGTATGACATGATATGTTAGAGAAAACAGTGTTTTCCACCACGGCTAGAAGATGGAGTCCTAAGATGTTAAATGACTAATTAATTTATTAATTAATGTCTAATAATCTATTAACCATTTCTGTGTTTCAAGGGAAGGCCAGCAATATAAGTTTGCATTATTTAATTTTGAATATAGAGTATTTATCTGACCAACCTTGAAGTCTGGAGGCACTCCGCCAACATAGAAAACAGCATTTTCAGGTTCCAAATTAAGGAGAGAGCCAGGACCGAGAACCTCTCCCTTTTTGATGAATTTTTCTTCAGCTGTGCTGCTAAGACTCGGCACAGTTAAAAACATTTTGCCATGTCTTCCAATCCTGTAGAAGGGAATTTTAAGAGAAGAGAGTTTTGTTGGCTAGAGTTAAAAGAACAAACAAGCCTTCAGCTTCAGGAAGGGTTTCTATTTCCTTACTAGAAGACTGTTACTCTGGGGGAAAAGAAAGAGAGAAACCACAGACACTTTCTCTTCCCCCCTGTGACCCCTTGGGTCCTAGCTCTCTAAAAGCAAAGAGAGTTTCCATTTATTTCAGCAGGAGCAAGGCCAGGCATTGACGTCTCCTGATGAGAAGTTGTAACCCAGCCTTTTCTGTTTGATTTTTTTTTTTCTATTAACTGTTTGGTTTGGGGGACATGCTTTACCTCTCAATTTTGATGATGCTGAAGTAAGCAGGCCAGGTGCTGACTGGCTTGGCATCCAGAGGTATCTCCACATCTTGGCCCCCCAGATTATAGATGTACACAAGGTTGTCATTTTTAATTGCGAGACCAATGTAATTTTCTGCCTAAAACACCACAGGAGAAAGATGTCAGAGCTACAACATCGAAAGAGATTTAATGCAGAACATTAGTAAAGGGTGGGCTTTGATAGACTATATGACACCTTTAAATATAACTAATAAATAAAAGCTTCATTCTTTAATGGCTTTCTTTCAGCAGATAAAACTGTACAGAAAAAGTCTATGATATTTTACATCATTTTGACTGAGGTAAATACAAGGTCATGAGATGTCTTCTGACTGTAAATTGGTCATGTTCAATTAGAAGAGCTGTTCATCAGTATTTAGTGTGCAGTGTCATATGCAGGAAATTAGAACATCTGTCTAAAGCCTTAGTATATAATACCTAAAAGGTATTATGCTGCAATTAAATATTCTGCCAAGAGGGGTTTCACTTGATTTATATTCAGTAGACATTCTTTTTAGAAAAGCTTAAAAAGAAAAGCCTGCCTCTTTATCCTTCCAAGTAACAGCTTGCCAGGATTATACCTGGCTTGTGAGGTGTGATTTTTTTTCTTTGAGGAACCACAATTTAAAGAACAATTATTTCACAACACTTACGGGTCGAGAGACTATATGCCCTCTCTAAGCGTTTCAAAGTAGTGATGTACAGAGTGTACAACAGCAGCACAAGCCACAGGTGAAGAATCCTGCTTATCTTGTGAGTTTGTGACCTCACAGATTTGGAATCGGCACCGTCAGCAGCATAAACCTGATAAAAACGTGGCTTACAAAAGCCAGGCAGGTGACATTAGCTGCTTCAGAGCACCTCAGTACCGGCAATAGAGATAGCAAGTATGACTCACAGCATTGACAATCAAAGCAGCACGCTGTGTGGGCAGTCTAATTTGCTTCTTAGAGGGAATCCTTCATTATTTGGAGTGAGACGTTTCAAGGACAGGGGTCTCAGGAACCCTTGCTCTTTGCTTTTCACAAAATCAATGACAGTCATATGACAGACACCTCTTATTTTGAAACACAGAGAAATAGTGAGAGGAAAAACCAAGGGCAAATAAACTTCAAACCTATTTCAATTTTTTTAATGAAAACTATAAATTAAATGGGTTATTCTCTTACATTTTTGTTTCCAAGGTACAAAATAAATCTGTCTGGAGATGCTGCCAGTTGTGGGTTGTCTTTCGGAAACTTTATGTACAAGCTCATGGAAGTGAAAGATTTCAGTTCCTCCACGTTGATCTTTGGATTGACTTCAACAGCTGACTGGCCTCCAAACATCATAGACACTTGGACCTGCAGTTGCAAGTGTGCTAAATGAGACACGTTATTGCTGCCTGGGGACATTACTTAAGGTAAATGTGCAAGAATACTTAGCCAGCAGCCTTGCTTACTGCAAGAGCGGAGTTGGCACCTATATATTGGCCATGCAAAATTGTATGTTTATAACAATCACTTCTGGAAGACACTGTAAAGAAGATGAAGGGAGTTAATTTTAAAATTAATTAAAGCTCCTAATTAACTGTGTTCAAGCATATTCATAAAGTAAATTAGATTTGAGTGGGACATAGATGTGTGCTTAGTTGAATCTGGGCTACATCATTATGTATGGCACGTAATGGAATTCTTACATAGCTATAAAACTTCTACCCATAATTTATTTCTTTGCTTTGGGAGTAGTATGACCAATTTTCTGTTCATGAGTAATCCTATTATATTACTGAAGTTACCTTGATATGTATGAGATGCTAATAAAATTTTAAAACATGTTCGTTTTAGTTCAAAATGCCTTCAACATAACTGAAATGTTTTCAAGTTTAAGCACAATATGCCTGAATGATGAAATGCATTTAAAGAACAGTCAAGCACTGTACACATACTAACTGATTTTTCCTTTTCTTTTTTGAAGTAATGTATGTGGACAGCATATTTCAACATTGTGAACATACAATAATGCATTGAATTTTTGATTTTTCCGAGTGAATTCAAGTATACTTTTTTAATTTTTGACCTTGATGTTCTTATTACAGAAAAATCCCTCATAATTTATGTATGATAATGAAAGTATTTTTCTCTATTAAATCTGTATGAGCCAAAGATGCTCTTACCTTGCAGAAAATTAATTCAAAAGAAAAAAAAAGAAATACTGTCATCTTAGAAAAGTTTGCATTAAATTGCCGTAATTACTACTGCTTGTAACTAATGTTGCCAGCTAAGTAATGATCTATCCGTTTTAGCTTTAAATGGTTTTGTTATTGTGCCCATCTTTAACACTGTGCCAATTACTTAAAGTTGCTACTGCAGCAACTGTCATCTACCATGAATACCCTGGTAATGTTAATTGCTTGCAAATAGCAACTGTAAATATTTTAATGACTTTCAGGGTACTTTGTTTATCCAGTTGTTGTGAAGTGGTAATGTCAAGGTTTGGGCTTCTAACATAGCCCAAGACAGTGGAGATCCTAGTAAGATGCATTTGATTATTAGCACTAGTAACCAAAAATCCCGTTCATAAGTTTTACCTTGCTTGCTACACTCCTGGTCTGAGCAATTAACTCTCTGATCCGCTGAATGTTGGAAGAAATATTGTTTGCTGGTGCCTTCTGTTCTACTATGTGCAGTTTATCCATGAGTTGAGGGAGGACTTCTGCAAGTTTCTTCACTGCAGTTAGAAAAGAAGTGACAGCTTGTTTTTTAACTCTTTCTAACACTGGTTTTGCACCAGGAAAGTTCCTCCTTACCCTTTTAGGTTAACTCACCTGTCTCCTTCTGCTTTAAGAACAAGTCCTAACTGTGGTGTGTGAGACGCAGTGATTTCAGAAAGGGTAGTGATTTATCATAATCTAGTATTGCAAAAGTTTTTGGAAACAAGTTTGCACAAAGGAGACTACTTTTTTATGGGACTCCTAGGAATTGCTGTGGTGTAGCACCTCCATAATACTTTCCTCGAGGAGCTTTGCAAATGTTAATAATTTTAACCTTTTCATCTTCCTTCAAGGCAAATAAATGTTAAATGCAATTTTACAGATAGGCATCTGGAGCAGAAGGATTATTTGTTCAGCATCTCACTGGATATCCATGATTGACCTGGGAACTGCATCTAGGAGCTATGGTTGATGAATAGGTTGTTTCCCTCAGCTCTCAGCTGTGCGTCTCTCCCAAAGGTTATCACCCAGGTAGCAGCAACAGCTGCACAGGTGATGTGTCTGCGTGTGGTTCACAGCCCACTCTGCTAACAGAAACACCGCTGCTTTCAGACTGTGGTAACAGGCCTGTACTGCGCAATGGTAGAAATACTTAGCTGAAGGATGCATGTGCACCTAAACTGTGCTTACTACCTGCGCCAGCCCCTGTGAGTAGTAACCTCTTCATCTTTCCTGCCTAGTTCTTCTAGGGGTCATGAATCAGAGTCCTAGACCTTTGGTCTTTCACTATTATGTCTTGGACTCGATGATCTGAAGGGTCCCTTCCAACCTAGACAATTCTATGATTCTATGTGCAAGTAGGATTGTTATCAAAGGGAAATGCAGGTGCTTTGTTCTGTTCAAAGGGAGCGAAGTCCTTTCCCAGAAAGATAAGCAGACAGAAAAATTACTGAGAAAGAAAAATAACTGCCCCTAATTATAATCTAATTTCATCACATCAGATTCCAATGGCATGCTGCCCTTTGAAGGATATTTACACATCACATCATTTTTCATCTTTAATTAGATGTAGGTACAACTAGCTGAGTATAATGAAATGTAATTTTAGCCACAGCTACATGGATATAAGAACGATCTGGTGTCCATACTTAGTTTTTAATGACATGGATTCACTATAAAGGTTAAGACCAGATTTGTAGAGTTTGCAGTTATATTTTAGGTGTTGTCAACTTGCATCTGCGTGATCTTGTGTTCTTCCCCTCTTATTTTTACTCTTACCTGAGAAGATGGCAGAGAGACAGGTGGAGGAGCTAATCCTGAGATGTACTGAGACTGTATAGAAGGGAAAGTAGGAAGCATAGTCTCCAACCACTTTTCTCTGCTTCCAGTTCAGTGTTGACTAAAGACTTAAGCAGCTCTCAGCCTCATTCAGAGCAACCCAGAGCATGAGAAGATCCCATGGAGCCCTACAAATCCCGCTTCTCTTTGGGTAGAGTGAAAAGCTATATTTGCCACAGTCCTGCCCTCACTCTGCTGGGCTCTTTTCACTTGTGTTTTACTTTCCAAGTCCAATGTAGAAATGGGACATATAGAGCTTTAGACTCTCCATTCATTCCCATTAAGTCCTGAAAGACCTTATCTGCTGGAGGGTCAGTTTATTTACATTAAAATACCATTATTTTAGCAAATCCTTAAAGAACTACAATGAATCCTGGGTAACACATTACTTCCATAATGCATTAAAATTTGTACTTAAAAATAACTAGTATAATAATCAATTTACAGAAAGTTTGCTCTGCCTTTTGAAATGAATGTTCTATTGCGTTGGAAAAATGTCCACATTATTCTTAAAGTGAAAAAAATGCAAGCTCAGAAAGAGATTTAGCATATTTCAACCTTTTTTTTTTAAATAATCAGCAACTGAATTGGAATTGTGTCCGATCTGATACCTTGAAAAACTGTCTTTTCATCAGTTTGAAATTTGTGGTATTAAACTTGAAACAACTGTAACATGAAAACACAAACCTAACATCTAATACTACTAGTACTAATATAAAATCTCACCATAAATCTCTTCCTCTTGCCCTTTATAATGTCATTCTTCAACACAGAAGAATATTGATTTTTTATTTTAGTCTTTGAGGTGATGGTGAGACTGAAAAAGGAGAACTAGTCTTTCCCAAAAAAGAATATACAAAGGAAACTGTCAAGTAGGAAATACCTTAACTATAACCTTCCAGACACTTTCTCCTTTTGTGTTTCCCTACCCAAACTGTCCTTCATCCCCTCTGCTGAAGCTCACCAGTTCCCTGCACAATGGCAACACAGGGAGTATCCAGACATGCCAGCTTAGAGGCTTCAGCTACCACGGTAGTGTTACTGGCATGATGATCAGGTGTTTTGGTGTTTCAGGCACCTGTCTGAACATGTTTTGTGACTTTCTTTTGGACTTTGATGGACATTCTTCCTGCCACATGGGCAACATCCTCAGCTGATCTGAGAACACTCCACCATGCCCCAGCGTGTCTACATCTGTCTTCCCGAGCTGTGAATCACAGTCACATCTGACTGGATCACCACACATGCCAGCCTCCTTTGTAGCACTGATCTGTCTTCTCAGCTGTTTCCATCTAATCTTTCTGGCAAAAAAATCATTGTGCCTTAAAACAAACAAACAAACAAAAAAATGCCTTCATACTAAAAATGCCACAGAAAAGCTGCCTCTACAAATATAGTAGGGCACACATTGCTGTAGTTTTGCATAAGAGCATTAGTTTGTGGCCAGTAGGTCCTCCAAGCACTCTGATATGATCACAATACTTTCAAGTTGACTCCCTACCTGCAAAACCACTATCACAGAGAAGACATTTTTGCAAGGCACAGCACATAGGAGCTGAGCTGTTCTTTACAACTTGTGGTGAATGTATCACGTATGCTTTTTTAGGAACATAACCAACTAGGAGAGGTGGGCCATCTTAGGTCTATCCACTCTTACGAAGCCTCTCAAATGCTACTGGAAATAACTTGTTCCAGCATCACAGCTAGTATGAGCAGATTTTTTGAATTCTGAATGTCTGCTGACATTTTGAGCATGAAGAGTCAAATGCAGTTTGTGTTACTGCTCTATATCTGCTAAGCTGGCACTACTAAATGTTAAATGTAAATCAAGTGTAAAGGTGAATAAAATCAAAAACCTTCATGTGTAAGCTGTAACAGGGTTTTTCTCTTAGATGTTTTTCCTCATATCATTCCCTCCCTGGATGCCAATCATATCCACATTTACATTAACTTAAATGGGCGTTGGATCCCAGAGCTCACAGCCTAAACTGTGCTCTGTGTTGATCAAAAACACTTTACAGCAATGCAATACAACCACTGTTATTAACTACACCCTTATGGAGCTCTGTGCAGTGACTAATAGTGAGTTTACCTATTCCCAGAGGGAGTGGTTTAGTGTTTCTTTGGATGAAAAGCTCAGAGAAATGGGAGTTGCCTCCAGTGCTGGACCCAGAATTCAGGATATTGAGTAGTACTGAATTTCTTCTTGCGGAGGAAACCACTTTTATACCAGTTCTTGGGAGTACTTACTCAACCAAAAATATTAGTGCAGGGTTCTTATCCATTACTAAAATCCAGATAACATGACCCTTGGGTTTCCCTAGTTTAGAGGGAAGACTGTGGCTTTGGGGCACTGGAAGCAATGTTTGGTTTGGTACTCGTAATACCATTTGCAGTAAAATGTCATTCAAGTTGCAAAGCTTCTGACAGAAGAAGGGATTTGGGGCAGTAGATCTGAAATTCAGATTTTCTGGAGATAGAGTCAATGGACTTATGGACCTTCTCTGAGGCGCTTTCAGGAGGCAAGACATAGTTGAACAGTGCTGCAGGTGATGGTACATAACATCAAACATATGCAGGAAATTTCTTGTTCTGGACTTCCAGCTTCCCTAGCCATAAATAACTTGGGATTAGTGAGCGTCCTGACCAGAACCAGAAGCACATTGAGCAATAAGTAGTGGTGCTTATCAGCAATTTTTTATTCTGAATAATTCTAGATGGATTCTTTTCTTTCCTAATTGTTCTTTTCCTTCTTTCACCAGTCGCTTCACTCTCCCTGCTCCTTTTTCCACTCTTTCCTGTCCTTTTCATTTCAATTTTGTAGGCTGCCTCAGGTTTTTTTTTTTGTCTTTTTATTTACTTTAAATTTTTCATAACAAATTTTTCAATTTTTATTCTACTCTTCCTCCTCCCCCTGATAATAAAAGTGGAATTAATGTGATGTTTACAAGCTTTTCCAGCATCCACCCTGCTTAAATATTATATTTCATCTGTAATCCTCTTTGCCTCCTTTGTTTAGACTGCAAGCTTATCAAGTCAGGGACCATTTATCCCCATGTTTGTACTACAGAGGACAAAAGGGCCCTGTTTTCAAATGCCTCCCAATGTTAAAAAAAAAAAAAAGCTTAACTGCCAATCATAATAGCAAGAAGTATTTAAACAAGCTGTCTACCATTCAGTGTGACCCTGGTACCCTGATAAAAATGACTTAGAAGCCAATAAGAGTTCAGCCCTTAAGTGTTTAAGGCATCTTGGGAAATTCCTAAGTATCCAACTTTAGAAAGTATAGTCAAGTCTCTAGAGATTTTTTTCTAGAGCTAATTTTTGAAATATTTTCATGGAGGTAAAATGCTAGGAGATTATATGCAATGAATATGCAATATAAACAATTCATATAACATGATGTTGCGATGATTCCCTGACCTTTTAATGTTAAGGAATGGCAAAATTCAGGTCACCATACCTGCAGCCCGAGCTGAATGCACAGTACTTTCATGTGCTGCTGAATTGTGCTGGAAGTCTTGCAGATTTTGAGACCACAACCTCACATTCTCATCCATGGGGGTTGTAGCTTGTGTTACTGTCACGGTAGTACTTTCAGCCTCTGCAGTCCTCATTTTAGCTTGCTCCAAACGCTCTCTGGCCTCCACTACAAAATAAATAGAGGATGAGAAAGATCCAAGCGAGTTATAACCAGTACTTAGAAAGTGGTGAGGCTAAAGGGATTTTAACTTCTGCAGAATGGGTACCCAACCTTGCTCAGTTGGTTTTCTCTTTATTTCCACAGGGAATATTCAAAAATTCCTGTGGCTGGTTGACAGTTATATTAATTCTTAAAATTTAGCAAATTCTCATTTCCATCCTAGATTGTTAGAAATTTTCAATGTCCTTGGATTGAAGTTGGAACAGATTAAAAAATACATTGTTTTTCATCAAGTTTTTAAAAGAAAAGCATGTATTTGTTCAATATTTTTCATGAAAGTTGTTTTTGAAGGAGAGAAACCCAAGACACTAAAGTGGTTTTGTTTTTTCATACCTAGCATTTTGGGGGATTTTATTTTTTTGGAGTTACCAACTACTATACTTGTAAAACGTGTGGCGTTTTGCATATGATAAAGTCTTGGCAGTAAAACTCAGCCATTTTTAGGTGAAATTAATGAAGAAATCTTGACCATGTCAACTTTGAACTCTTTTGGATATACTTGCTAATGCTCTATGATGTCCGTTTTCTGAAAAACTAAGGTGATCTTTTATCAGTCAAGACTGACAGTAATTACTTCCCAAATACTCTACTTGCCAGGTGTGATGTATATGTGAATTAGACTTTTACTATCAATACAATAAATCCACAGGCCTGTAGATTCTCCAAGACCTGAAAAGATCAAGAGTAATGTGGGAGAGGACAATTGTAGTAAAGAGGATCAAGAAGAATGTTAAAAAGTTCACGTGGAAAACCATATAATTTCATTATGAATGTTGTTAAAGCTGGATCTTGTAGTTTCATAGGCTTCCCTTGGACTGAAATCTTAATACCAACTTTATAGGCCATATGCAAACATAAAATATGCTCTTAAAGATATGAAGATAAAGCATCATAAAGATGAAATTCCTTTTACAACCTGTCTCTGCTGATTGCATTTTTGTGATGACTCTCATCAGTTGGCTTTGCAGAGCATTCATTCTAGCAAAAGTGCCATTAACATGCTGGCTGGTGTCTGCAATGGTTAAATCGTTACCTGTAGGGAGAAAATAGGAAGTACAGTTCAGTGTCATCAAAGTGGCATTTCAAAAGGTAAATTTTATATTATGGAGGTATGTTATTAAGCATTTAATACACCATAGGCAGTATACTATGGCCTCTTTTTGTATAGGGCATACTAGCACTCTTGACTTCACATAATCTAAAGGAAAAAGCAACCTTGCAGCTCCCAGCCATTATTTGCTTGCCACAGGGTGTCTCAGAAGATGGAGACCTGTATTTCAGTCAGTACTATCTCTCTTTGCTCTACCAGAACTGCTGAGAATAGCTGCAATAAGCATACAGGAAAATTTTTAAGGAACTCAAAAGGTCCTGAAAAAATGAAGACATAATTTCTGTAATTTTAGAGCTTTCTTTCATTTTCAGTGTAAAAAGGCCAAAATCCTTTAACATTTATTATTATGCTTCACAGTGAAATCCAGCTTTCTGAACACTTATCATAAAATCATAGAATCATAGAATGGTTTGGATTAGAAGGGACCCATTCCAACAGGTCTGTGTCCTTGTGCTGAGGACTCCAGAGCTGGATGCAGTACTCCAGGTGGGGTTCCACCAGAGCAGAGTAGAGGGGTAGAATCACCTCCCTCAACCTGCTGGCCATGCTTCTTTTGATGCAGCCCAGGATGTGGTTGGCTTTCTGGGTTGTGAGCGGACATTGTGAGCTCATGTTGAGCTTCTCATGCACCAGCACCCCCAAGTCCTTCTTCTCAGGGCTGCTTTCAAGCCATTCTCCTTAAACTGTTGTGAATTGATTTCAGTTGAACTACTTGATTGAGTATATTTACCTGTGAACAACTGTTTGCAGGATCACATATTTGAACAGTGGTGGTATCTGAAATGGTCCTTTTGTGAATGGAATAAACTTTCAGCATCTGGCAGGATGACAATACATGAACTACTCAAACTGTGCCTGCGGCCATTTCGAGTACTTTGTGTGGTAACTTCGATCAATACACTATTCTGTTACAGCAGTAGTTCTGCCTTAGTGATGGGCTTTTGAAATTTCTTTTAACACACATGCTTATAAGCTGACTGGGAAAGTAGAAAATATGTATATTTACTGTCAGCTGCTGTCCGTTGTAGCTCCATGGCTCTGTTGAGAAGTTCTTTGCTTTTACCTTTATGATACGTGATCTGAGTATCAATTCCAACTGTAGCCTACAAGGATGGTACAAAAAAGAAAGAACAATGCTTATCCTTGCTTAATTGTGGACTGCGTATTAGTTCATATAAATGCAACTGCAAAGTCACTGCAGTTTCATTTGCTTTGTTAACATTTAAGATTGGGAGTTGGATTGGTTAAAGAAGTTTGAATAGCAAAATTTTCTGTAGATTGCAATTCAAGTTTAGAAAAATGTATGCTTTTCCAGACAACAACACTAAATAACGAAGGTGCAGAAAGCACAAAAGTACTCTTAATTTATCAGCTCCAGTGTGGTCAACATGATACTCATGCTACATATTAGTTAGGCATTGTGACTCTTCATTTCTACTGTCATCTCAGATGGGTGATGAACACTTGCACTGCATGTGTCTGGCCTTGCAGTCCTCAATAGCGTGCTGGAAGCAGAGGGCTGGACTCGAAATCCCACAGCTCTCTGGGGTTCAGGCCACCATAATCTAACCAAATCCTCTTGCTAACCCACTAACAAATTGCTGTTAAATAGCATGTATATAGGTCAGAAACTATATACATACAAAAATACATATGAAATATTTTAGAACAGTAAGGCCAGAGACAAAATTAGTATCGTCATCCCTGTATTGAGTGTTTAAGTGAGCTATTTGCCCCGCTTTAACTTGACTTTCTATGAGAAGCAGTGATTTGTCTGTTAGATGTTTGACCACCTTTCCTGCCACGTGGTGCTGGGTGCAGTAGGAGGACTCGGGCACTAGATGCCAGCTCAGGTTCCTACAGGGCCAGGGTGTTGTCTGGACTTTCACAGAAATGCCTTGATTTGAGTGACAACACAGAGCAGCATCACCCTGCACATAGGGACAGAAGAACCTGTTGTGTCTTTTTGAATACCAGGGGGCTTTAGGCTGGCAGAATAATTAACCACCTAGGATTTAATTCAGGGAATAGCAGATATAGCAAAATGTGCAGTGAGAAGTTTAATGCTGACAGTTAAGCTAAATCTTGCTTTTTCTTTTTAGTTAAGTGTCTGCAATCTCTGAAGCATTGCAAAGTAAAAGCTGATATTATGAAAATTACTTACATCATCAATCCGGTTTGTTGTGTTCATTGCCAGCAATGCAACTTTATTAGCTTCTTCAATATAACCGGCAATGTTTTCATACACATTTGAAGCATTTATTGCCCTTTGTACCAAACCGTTTGTATCAACACCATACAAATTCCTGTTAAAAAGCGAGTCAAAGGAGGAAGAAACCAAATTGAATCAAAGTAGTTTCAAACTGAATAATTCTCTTAACCTTCTGCAAATTCTGACTATATAATCACCTGGATAAATATACTTTGCCTCGTATATTCTCGTCATTGTGTATGAACATTTATATCAATCTGAAGCAAGAGAAAACTATGTGGATAGAAGGTAATTCACAGTGGTTTAAGTCTGGGAATTTTGCCCTTAACATCTATGTGAGCAGCAACAAGTGACTACTGAGCAAGCTTTTATCTTTTTTAAATCTAGTTTAACAGAGTAAATAAATTAACAGAATAACAGATCTATCAGTTGTCCTTCATTAGGGGTAACTCCTGGCCACAAATGGAAAGACCTGTGTGTGCCAGTGATCAGGACAGCTTTATCACTGGGCTGTTTGTATTTTCCAAAAGTAGGTGGGAAAAAGGGGAGGATCAGATAAAGAACTGCTCATGGTCACGAATCTTTGCAAACGTTAGATTTAAAAACCCACAAGATAGTTTTGTTGTCATGGTAGAGCTTGATTTGCATATTAGGCAATAACTGGCCTGCAGGGGAGATTCCAAATAGCAGTTGATTCAGGGCTCAACTTTCAGCTGTTAGCAACTTTGAATAAATATTATCTTTTAGTATTTTAGTGGTAAACAGATTTCAGAATATATGTTAGATACAGACTATATATATACACATATATTTACACATGTGTGTATTCACTTCAAAGTGTTTGCACACTGAGGGATTATTAAGTTTCCAGATTCAGTGTTGTTGGAAGAAATTCCTACTATATTCCCCTAGGACAAAAGGGGACCTAAGACCAAATAAAAGCCTAACAGGCTTATAAAGCAAAGCCATAAAACCAAAATTATTTGAAGACAGGCTAAATGTTTTAAAGGATTAAAGTTTCACTGCAGGACAATCTTCTCAACAAATAAAAGAGTCAGCACATTTCCATCTGGATATTTCGTAATTATTTCTGTTTACTTTCTGTTAAATTCCTAATGTGTTGGACTTGGTAGTAATATAATAATAATATACTTGAGGAGTATTTTTAAGTTTATCTTCCAAAAGCATATGTCCATGATGTTACTTAAGGTCGATTTTGGCGAAATATTTTATTTAAGAATTCATTTGCAGAGGTGGTTTTTCCGTGGGTAGTCCCAATTGCAAATAAACTCATATTTCAAATCTGTCTAGAAGTGACCTTTTAGTAAACTGGGGGAAAGCTGATGCATCTAGTATCTTTCAGCAAAATAGGAAGTCTTACAATAAGTTTTTGGTGTTACAGTGGGACAGTTTCACTGGGACACAACCTATTGAGTAGCAGACCTACTCCATCTGTAAACCAGTTCCTGAAGAAAAATTATCCCAAAGCCCATTTTATGGCCCAAAATATTAAACATTTTTTAATGTGAATGGATTTACTGACATGAGGTGTTTCTGCAAACCCCATTTAATCTGCCTGTATTATTTTACTCTTTAGTAATCTACCTTCCCTGTTCTCTTGCCATGGGAAGAGAAGAACATGCCAAATTTGAAAGGGGAGAATGTCATGCAAGATATATGTTTATTCTTTGGAAAGATTAATAGGTTTTGCTTAGCTCAACTTCAGCTGTTCTCTCTGGACCATGACAAGTCCTTCTATACATGACTTCGCAGTGATTTGTTTAATGCCTATTTACAGACAGAATATTTAATGTCACTGTGTTTCTGCTTGTTTTTTAGTTCATTTAGCTGTTCAATCAGTAGCACATGTATGAACAGAGTCTGCTGAAGTTAAATTTTACCGGTCCAGCTCATCAGCAAGTCTTCTTAGGTTGTGTGCATGATGCATAGCCTTTTCTACCAAATCATCATCAAACAGAGACAGATTGGCTAGTTTTTCTTGCAATTCCTTTTTCGCTCCATCTATTTCTGCGTAGAACCCTGACACGTTCTGAACAAAATACGGAAGGAAGGAAAGAAGATGAAAATTGCAAAAAAATCAAGTCTGTATTTTGATTATCATGTTTTATTTTACCCTTTATATTATTATGATGTTGTTTTCTGTTCTATTTGTTTTATATTATATTTTTAACAGATAAAAAAGAGGAATGATCTAAAAGAGTCTGTCCCATGAATGTCAGTATAGCAAGACAAATGCTATATAAAAATCAAGCAAAATTCCAGGAATCCCTTAAAAAGATATTAGAGAGTTGTGTTTAAAATACGAAAGAATGACAGTTGAGAAATGACAGTTGAGAAATACTGTCTTTTATATTTACTCCAGAATGGTGCCAGTGACAAGTCTTTCAGAGTGAAGTGCTCATAGGTGAAGTAACTAAACCAGATCTATGCAAAATTCCCCTCATTGTGTTGCTTCTTAAATTGGGAGGTGGGACCCATAATTTTTTTTTTTTTACCTCTTCTCTGTGAAGTCTGTAGGCGAGAAATTAGTTTTTGGGACTTCCAAACGATATCTATACAAGTAAACTAAATAGTGCTGTAGTGGTTGAGCTTATGTATCATCCCGTTACTGTGTGGACCCTGGCACACTGCTGCCGTTCTCCCAAACCTGCCTCCTTGCGAAATAGCATGGGGTAGTGCCTGTGCCCCAGGGGCAATTTGGCAATTGCTGGAGTGGGGCGGAGAGTTTAGCTGTAGTGCTGTGAGCTGTGCCACGTTGTGAAAAACAGGTGCTGGCCCATTTCTGCCTCCTTGCACAAAGACATCCCTCATGCTAGGACTTCCTGTGTTAGTCTAATTTGTAAATCAGTCCACCTAAATACTACCAATATGTATGTATAGGCAAGGAGAAGTACTATCCCTTTGCCTTATCCGTACTTCTTCCTTATATGAAATACATGTGGGGAAGACCAAATGGGCCTGCATTCACCTTCTCTCTAATACACAAGCTTGTTGATAGGTTTGAGGTTTATAAATGTGTCCTCAAAACAGACAAAAAAAGGATGAAATGGAGGGAGAGAAAAAGGCTGAACGAGTGAAGCGTGGAAATACTTATTACTGATGAGGATGAGAGATGTATGATGTTTGCATACTGCTTCCTTCCCTGCAGTGTGGACGTCCCCTGTGTGTAAACTTATCCACACAAGTGGGGGACCCGAAATGATAAACTGCAGCAATTTGTTTTGCACAAAACAAAGGAGAAAAAAAAAATCATACTTGATCACCTAGGGATGGTTATAAAGCAAGCTCTCTTCTTTCTGTTTTCTCAAATTACTTTTTCAAAGAAAAATTAATGACTTTTGATATTTGCTTTTGTGTTAAGAAAAGTGGCCAGCTATGACTAAAATGAATGATTGTGGAGAATTTTAATTTGTCTTACATTATCTCAAAATCTTAAAATAAAACATGAAAAAAAACACCCCAACCAACAGCAGCTTTGGTAAATATTTTAGTTAGCAAAGTCCCAGTTTTATTTTCTTCATTTCTTCATAGAAAGTCGAAAACCCTAAAATTTCTAAAAATTTTTTACAACACCATGTCTCATTCAAAACACTGGATACCTCCAGAAGAGGACTTCTGTAAGACCATCTGTTTATATATGTCTTACATTATGACAGTGACTGGTTTTAACACCAATATCTGTGATCTTTAGCCTTCTCCTATGCTCACTTGCAGGCATGAGAAAAGGAATTTAGCATATAGTGCAGTCTTTTACCAGAGCATCTTTTGGCAGCTGCCTGTAATGAAATGATTGAGAACTCTACAGCAATATCCTCCATTCAGCTCTGCCTGCAGTAAGGTGTCCTTATAATAGAATTATTTTTCCAAGGTGGTAAAATGTAATTACAGAGCTTTTAATCCAGGAAGATTTATACTTTTTTTGGGCAATATTCATCAGTATTTCATTGAAGCAGTATAAAAAATGAGAGGTTTTTATTTCGTGGTCTAAACACATGACTTAAAAGTTAAAAAAATCAGGACATAGGCACCTACCTTTATTACCTCACTTAACTCAGAGTTGACCTTTTGTGGTCCTGCCAAAATAGTTGTGGCACTTAGCAGAATGTCATTCACTTCATCTATTTGCTCTTTTATTTTTTCATGTTGTTTCTACAAAAAAATAAAATAAATTTAAATCACATCCAAACCCATCTGTGCATTGCTAAAATACACTGTTACCATTTTTGGTAAATTTATTAAAGTTCATTCAAAAGATAAAGTGATGAAAAATAGATTTTAGACAAATTTGAAGTCCAAGTTTTTCCCAGATATCTCTAATAGCTGCATATTATAACGTGACTCTGCATTTTCTTGTCTTTGTGAAAGAAATGTTGGGATTTTTAATTTATTAATTTCATTTTATATTACAAAATGAGCAATTATTAGAATGAAGCATTATTCAGTGCACTGCCAGCAGAGACAAATTAAACATGGATTTTTCATAGTGGTCTGTAGACTAGTTATTTTCCGGAGGTTTTTTAAATATACACTACAGAGATCTCTTTTCTTTGTCAATAGTAAAGCTAATGTGAACTATCTCTTTTGTACAGCATCTGCCTTCATTGTGAGCAATAATGAAGATGGAACTGGTTAAAAGCAGTGAACAATTGCAACTACACACTTCAGGCTTTGCTTCATAAATGTGAGACGAGCTGCAGCTTGGCACTGTAATTATGAAACAATGGAACGACAGAAGAGGCTTTGTACATAAGGATCCCAAGCTGCTTGTTGAAGACCTCACAAGAACAGAACGCCTGATTTCTCTATTGAATTATTAGACCTTCCACATCAGCATGAACTTCTAGCTCTGCAGATTTCAAGAGCTCAAAACTCATCCACTGATGCTATGAAAGCTGGAGGTCGGCCTGAATTTGCAAGATTGTTCTTCAAATCACAAAATTGCTCCCTAAACCCCTCTCCTCCAGAATCCAAACAGTTTCAGCCATTGAAATGAAGACTTCACTTCAAACTGTTCCAAACTGTTCCCTTTGTCATTTTCTTCCTTGCTGAAAAAATAAATGAAGAGAAAATTTTAGGTGGGACATTCTGGTTTTGCATCCCTAAAGGAAACTAAAGAAAACAGTGAAAGAGTCACAAAACTGCTGGGAGGAGAAAAAATAGTCTTTTTATATGGCTGATGGATTCGGTATTTTTCTGGGATAAGAAACCTGAAAATTCAATTTCCTTATCAGTCATATGGGATTTGAACCTAATACCACCACTTACAGGCAAACATGCCCACTTCCGTGCTGTAGGGGACAGGTCTTCTCTGAGCTCTCCTCTGGGGTGATTACTTTCTTCAAAATGCTGAAAGTATTCATTTGAACAGAGCATAAGGGAAAACTGCTGGAGCCTTATAGCTAGGCTGTTCACCCAGCAAGTAGGAAACCCAGTTTCAAGGTATCTGTTGTGGAGCATTTAAAGAATGGATTTGTGCTTGAAGATGCACGGACATTGTCTGCGCCTCCTGAAAAAATGGGGATGCATTTTGTTTAAGGAGGACCAAAGAGAATGTTTGGATGAGACAGTATGAATGCGCTCAGCCCAGGGCATGAATGCAGAGCAGAGTCTTTATGAATAATTGTTTTGATAGAATAAAAGTACTTTTGTGAGCATGAAGTCCTTCCGCATTATAAATCAGTATATAATAGGTGAAACAATTCCAACGATATTTATAGCAGCCATGCTACATGGAATATTAAGCTTCTTGGGTTTTGTTGTAATACATCTTCCTAGTTTAGGCATCAGTATCCATCTCTTCCTTGGCCTGCTGAGACATGCCATGCCAAAACTTGTCATTTATTGTCACTCCATGAATAAATAATGGTACCTTGCACGTCCACAACTTGTTACTTAGCACTGCAGTCAAATTCATCCCACTGAGTGGTCCAAGAAATTATTTTTTTGGTGTAGTGATTCCTGAATCTAAATTGTTTCCAATCTACTATTTTAAGCACGGGCAGAGATGAAGTGTTCACAGACAACAGTTATGATAAATGTACCGCGCAGTACCTCACGTCTTTGAAGATTGGCTGTGTTTTCCTTATTTATATCCTCCGTTTGTATAACATAGTCAAGTGCCTGGTCTAATGCCTCCTCCAGGTCTGACAGCTTCACATCCTGTTCGCTGAGCTGCTCCAGCACATCAGATACTAGAGATCTGGTGTCATTGTACCTCTCATGAAATGCTTCAACTTGCTGTAGCACTGGGAGAAAAATCAGAGGCTACCGATTAATCTAAAGCTTGGGTTTCTCACTAAACTTACCAATGCAACAATTTATGTTGCTGTTACTCAGGGGACACGTTTGTTAAAAGCTCACTTGAGAGATCTTAAACCTGGATTTTAATTTTCCCTCTTTTGAAAAGGAAAGATGCCTCTCTTTATTATCTCATTTTAATCCCATTAATTCCCCCTCTCAAGCAGCTTTTCCTAAAAGAAACTAGGTTTGGCTTTCCTTGCTCCTCATTTGTTTTTCATTGTCAGAGCTAAACAGGCTATTTTGGAGAAGACAGTCCTTATTGTCCTGGGGCTCCGACTCATGGTCACCAAGCTGTGAGAATTAGGCGTCCACTCTTTCCCATGCAAGCAGTTTTTCTCTCTCTGCTGGAGTTTACTGTCCCCATGGCAGAGCTGGCAGAGGAGAAGGAAGACGCTCGCCTGAGCAATTCTAACCTGGGCACAAAAATTCCTAAGCAGCTATTGCTGAGGTGCTGCCATGCACAGGCACACACAGACACACACATATTTTTCTGCCCTTGGGGGCAGCAAGCACCAGCAAAGACTTGGGGCAGGCAATTGGAAGCAGCAGCATCTCCAGCACACCAGTTGGTGCTTGCCAAGCAGCAATTGCCCCAGGGCTCAGCAATACATCCAGAGCTGCCCGGCCTGAGCCAGCTGTGCATCAACATGGGGATGAATGGAAAACACTTAAAACTCACACTTCTCTGCTGCATTTTCCTCCTCATCTGCAAGTTGCCTCTGATTAGTGAAAGGCTTACGGCGTTTGATCTCCTTCAGCATCTCCTCAGCCACACTCAGCTTCTGGGCAATTTCTTCAGGGCTCAGCTCTTGTTGAACTGCATAGTATTTCATCTTTATGCTGATTTCTGTGGGAAAAAGGAACAGATGGTCAATCCAGCATGGCTACAGAGAAGTAAATACTGTGGAGTGCTTTTACTTTTGTGAATCCAGATCATGCTGATGGCAAAAGAAAGTTTTAATTATCTTCCAACTCTAGAGTAGATAATTATTATGTTTAATCCAACTTAAAATTAAACCTGTAAATAAATCACACTTTCTGGCATATGTGGGGGGTCTCATCAGAAAAGGATGAGATTAAGTAGGCATGGGTTGTGCGCATTATTTGGCTTGGCAGTTCTTATATGCTGGGATCATCATTTTATTCCAAGTTCTGCGGCGTGTAGCAGGCTGGGGCTTTCATCCAGGACTGTGGTTTTTAAGTGCTGCTGCAAAAATGTTATGTTTATTAAATAACAACAATGGCAAGGAGACTGAAGTAGCCTCTTTTTCCATCTGAAGAAGTTTGAGGCACCCTAAAGAGATAACATATGGCTTCTGTCCTGATACTGCCTAGGTGGTTTGGAGATAGATACTATTTCAAGGTTTTGGTCTCAGTTCAAAAAATACTGTTGGATTCTTACAGCTGAAATTGAGTTTACCCATCCCCAGTGTAGGCATTACAAAGTTTACCCACTTCTTACTCCCTGGCCTTGAATATCAATCACCTCTTTTATGCCCTGTGATGCAAGTAGCTTTGGCTTGCGTTCATCACTACTTTTGTGGATAACCAGAGCTGGCAAAGCCAGCACTATGCATCTGTAAGATTTTTATAAAAAGTAGATGTGTAATTGTAGCACAACTGATTCTTTTACAGAGTGTCTTTGTATGCAGTTTCTTGCTGTCTCCTGAGCTCATTAGTGAAGCTTTGAAGGCTCATACTGGGCAGTAACCAATCACCACCAGCAGCTCCATGGGTTTCTTTTTCTTTCTTATGCTGGCACACACGCATGTGTGTGTGCACACATACACCTTCCCTTCAGTAAAGAGGAGTTTGCCTTCTACTGGGTTGATGCCCCTGTAGAAGAATAGTTTTGAACATGGTGGAAATAATAAGTCTCCAACTGCTTTCTGGTTGAACAAGCACTCTCTTTTGATTCACAGCCATGGGCGTTGGTTCTTGGTTGGTAGCTCAACCTTATTGTGCTATTTGTGTGCCAAACTAGATACAAGTCTGCCTTCTGTGGTTCCTGTCTTTCCCCAAACGAATTAATAATACAAAAGGACAATCCGCAGGGGTCCCCCAGTTATTGTCGGTGACATGCAATGAGGCTTATGCTGACCTTTTGCTCAATAATTGTAGAAATAAAATGTGATGGATGGCCAGACAGTTAAAGGTGATTTAGTATAAGAAGGTAGTACCAATATAACATCCTATGAGCCTGGTCTCAGACTGCCTCTTTTGTGTGTATGGGTATGTTACGTTAACTATGTTGAAATAAAATACTGGTTGAAGTACTTATGGAGATAAGGATAAGCAAGGATAACAGTTGATACGTAACCGCTCTTCCTTACACAAGTTGCCACAGACCTTGCAATAATTGCTCTAAGACAGAACTACTCAGGCCTGTTAACTGAGTATTTCTATCGAAAAAAGGCTCTTTAACCTTAGCTGCCAGGCAGCCTTTCTGTTCTGGTGCTATGTAAGACAGCTTTTGTATACCATTGGCTTTACCAATGACTAGGGGAAATTAGTGGCAGGATGGAGGCTTTCATGATGCAGGTGTACAGGGGATGAGGATGCTTCTGAGTACGTTCACTTGGGGTTTATTGCTTTCTGTAGGTACTGAAAAAGAGACCGCAATTGGTTTAATCTCAGTTTTATATATCAGCACGATAATGATGTGTCATAGATATTCCAGGTGAAGATGATTATCTCTGACTAGGAAACCTTTTTTAAGTGCAGTTGTGCTTAGTGTTCACTGTGGTCATTTATCCTTTGATATATAGGACAGTAAAAAGATGCAAGAAGTTTTGCAGGCTTTAAATGAAGAAAATCTTCTTCTGGGTTGGTGTACAGTCAGAAGAGAAGTTATGTTTTGAAATTTATGATAGTTCTAGAGATGCTTTCATTGCTCTAGCATGTTGCCCAAGGGCGGACTTATAAGTTTTATCTGCATCCCCTGGCATCATATGGACAGATGAGCAGGACACTGAGACTATAGGTGACAGTTTGTCCAAACATTTATCATGAAAAATCTCTTGGTTTTACTCTTTTCCTAACTTTGGGACACCATCATCATCATGTTTACCTCTTCTACTGTGAAACAGCATCACTATAACCATTTTGGATGGTCTGCACTAGCCACATGGTTTACAATTCACTTTTACTAGAGGCAGTGCTTTCTTTGTGGAAAAAGAAGGCAATGAGAATGCAGTTTTCCAATTCTACTTCTGTATTTCAGAATAAAAAAGAACAAGAGGACAACAGCTAGTCTGCAATGCTCTGTATATGTGCCCGGACCCAAACTCAATTGGAAATTCTGTTCAGATGAAGCAATAGGCAGCTTGAAAAGAAAATCACCACCACCTCCCCCACTGAGCTTGAGGAACCAGTAAGTTCACCAAATTATTTACTATTCAGCTTCCTTTTCTTTTTAGATGCATCTGCATGAAGTTATGTGAACCAGTACAATCCTACTCAGCAACAGTTTGCTAAAAGGCAAAAACTGAATTTAAAGTAGCACTCACTGGTGTGATCACCAGAGTTATTCAGACCTAACTGACTGCCATGGGTTCAAAAGGGAAAGCACAATTGAAAACAAAAATCTGTCTAGCTATTCATATGGCCTCCATTACTTATCATCAGGATGAGAAAAGTGCAGTTGCATGAATCTGGCAACAAGTAAGACACAGAGCACTCTCATCACCCATCCTGTGCTTGTGTTTGTGGCTTCATTCATCCCCAATCTGATACTGACTCATTTTTTTACTGCAAGTGTATATAAATACCAGCTTTTCAAACAAACAAAGGCTACAGGCTGAATTAGCTTGATGTATTTCATGTAAACCTATTTACTATTATTTTGCTCTGTCAAAGACAGAAAAAAGAAAGAGAAGCTGTTGTTCTGGGTGTCAGATGAAATCAGCCCATGGTGTCAGTTGTCTTTTAAGAGAGACAAGTTTTTGTCATGGCACTGGAGGCTGCAAAAGCCTTACATACGGGTTACTTTGCGAGAGTGCCCAGGTGCTATGACATTTTTTTGCTGGAGGTTTCATTAATACATGCTTGACACTGAGCTGAACCAGAAAGAAATCTATTTACCTTGAATGTTATCCCTCATATTACTGAGCTGCTGCACAAGCTGAGTAGCACGGTTGTTGGTCTCCATGGTTTCCTTCTGTACCAGTAGGCCTTTGCTGGATGCTTCATTTCCCTATGAATAAATCATGTTAGCTAGACATTAGATTTCTTTTCAGATCCATATGCATGTGTGAGGCTAAGCAGTGTAAACACACATTTTGCTTTCTCCTGATGAGCATGTGAAAGTCCATTTATCATATAAAGTGGTATTTACAGAGGTGTTTGAAGTGAAGGGCTGTCTTGTCAGTATTTTCAGAATTGCGGAGTGAGAGATTAAAATATGTCCCATATTTATCCATCATTTGCTGCAATCAAATTGCCATAAATTATGTACAGTTGTAAAACTCCCATCTGCTGAGTCTCCTAGGCATTCAGCGGGTCTGGCTCATTTTGCTGGGTATGTCGTTTTCTGAGTAAGTATATAGGCTAAAGAGTAAGATGCCAAGCTCACAACCATTTTTAGATCAGTGTCTCCCTCAAGTGAGGTCCCCTGCTCTGCAACTTGTTAAAATTCAGAAAAAGGATGAGGATTCAAAATACTCTGAAGAGCATAGCCACCCTCCTATACTGTATTAAGTTAGAAGCGCTACTCTGTGTTGTGTTCCCTTACATGTAAGGGAAACGAAGAGTTACAATGTCATAGTTACCATCTTTCTGAGAAGGTCTCTCACTTTGGGATTCCTTAGATTTAATTTTCACTGGTATTTCCCAGAAAAGAGAAAAAGATATGACTGCTGTGCCGTCAACGTTTCCTGGACCCTGTGTGTGTATGTGTGTGCACATGTCTAAGTCTGCAGTACACGCTTGCCCGTGTGGTAAGGTGTTTGATTCGCAGTCCCTGTTGGTGCTGCAGAGGCAAAAATTCCCACTGTAAAATTAGTTTCTGTGTTTGGGGTGCCAGAAGACATTTTTTGGCTGTTGGTGTGCTCACTTCTTCATACTTGCTTAATGCTGCAAGAAGGGCAGAGGACTCATCTGGCCTCCTCCAGCCCTGCAGGTTCGGTGCCAGCAGCTGCCCTCACCCACAAACACGTTTTTCTCTCGGGGTTTGCAGAGGCACCAGGTGGCGCTTGAAGGCACCCGAACAGAAGAAATATGAGGGTTTATAGAAAGGTTTTAATTTAATTTCTATTTACTTGTTTTTTTTAGTCTTTCAAGGGCAAAAACTATGTTTTTTGTTTGTATTCCTTTATTGCTATCAGGGTTTCTTGTGGATGCACTCTTGCTCAGGATCACCACTTTGTGCTTATTTTAAGCAACCTGTTACTGTTTTTATACATGCTTGCCTTTACATGCTTCTCTTTCCTTGACAGATTTTTCTTTAACTATTGAACACACAGGGAATTGCTGAGACAGGTTTGCTGATTGCCATGATATTGATGGGAAGCACAGCAATGTGAATGAGGGGTGCTCTTAACGAACACTCAGGTTCCTGCTGATGTATAGATGCTCATCCTAAAATTTGCTAAGAGCCTGGGAAGGAAACGCGCTTGGCTCCCCCAGGTCTCTGCCAAACATTCAGGATTGAGCTATGTGCTGTTTTACTCTAAGCTCATCCCAAGCAGAATCAGAGAGTTATAGGTCACATTTATTCTTCTCATGTAGCAGGAGGATTTGCCTACAGTTGGTGCGTTCATCCTGCCTTTGGGGTTTAGATCAGAATCTGCAGCAACCCTTCAGACACGGGGACATGCACATGAAATGCTCTGAATGGAAGATGCAGCATATCTCTGCAAAACCCACTCAAGGCCCTAGCACATGTTTCCCATAAAAGTGCCTTGAAAAAGCAAAAAGTTCAACATATTCAGAGTTACTACTGTGGTCTTCCTTCCACTGTGAGAGTCTGGGGCCATTATTTCCCTGCCTTTACAAGCAATCACAAGTATTCATGTGGAGCAACTATTAGAAAAAAAACAGGGAGAAAAGACCAGAGGAAATGCTGTATTTATTGGTTCAGGGACATTCAAACTGAGGAATGAGCTAAGAAATCCCCAGGGAGTACTGAAGGTGACAAAAGCATTATTATCCAAATTCACTAAATATTCCTAGAAAACCCAATGCCGTAATCATCCTGCCTGCCAACTATGTAGAGGGACACTGAGGTGTGCGAGCTCTGCTGGATTTTCTCAGGTGCAGAGGGTGTGTGTGTGTGTGTGTGTGTGTGTGAGCTCATTTCATCAAACCTCTCTTGAACACAGGCATAGTCTGTCTGCAGTACCCTTTCTGCTAAGTGCTGATTAAGAACACCCAAACCCAAATTTTCTCTTCTACCTCTCTATACAGTCCTTTCTCCTCTTCCTTGTGTTTTTTTTTTTTCTCCTACTTGCTCTTGTATTTAAGTTTTAGTCTAAGGTATAATTTTAATTTGTCTTGTGAAGGACTTGGTAAGTAAATATATGGTCTGTCATTTTGCAATAAGCATGAAATAAGCTCTAGTCCTACTACAGCTGTGGTTTTCTCTGAGGATAACATAGAGTGATGTATCTCACTAATATATATATATCTTAGCCACAGAAAGATGTTTAATAATATCTCTTTAAAATAGAGGAGAAGCAATTTTGAACCCTACTTCTTCTCTTAACGTATATCATATCAGTATTATTCTAGGGTGCAATGAAAGTGTTGCGTGAGCTGAGAACAGATAGCATTAATTTTATAGCCTAGCAATTGACTGTGGATGCAACATTTTTGATTACAATTGTGTTAAAACATATCTTGAGGGCTGATCAGGCTCCCATCTCAGTGGGTACGTGAAAAACCTTTTAAATTGGCCGTTCTGTAATGGTATTGTGAAGTGCCCGAGCAGGGATAATTTAATTTTATGACAACATACATGTAAAATAGATATAGTACAAATACTCCCAAAGTCAATCTGAATTAGTTTAGTGTTGGTTACTTCACTTAATTAGAAATCAAAATGTGAAATAGAAAGGCAGTGTGTCTATCTCAGATCAAACATTTTGTGTAGGGGAATAGGTGGGAATTCCAATCCTGAGAGGAGGCCTTTTGTGATTGGTGACAAACCTCTGACCACATTCAAGAGAATGTGTTCCCACATCTTTCCTTTCTGTGAAGAAGACTTGATAGTCATTTATGCTTTTAGTTCAGAGCTAAAGTAAAGTAGAAAGTTTAGAAATAGAAAATAGGAAGTCCTCCCAACTATCTTTCAGGGCACTAGCAGTCTTGTTTGGTGAATCTAGAGGTTCAGACTAGATGTTAGGAAACATTTCTCTACTGAGAGGGTGGTCAAACACTGGAATGGGTTTCATCAAGTGGTGGTTGATGCCCCATATCTGTCAGTGTTTAAGAGGCATTTAGACAATGCCCTTAATAATATGCTTTAACTTCTGGTCAACCCTGAAGTAGTCAGGCGGTTGGACTAGATGATCATTGTAAGTCACTTCCAGCCGGAACTATTCTGTACTAACCTCTTAAGCCAGCATGCAAATATGACAAACCACAAACCCTCAGAGCTCTGGCAAGGGGGGCTATAAACAAACCTGTTCATCAAGTGTTGCTGCCTCTCTCAGGAGATCATTCGTTTCATCTGCAGCATCATCAATCTGGATGTCCCAAAGCTCAGCACGGTCCTTTTTTTTGGACATTGCTTCCTGTGTGTGAGGGAAAAAACAAATTATTTCTCTAGTGAGGGCAGGGATTGAAATTTACAGGAATGGAGTGGAAATTCATAGATTAATATCACATTAAAAAATAAAATGTCATCAATGTTTGTACCTTGAGATGGGTGGTAGTGAGGTTCAGGTCATTCAAGCGCTTTTGAGCTGCAACACCTGTAGAAATGCTCAGTAAAGTTGATTTGCTTTCATCGATAGCCAGAACTGCTAATCTGATGTCATCTGTCAAATCCCAAATACATTTATCACAGCCTGATAAGAAAATGAGAGAGTGTCATTTTTCTTCAGTGTTTGAGTCGATTAGCAGCAAATATCTTAAATTCACGTTATAGTGCTCTTGCCCCATGGTGTTCCCTCTCTTTGTCATTGATGGATCCTGATGGATACCCATTTTTCTTTCACTTCCATCCACCCACTTCCAAGGTCCCACCGTACAGTCGTGATGCTTCCAGCTGAGCAGCAACAGATGTGACTGCTCCAAGAGGCTGCCACAGCATCTCCGTAATCAATAGGGAGAGAGACGAGGTATTTCCTGGCTATTCCTTAGAGTCTTTGCATATTTGTGGTGGGAGGAACAACAGATGAGGGTCAAAAAACCAGCTTCATTTTTTCAGAGCTCAAAACTCTGTATTTAAAATTTGGTGGTATGAGAAGGTAGGATGTCCAGCAGATGGGGTCTTGGCTGCCTATTTGATTGGGAAGGCAACTTCTAAAAATGCTGTTTTAACATGTTTGGAATACGCTTGCTCAAAACTATATCCTTGTCCCTGCTGAATGTTTGCAATACTACCCTGGTTTTAGTGACATTGATGCCACCACTAAATGCAAGGGACTTAGGTGAACGTGAAATACAGATTCCTACAGGAACTTTTGCTTGTATTCTTCATGGCAGCAGCTCCCAAATGTTTTCCTTCTGGTTGCATTGCCAGGAACACGACCCCTCTTCCTGGGAGTTGGTTTAGGAACCCACGTGTGCTACACAGTCTGCATTATACCACAGACATAATTATACTAACATTTATAAAAATATCAGTGGTTACCAATAGTTACAACATAGTGCTTCTGCAAACTCCACAGGCTTCCTAGTATTAGAATAGGGGAGATGATAGTGGAAAAGCAACTGACTGATGGATATATGTCAAATTGTGAAGTGCAACAATTTATATTAGATGTACAGCTAGAAAACCAGAGATTATACACAAGATGGCACAGATAAGTTGTGTGATGGCAGTTTTTAGGGCCAGTATATTACTTTGCAGGCACTATGTCTCAAAGTCTATAAAAGGTGATACTTCCCTGCTGCTCTGCAGTTTGTACTTAAACATTCCGTCTGTATCACAGAGTTGGACATATGCATGTACTCAGCCCAGCAAGTGAGAACATGTTTACTCAGTCAGCAGGGTACTGTGCGTATTCACATGTTTAAGTGGCCAGTGGGACCCATGTCGAAGTGCTGAGCTCACTGGAGAACCAAGCTCTTAAGTTAGTATCCAAGATCTTAACTTAGTATTTGCAAGCATCTAAATAAAAGAGCGATATTTATTTTTGGTGTTCTCATGATAATCTTCTTACTGATGGTTGGGCAGTCTGTTCCAGTAGAAACTTCAGGACTGTCTGCGAGGCATTCTCCAGTCTGGCTGTCACACATTCTCCCTCCACAGTTACATTCTGGGGGAAAAAGAAAGGTTTTTTGAAAGAAGACTCTTCAAAATGCACAACTCGCCTTTCCCCTCCCAAGACCAATGAAATGATTGTATGTGGGACTGTGCATGGATAGTGAAACGAAAGTCAAAGACTTCTTGGGCTGATTTTTCCTTCAGTATGTAGAAAAAGATAGTTTTTGCACTGCGGTCAAATTGCACCAGATAAAATATAAGGTGGGAAACAGAACCAGAAATCCTCTGCTGAAACAACTTGTTCAAAGCTTCCCAGCTGGTCACAAGCAGAGGCAGCAAGGCCAGTGTTGCCCAGTTGGGCCAGTGTGCATCACTCTCTAGAGAGGGTGACGTTTAGGGGATGGGCTAAGAAAAGCGGTACAGCTAAAGTTAATTATTAGTTACCAGTCTCTCCACAGCCCTGTGGAATTTATCAACGCTGTGTCAGGCTGCTACTAAATAAGCTTTCCAGCTATCAGGGATTGATAGTGGACTCCAATTCCATCATCAGCTTGAGCATATAAAAAAGTAAATATCTCCTACCACTTACAATGAAGAATAATGAGGTTTTAACATTTTTTTAAACTTGAGTAAGCTACGTTTTTATAGCCAGCACAAGTGCCTTTTCAAAAAGTATAATTTTTAATCTCAAGTGTCTCTTTCAAGGTTTAATTGGCCTTTAAAAATATATTATTTTAAAGATTAAAATATTCTTGGAACACTGATAGAATAATAAAAACTCAAGCAGAACATAAGAAGAGTAGCAACTTATCTGGAATTTGTTTTGCTCTTGTGATTCATGGTTTCAGCAGAATCTCATATAACAAAATTGTTTGTGCCATTTTATTGCAACCCATTCATTGTTCTCTATGAATTAGCCTTGTATTTACAATCCACATTACACATTTGAGGAATTGACAGGGAAAATGTGTAATACAGCTTCAAAGTCAACACGGTGCACTAACACTGGAATAATTCTGTATAAGTGAACCAGTGTTAGAAGAACTACTCAGTTTTTTGTAGTAATGTAGAAGAGAATTTCGTTATGAATTTTGTGGGGCAGTTGATATTTTGACCTCACCACAACCTGTATGAACTGGATGCCTCCCAGATTTTTTTATTTCTTTTCTTAAGAAGTGAAAGAAGCATTTGAGTTGAAAGCAGAGATTTCTCTTTACCTATATTAAAGGATCTAGGCTATCCCCACATTGTGAGATTACAGTTACAAGATTAAAATTTGGATGAGATGATTGGTGCTCAAGAAAATAAAATTGTGTCGTCTTCTTTAAATGGGTAACTCTTAAATTCACTACACAGATGAATTATAGTAAATTAATTTCAAAGGCGGTCCTGACAATTTTTCATCTACTTGTTTAGGGGGTACCACATTTTTAGTAGGGAATTAAGATTTAAGACTTTCAATGCTACTGTGGCTTACTGGTGGAGAAAGCTTCTAAATTTACCTTTATTTCTGAGGGACATTTGTGGAAAGCTTTGAAGTATGGCTAAAGGACACGTGGTTAAAAAAATATTGAAAAGAAGCTGAAAACTACCATTGACAGCTACATAGATTTTTTTCTTTTGCTCAAAAGTAAAAAAGATTATCTTAGCTAAATAGAGCTGTTTGCTCATTTATTTCTCTGGCGGCTTTTTGTTCTATATACCCTTTGAGGTGCTCTGTGGAAGCCATGTACGCAGACTGTCTTAGACTGGTTTCTGTTCTGTGTTTTTGTATTCTAAAGAAGGTATTTGTCTTATTTCAGAATCAATGCTTTTCTAAAGAAGAGTTCCTAATTGCTCAAAAATGCCAAACAAAGTATAAGCTTGCCTTGCAAACTACCCAAATAGTTTGGAAATCGTGGATGTATTGAGTGGTGCACACAATCTACACAGCACTGTCAAGTACAGCATGTTGTGGTGTTCAGCAGAACTAAAGATGAAACAAGAAGTGTGTAATTCTCTGAAACATAATACTTCAAAATCAGGATTTGTTGGAGTCAACTACAAGATTAAATTCACTCCTAAATAGAGAAAAGCTGTACCTCTCACAACATATTCAAGGGCCCAGGCACTTTTTATTTTTAGTAACGATCAGATGCTACAAGAAAATCTGCTAACCAAGAGAATTACCAAGCTGATTTACAGTCTGCATGAAAAACCTGTACAGAGAAGTCCCGTGCACCATGAAATCCCACTTAAACTGTACCTCAGAAATGTAAATAATATCGAGGCATTCTGCCTTTAATTCCTGCAATTCCTTAAGGGTGCAAACCAAAACTATACTGAGGTGATGAAAATTTGACTTAACTTCAGTTTAGAAACTCTATGTTCACAGATGCCTTCCAAAATTATGTCTTGCATAATCTGCTTAGACACTTGGAATGCCCCGTAATCCTCAGACTTCTGGCAAATCTACTCTTAGCTGTTTGAAGCTCTGCTTTTGTACACGGCCAGGGCACAATTGCTGCGGTTTGCTGAGTTGTGCTGGGTGCGTTTCTCCTGCCTCATGGCATTCAGGAGCCACAAACTAGATCCTGTCATTCCTTACGGGAGAACTGCAGTTAAATCATCTCTGGTGAATTGAATTATGCACTGAAGTGCATCAACAAGGTTTGCTTTTGCAACCTCACATCCACAGAGATGTTGAATTTCAGGCATGTCTTGCATGCCTAAATCCAGGCAGGAGGTGAGTTTTGGGGCACAATGTTCCCCACAGCCACTGTCTTTTTTGGCTGGTTTGGATACCTGTAATCAGCTTCTGGGATTAGTGTGTGTGAGCACCATCTCTCCCTGTTCAGCGTGAAGGGAATTTAAGCACATGACTCAGCAATGTGAATTACATCCTGGAGTTGGACGCTCAACTTCTAGCTGGTAACATAAAACCAGAAGGGACCACTAGTGGCATTATACATGGTCCCCTACAAATGAAGACAGCAGCACAAAGGGCACTTGACTACAGAGCATCCTCACAACCTCCGTCCTGCAGGTCCCAAAACACATCTTAGTGCTATATAGTAAGCTAGTAAAAAGAAAAGTCCAAGAGTACAACGAGTTGCAAGAAGGACGTAGGTTTGATCAAGACATTGCTAAGGGCCCAAGGCCTGTAGCTCTCTACCTTGAGATCCTGGAGCACTTCAGAGCTCTGGGTTGGGTGTGTGCTTTGGCTGTATCTTACCTTCAAGTCAGGCTGAGAGCTAAGAGTGATCCATCTCCTCTATTTGTGTTCTGGTCCTTGAGGGAAGGACCCTGGCAAAGAGGTTGAGAGGGAGCCCCGAGGTCCTTGCTCTGAGCACCTGCATTTTGCCTTTAGCAGGGGGCTATTCCTCGGTGCTTTGAAAGAGGATGTCATCTTGTCTCCCAGAGCCAAAGCAAGGACAATGGGCATGAATCCTATTTGGATTGAACTCCATGTAAATTTAGAGAATAGTTGTGTTAGTTTTGGTAAAAGCCTCTGGGTAGCACTTTATCAGACCCTGGAAGTACAGTCATCTTTGTTGTGGAAATACAAGAACCAGTAAGATTACACAGACACATGGGATATCAGTGTGAAAACTAGCAGACACTGAGCAGGGATTGGGTCGGGACAGGAAGGATGATCCTCTTCCCATAGAAAATGTTTTCATGTCTTTAAGTGCCCTCAGTCTGAGGGGTCATGTTGGGCAGTATGTGGTGTGAACAAACACAACGGTGAAGTCTCTGCCCAAAGAAAGATTACAGACCCTTATTTAAAATAAGATGCAGGACACAATAGTGCCTACGTTCATTTGACATGTTGGGGTCTGGGGTCTGAGACTTCCTTCTGGGCAGTGGAAAGAGTGCTAGTGCCTAGGATGATTCAACTGAACAGGCATCCAAATTATCCCACGGGGAGACCTCCCGCCTCTCAGGGCCACAGGTGTCTGATTCAGGCATATCTGATCTCTGGGAGGTCATCCATAGACCGTGGTGTGCTTCATTTTCCTCGGCTGTGCTATACTGAACTACAGACAATACCTGTACAGTTTTTAGCGAATCTGGCATCCCCATAGTAACCCGGAGCGCATCGTTCGCACTTGAACCCAGTGGTGTTGCGCAGGCAGTTGCGGCACTGGCCGGTCACTTCATCACAGTCTTCGAAAATCAGGTTTGGGTCTGAGTTGCCACTGCAGTCACATTTTTTACAAGTGCTTCCAATTAGCAAAGGGTTCCCATAGTAACCGGGGGCACACCTGAAAGGAAGAGCAAGCTCAGCGATGACGAGCAATGACATTTCCATCTGCAGTACCATTTTTTCTTTGACCTTATTTTTGTCACTAGGAATTGATGATGTTCTGCAGCTACTAACAAACAGAAGGCAAATGATGAGCTGTATTCCTGCAGAGGCTGTTTTGTGCTCTAATCTCAATCTGTANAAAATGATTTGTTGCCCATTGTTTTAAAATCTATGACAGAATGACCTTGGCAGAGAGGCAGCTCTAGTGTTTATTTTGGTCTCTTTCAGCTTTGGATCTTACCAACTATATTGTGTTATATAGGAAACTGGAGTAAGAGACTGCATTTCATGATGCTGAAACTCCGAGGAAGTTCAGACTTTATTTCCATCATAATGCATGTAACACAAAGTACTGCACAGAAGAGTTTTATATAAGTACTTCTACGGTGAGGCACTCAGATTTTGCAAAACAGAATAGGCACTGAACCAGCCTCCATTTTTCAGATTTGTTCGATGTCAGCTTGCTGGCTGAGGGCAAAAGGCTGAGAGCAGCCACCAGCCTATGAGGGGAGGATTCCTCTGTTGGCTTGCAGAAAGAGAGAGGGAGGTAGGTAACAAGCACTCCAGGGGAGGCCTGAAATGGGTCCAAATTGCTTTTCATGTCTTGTCACGTTTGGGAAGCATTTTAGTTGAAAAGTTGCTACACCTTAAAATGGAAGAGATATTGCAACTGTAGTGGATTTGAAAGTCTAGACAAACTGGCAATACCTAATGCTCCTGGGTCACCAGTGACCCTAAGCTAAGACAAGAGGTAATAGACTTGGTGTCATCATTTGGAAAGAAAGGAGAGGGTTTCAGTTAAAGGAGTTTCTGCTGGTCGCAGGTAGTGTGCTTAATCCTATGAGCTAAAGGAACTTTTGCAAAACAACCAGTGAGGCGAACAGAGCCAGCACCAGAGTGGGCATGGAGCAAGGGCATCGCTGGAGTAGCTGGTGGCCAGAGCAACGCAGAGCAGTGGCTGATAGACTGGAGGGGACAGCTGGCAGGACAGGGGCAACCCACACCTTTCATGGTGTCACTGTGGGGTGGCAGGAGGATCCATGACCCAGCAGCCTGGGGCACAGAGATCAGGGACTCCCACCCCTAAACTGGGAATGAAGAATTACTGTGGGGAGGGGAACAAGTAGCTGGTGCAGCAATTGCTCACTGGAGAAACTGGAGGATTAAATAGTTGTTGCAGTGATTTAGGTAAGGAGTAGTAATTGTATTTTATTCTGTTTTATCACCCTGTTGTCCTTGTCTTTTCTCACATCCATAAAGTCACGTTTTAAGATGCTGTTTGCTCTGATGTTTGTGGGAGGGAAGGGTGAGCTCTTAGGCAGTTTAGTTTAATTTTTGCAGGTTTCTGGCTGGGGACCTGAGCCGAGGTCTGTTGTCTCCTAAAATCTGAACACAGTCAAATCCAGGTTCTGCTCTGTCTGAACAATGAAAATGTGGGAGATCTGATAAGACCTTCCAGTTTTGATCTGTTCCTACATTTGCTGTGGTTTTTTTTTCTTTTTAATAAAGAAAGTAATTTCCTCAGTGCTGCTTTGTTCATGTTCCAGTCCTGAACCCCCACAGTAAAAACACATAAACTTTTAAGCATCTTAATATAAACCACTTGGCTACATCAAATACTGCCTTTGCCAATGGCAAAGACTTTGTTTGTCTCTTTGCAGCACTGCCAGAATCTTTGGTACAGATCTTATCATTTGGGTGACCCAGATGTAAAGAATAAAAGTGTGACCTGGAGTTCTGTGCACCCCTTGAAGGACTGTGAATGTGACATGGAGCATAATGAGTATGATTTAGCTGACACTGGTGGAATCACTCCCCATTCTCCTGGGAGTTAGAGCAGGAAGTAATGGGTAATGCTACTATTTAGTCATGCCAAAAGTCTTGCTATAATTTCTTAATATTTCAGCCAACATGAGATTGTAGTATTTTCCCAAATTTGAGAATTTCAGTGTTTATGATGTTTGAACAAAAAAAAAGCCCTCTTTGTTTTTTGTTTGTTTGTTTGTTTGTTTTTAAAAATATGTAGAACAATTTGATTTATTCTGAACTCTCAAAATCTTGCGGAGTTGCTTTTTAATTTTCTCTAGTTCAGTATTTTCCAAATGATTGTCTGTCTAATGTGGCAACCGAGTCACAAAAGTTATTAAGCTGGGGCAAGACCAGCGTTTTGCTTACCGCTATCCCTCTCTGGTTTTCAGCCAGCATCTCCCAAAGACTGCATGCTATTCGCATCAGACCCACAATGTCTGTCCTCTCATCAGGGCAAGGTGATTTTTTTTCTTCTTTTCTGATATATACCATTCAGTTCATTTGCCAGAAACTTAGTGGACAGTTCCTCACATCCTCACAGATATATTTTCTGAGTGCTGCTTTTTATGACCATCTGATTCACTTTTATTAGCCATATCTCCTCATCTGGAGTAGCTGTCTACAACAAATAGAAAATTTTAGTGCTAAAAATAAAAGTGTCACCTTCACTTTCCCCTTCCCTTTGCCACTCAGTGCATCTCATAGGGCTGGGCTGCCTTGGCCTCTTTTGAATAGTCAGTAGCAAGTGAAAAGAGCAGAGACAGCTGGATGGAAACATACTGCTCCATCTCTATGCTTTATGGTCTGAAAAGGTAGAGGCCTGTGGTAAATGTCTTTCCCTCAGTTGTATCAATAAATGGTTCTTTGTTGCTAGAAAAGAATATTTCCTCTCCCATAATAAAGCTGCTAAGTTATCTTTGTTACATTTTACAGCCATGTTTGCTTCCTGTAATTATTGGTGAGTAAGAAATTAACTTCCTCTTCCCTGGCAATGCCAAAAGAACTTTTTTCCTCTATTCACTAAAGTATCGTTTCTTCAGTTATCTTTTTTTAACATTTGGGCATTAACAAATCCTGGATTTCATCTGCCACCACCGTAATGCCTTTTTGCTGAAGTCTAGGAGTAAAACGATTCATTCCCAAATTTCAAATTGGGAAGCTTGTTTTCTTAGTTCCCAGCAAAGGTCTCTATGATATCACAACACCATTTGCTGGCAAACATAAACCAGATAGGTTTGTGCCAAGCCCCTGGAGCAGCACAAGAAAGCCTCCTACACGAATGCCAGAGGAAATGGAGCAGATGATTGCCTCCTGGTGTGCTGCTCTGGAGATCCCAGGCACTGCCCATGGAGGAGTGTCCTGCAGCTTGCTGCCCCCTGACACCCGTCACCCACCCGTGCGGAGAGCTGGGAGGAAGGGAGGTGAGCAGGATGTAGCCGTCCTCTCCCTGGGGACACGAGTTGCTATGTAGGCTGCAGGGAGGGACGGGGCAATGCCCCTTCTCGCTCAGGATCCCCCAGTCCTCCTGCCAGCATGTTGAGGGCACGATAGCTGCCAATGGGAGCAGGGGGTGGTGGCAGTGCCCAGCAGCAGCGTATGTGAGGCACAGAGTTGCTCTTTAGGAAGTGGACAGGAACAAGCAATGCATTTCTTGTTAGCCGTTGAAACACTTTTTATCGTTTCTGACACAAATGGGAGTAGGACCAGGAGGAAAGTCCCATTTGTCACTGCTTGCCACTTACCCCAGCAGTTAGTCAAGGACTTAACAAGGTGACCAGGACAGGCTGATTTCTTTCTGTAGCTTTTTCTAACCCACGTAAACAACTTTGCCTTTCTTGACACAGATGCACTGTGTCAGGCTGGGGAGTGGCTATTAGAAAACAAAGCTGATGCTATTTTCTGCTGTTACTATGCACCTGCTACTCATTTCATAGGATTTTAATTGCTTGTAGTTTAGGTTGACATTTTAATAACCATTAAGAAACCTCACTGACCTTTTAATTGTCTGCATTATCCTTTGTGTATGTATCTGACATTTTGGAAGAACAAAAGAATACAGCCATAGGCCTGGAAACAAGGGTGGGTTTTTTTATTTTTGTGCCATCTGTCTAAAGGGTTTTCACTATTGCTGTCACCATGTTAGCGATGCTGAGGTAATAAGTTGATGTTTTTGCATCATCTGTAAGGGCAAAAGCCTTCAGTCTTTTTTTCACCTTTTTCATATTGATTTCTCTTTGCATCTTAAGCATCCTCTTTCTCCCTTCTCTGATAGTTACATTAAGTATCATTTGAATTCAAGACTTACCCATTAATGACAGTGGACTGAAGTCATGACAGTAAGTCATCCTGTTAGTTTCTTACCTTTCACAGTTGGGTCCTGCGTAGTTTTCCTTACAGACACAGCGCACACTTCCACTTTTTCTGTAACAGGAGACTGCAAAGCTGGAATTTCATTAGAATGAATATTTAGAATAGCAGGCAATGGCAAACACTTGGCAAACATAATTATTACATTATGGACATTTGTTGCCAGTGTGAGCTCTGGCTCTTGGTTATGTATTGCTGAATAGGTATTCTTAGGCTCTGTATGTTATTCACATTATACACCTTGTTTAGTCTTTTTAATTAATGTAGAAAGCACTAATTAGTGCTCTGGGTCTATATAAATACAAATATATGTAAGTTCTTGTCTTGCAGTGTAGATCAGACACACCTGCAGGTTTTGATGCATGCATTTTAGATAAGGGACTTAGGATAAATGTGCATGTCATATGAGCCTAATGGCTTTCTGCCTCTTATTCTAAGGGGTAAAATATTACTTATGAAAGACACCACAGTGAGCACTTCAGGAACTGAGATTCTGGAATGAGTGCATTACTTTCCTATGCAAATCCTACTGTTTTCCTCAAATCCGATCTGGAAAGTACTTAGTGGTGAAAACTCACCTCAGTGATGCCAGCCTAATTTACAGTAACTGAGGCTGCTCTACCATCTCTCTGAGTAAGCTTGAAGGGTCTGGGGCTTCTTCTGAGACCAACATGCCACACAGGGATACTGAATGCAGTAATGGCTTGGGCTGCAATTTTCACTGCCGTGATTCTAAATCATGGATTCCTTTGCTTCCTTATGTTTTCAGGATTTAACAAATGTTGAACTAAAAATGAGACCCAAGGAACAGCAGCAGCCAGATGTGGAAAGTGCAAATTGTATACTCTTCAAACACAGTGGTAGACATGGCTTAAATACATTTGCAGGAAAAAGACATACAGTCCTAAAGATGTTTCCAGTTATTTTGCAATATGTGTGAGTAAATTCCTGCCAGCACTGGAATGCAACCAAAGTAGTGAGTGGCAGCAGCTGCCAGCTGCAGGCCCGTGGTTGCTAAAACACAGGCCCCACATTATACAGTGCTGGGCAGCTGTGGCCAGATAGCATCCCATTTGCACAGAAGGACAAAAGACTCAGAGTGATGGGAAAGAGCATGATCCACACACTACTTATTCCAGGAACAAGCAGCATTGAAAGGTGACAAGAATTTCTGCATAATTTCAGTTCCCACCAGCATTTCTCGGCTGGTGGGACAACCAGGGTCAAATAAATCTGTGTCAGGATCTGTGCTGTCTCAAAGTATTTCATATAACCAGAGAACATAAAATGAGATTCTTCTCACAGAATTCACAAATTAACTTCAGTAAAGCTTTTTTGAGAACATATCAAGAAAATGCTAACAGTTTGGCAGCCTTCCTCTTCTTTTACAGAGGCTAATTCCTTCACGTAGTTGAAAAAAACACATTGTGGATTTAAGTTATGAAATAAGACTGAAGCCTTCCTGAGGTTGTATATTTTTTGTTATCTTTTAGGAGAAAAAAGTTTGTAAAATTCCCTCAGGTTTGAAAAGAAGTAACATCTGCTGGACTGTGAAGCAATCTCCCTCCTCCTTTTATTCCAAAGAGATGACATGTGTAACGTCCAAAAGTTATTCCAAAAGTTCCCAGGATAGCAGATATGATGATAGTCTGGCCAGAAAATCTAGAAACACACAGATGAGTCCCAAGAAAAAGTATGTGTCTGATGAGTCTGTCAGTTTACAGATTTGGTCACTTTGTCTAGCTATTATGAATTTGCTGCTTATTTCCAGAGTAAAACAGAGTATGAAACAACATCCTTTGGATGTTCTTTATTTAAGGCTTTTAATGCTTCTCTGCTTTCTGGTAGAGTTACTGTTTTGCCTTAATATAAGTGGAGTAGGATTAATGGAGTAAAAATGAAAAAATTAAGAAAGAATGGTTGTTCTTTGAATTTAGTTACGCAAGGCTGAATGTTGCTCAATCATTATTATTTGCCTGTTCCAGCCCCAGCTGAAGACTATTGCTGTGGTCAGTTGTCTCTCATGCAAGAAGCTGAACAGGCAATTTCTGCATGTTATTTGCCTCAAAATGAGGCAAATTGGGATCAGATATTCCTTTAATATATATAATATAGTATATATATATAATAATTATACAATATATATAATGTATATAATATATAATAATAATAAAATTGCCTTCGGGAGTTTTCCGAGGGAAAACCCTGAAAAATTTAAGTGGATTTTTACTGAGGTAGTTTTAAAGGGTTGACAGAACATAGAATATTCTGAGGTGGAATCCATGGATCATGGATCCATGAGGATCAAGTCCAACTCCTATATTGCTGCTAATATTGAAGCATCTGCATTCAGCCTCCCTGCAACTTTTGTTCCCCCTTCCCAATCCCATGCTGCTGTCCTTTTGGATTCAGGGCTTCTTTATCTCTTGTGGCCTGGAATAGGAGAGGCGTATGTCCCTAGCACAAGGGCTAAGGAGTGTGTTGAAGTAGGGAATGCTCCTTGGCCTCTGTGCCCATGTCCCATAGCACTGGCAGGGACGGTCTGTAGTTCAGGTCCCTGCTGGTCCCACTGCACCGAGCCTTGCTGGGCTGGCGGGCTGGCTGGCTCCCTGCGGCTGGGGGGCACTGCTGCAGAGCCCTGTGGGCTGTAGGACTCGGTGAATGCAAGTCTGGCCATGGTCTGTCAAATCGCACCGTAGAGAGGACAGCCTAGACATTCGCTTGGCTGTCTGTGCTTGGTAGGGACTGGGTCTCATCACGCGGTAGCGCCTCAGGCACATGCAGTCCACGTTGTGGTTGAGAGAGCTGCTCCTTACACCAAAGTGGCTGCTCTGTACCCAACACGTTAAAAAAAACATCACTTTCCTTTGCTAAGGAAAAGGCACTGTTTCCGACTGTTGTATTTCTACTATTTCTGGCATTACAGACGCTACTGAAACTGGAGGAAGCGGTCGGCTTTGTCTGTGAGCTCACTCACTCCTAAACCTTTCTACATATGAGCAAAGCCAGGTTCTTCCCCTGTCTCTGGAGGATTTTCTCTCTAATCCAGGCAAAGCTGCAGTTTTTCAACAATGGCTGTTCTCCACCCCACAGACCTCCTCACATGTCTGCAGCTCACTGCAAAAGCCAAGAGGTGATCTGTGTGAGTTCGGCTGACTGATTTTGCTCCATTGCCATTTTGAGCCTGTGCCACTGAGCAGCTGAGCAAAATGCAGCTCATCCCACCTTAAGGACGTATGACTAATCCTATAGCAACAGCAAACAAATACAGTGAGGAAATTCCCCTTTGCTGAGAAGCCCGGCTGAAAGCAAAATAGGAAACAACGCAAGGGGAGTACGTAACTCACTAAAAAATAGCTTCAACCCATTGGCAAGTATTTACTAGCCATCTCCTCTGTGCACGACAGTGGGATTTTGCAGAGATGCCTCTCTCAGAGTACGAACCTCAAGCAAGAGGAAGCTGATAATTTCTTTCACCTGCATTACTGACGTACCACTAACAGTTTCTAATAACTGGTCATAGTTTGTAGCTATTTGTTTCTTCTGAAGGCACAAAGTGGATAACAGCTGGAGCTCTTTGGCTTGGTCTTGGTTTTCTGTCAGGCTTCAGAGTTTCTTGCCCAAAGGTAGCTGGGCATCAGCTGAAGGGGCACCGTACCTGCCACAGGGTCCTCCAGCCCTTTTAACTGTTACTGTACTAACCAGATCCATCTGCTGATGACTCAGTAGACTGCCAGGCTATGCTTTTTGTGGTTATCTCCCATAGGTCATGGTTTCATCTTTCTGTCTGCCTGTCTGTCTCAGTCACATACATCCCTGATGGCACCTTCCTTGGGAATTGGTCTGTAAGGCTTTCTTAAAAGTAACCAGCCAGCGAGTAATCTCTTCTACATAAAAGAAGGCAAACTTGAATTTGCTCAGATATTTTCCCCTCCCTCTTGGTAAGAATTGATATGAGCACTTAAGGATATTTCACACCTTCTAAATGAAATGCTGTTTCCTGTGGTTATAAATCTGAGCAGCTGGAAGTCCTCTTATTTTCCCCTGATTGCGAAAGGCAGCAGCCTTTGTCTCCTGCATCCAGGAAGGGATGCCGACCGCCCCTTGGAAAGGGGCAAAGCCAGCCCAAATATCAAAGAGAAACAAACACTCGTTACGTACTTGGCAAGTGCTGGCAGGGGGCAGGGGCAGGGCTGGCAGAACGTGGGCACTCCTCTGACAGCATCACCGATGAAGCCATCCGGACATTGCTCACAGTGCTGTCCTGTTGTGTTTCGCTGGCAGTCCTTCAGTGGGAAGAGAGAGAGTGGTGAAACTTAAATGGAGGTGCTGCTTAATTCAGAAAGAAATCATTTAACTGAAGACCCAGCCAAGCAGAATCAGGGTTGATGCCAGACCCCGACCCTTCAAGGAGCTGACAGATGCAGCCAAACCAGCCAGCACTGCTGCAAATAAAAGTGCTAAAAATGATTACCCTGGCCAGCCAGCAAGTGTTGGCAAGGTGCGTTACAGGACAAAACAGACATATGTGCCTGCCAGGTGCTGGAGCAAAAGCAGCACTGCCTGTCGTGAGAGATGTCAGGGGTACTCAGGTGTGGCCGGCAGCCCTGTTTTGAATTGCCTGTGCAATTTTTTACTAACACCAAAACAAAATGAAAAATATCTGCTGGTAAATACTATCAACAGATTTTAGCCTAGATACAAGTTTCAGCAAGGCTGCTTCTTGGACTTGATGACTGGAAAAGAGCATCGGGGGAATCTGCCTGCAAATGGTGGCTAATACACCAGTGTCTCTGACATTTTTCTCCTGAGATGAAAAGTGTTACAGCGTGAAGGGATGGATGTGTTATCACTACACCTTGTTCTCAGCCTTAAAGGAGGTCCTCTTAATGCAGGGAGGAAGCAGGAGTCGTCTATAAGTGGCCTTTCATGAAATACAGAGCAACTGTGCAAAATGTCACTCACTTTATAAGCAAGTTTCATCCCCACAGTTTAATGTTTGTGAGGAAATATGCTTCCTCATGCAGAGGCAAATTGGCTACCAGTTGATCTTGTTGGGGCTCCATGGAAGTAAATCAAGCTGTGGTAGTTCATATAGAATATTTGTTTCAAAATATTTCATGATGCTAGGTACAAAATTGTGCCTCTCAGATAATATTTTCAATCACAAAAAGATGTCACCGTTTGCTGTAAACAATTCTAAATAGAATTTGTAAGTCCTGCAAGCTTAAGTAAGCATTGTTACATCTTTTGATTTACAAATGGACGCACTTAGATCCCACAGGGTATGTGGGCTTTCCCCGTGGCATGTGGCAAGGTGGTGGGTGACTGGTGCAGAGTGCATGAACAGTGCTCCTGCACACTGCAGGACTCCTGCATAATCCCGTCCCCCTTTCCACTTCATCAAATACCCACAAGTTGTCATCAAAAAACCACAAACCTCCAAATTCTAGCTGTCTCACCGAGTTAGTTTAAAAGAGTAGGAAGGGTGCAGAAGTGCTTTTCTTTCTTGCAACTATTCAGTGAATTTTGCAATGTCTCTGAATCAGAACTCTCCAATTACACCACTTTGTACCAATACAGTACAGATGCAAACAGCTATGCAGGGCTTGAGTCAGCAAGGAGTCAGCTCTGTGGCAGAAATATGCGGAGAACTACTCTGTCAGTGCATATTTGCTGTGGTTTTGGGTTAGTGTGCTTGATTCTTTCCTCTTCTGACCTACAAACGGTGGATCACGGAAACTGCAGACTGATGGATATGATTTCCATCCCTGGTAAGACGACAGTGTCTATAATAAAGAAGATGATCTCTGAGTACATGACTAAGCATCACCTGAGTCAGGAAACTAACCTGCCGTATAATGGTGCAAATAAGTAAGTGTATGAAGGACATAACATATCTGGACTTTCAAAAAAGCCAGCTAAGTTTTCAGGGCAGTTGAAGAAAGTTTCTTTTACGAATGGAAAGCTGACAGGACGGTGTGTTTGGGTTACGTGAAATTACAAAGTTGGTAAATAAGCTGAATGCAAGACCACCGTTCACCTGAATCCTGCAATACAGGAGCTGGGGGCCACTGACTTGAAAATGTACTTTTCTACGCAGAAGGTGAGAAACTTCTGTTTGCAGGGGCAAAAAAGGGTTTCCTAGAAAAATGAATGGGCCACAGATTATTAAATGGATTTGGAAAGGATTCAGGAAATGGATGCTGGTGGGGTATGGAGCAGAGACTTCAGAAGTGGGCCAGGTTGGGTGCCCTCCCCAGACATCATCTCCTACGCCACTGCTGGAGACCTAATAAGGGCTGCAGAGACCTTTGGTCGGGCCCTGCAGGGAACCTCGTGTGCTGAGCTCGGAGTTGGCGCAGGTGCTAGGAAATGACCGCAGTGCCCCAGTTTATTCTCCAGTCGTCATTTAATCCCATCACAGAAGTTGCTGTGCTGTCAGCAGCTGGCAGTCCCTGGAATAACAGGGAAGCTGGGTGTGGGATTTCAGGAGCACTCGCAGTGGGAGGGAGCTCCCCCCACCCAGGGCAAGGGGCGCCTTGACCTATTTGTGGTCAGAGCTTCTTCAGCAGCACCAGGGGGTGAGTTCAGTTTACTAATTTTTCATCTGAGCCAGTCCCTACAGATTTGAAACTCATTTTCTACTCCAGCCATGGTGTGTACTTTGAAGAAGAGAGTATGAAGAGAGAGAAATGTGATTAGAGAAGATGTTTAATGAAAACAAATAGTCAAGTTGGCATTGCTAAATGTGTTTTGAATCCAAGGTTTGTAATTTTGTTTTAGTGGCAGAATTTTCACCTGGCAACATATTTTTTTTTCCTTTTTTTTTTTTTTTCCTCCCCCTAAGTCTGTGTCCAGACATCATCAATCTGCATTGAAAAGTATAATTTCAGTAAAGGCCACTCATGCTTGTGAAAACACATCTGAAGTTTTTTTAGCCAATATTCCTCATTTGAATCCCATTAAAGCCTCCAGTTAGGACTCATTAATTTAGTTCAGATTGGTTTTGATTCTCTCTTTTGAGTCTTTGCTTATGTTGCTGCATTTTCTATAGTCATACAGAACCTACTGCACAGCAGTTACTTATTTCTACAAAGCTGTGATTTGGCCAAAGAACTCTACAGCAGGTAAAATATGATAAGGAAAGGAAAAAAGTAAATTTCTTTCCCCATCGATCTTTAAATATGTTAAACACCAATAGTTGTAGAGCTAAAAGTGGTTTTTCATAGTAGTATTTGCTTTAAAGAAGAGAGTATTTAGTATACAGAAAACCAGAATATAATTTTAACTAAAAGCCTCTAAAATACAGAAAGCTTGACTAGGAGGAGGAGAAGCGGAAGGAAACTTGGTGAGAGCAGAGAAGCTGAGAGCAAATTGAGGGCAGAGTGTCAGGCAGCTGCTGGGGAGATGTCCAGATCTTGCACTCCTCTTTTGCAAGAGTGCACTAACTGCGAGGTACACGGTGTGAGCCAGAAGGCACTGGAAGGCTAACAGCTTTAAAAATAGTTTGCATTTGTCATTATGCAAAGAAAAAGTGATTTTAATGTACCACAAGACAGAGATGAGAGCACTGAATGCTCAAAGAGAAAGAGCAATCCTGTATCTGAAGCACTGGTGGAGACCTCAGGTGGGCTGCATGCAGTTGTAGCCTTCGTCACACTCTTCATTAGTGCTCTGAGCAATTCTCTTCACCTCTCCTGTCCTCATCTCTCCAAACAGCACATGGTTATTATCAGAATAAATCCATTATTGGTTTCCAAAGCTCAGATACTATTGTGATGAAGAGAGGAGGGCAGCAGGGGACCTGATGTTGCTCCTTAAATCTGCAGTGTTTTTCATCTTCTAAACCAAAGAGAAGTGCTAAAAGGCCCTTTTACCTCAAAGACCCCGTTAGCTGAGAGCTTGAGGCACTTCTGTAGTTTTTCTCTGGTTAGTGATTATGTATTTCACAAGTCAAAAGTCCTGTGGGTATTTAGAATCATATTTTCACACTGCTAAAAAAAGTGCCCCTATATTTTATGTTCCGTTAGCTTGTGTCTTCAACAAAACTGCTGGCTGCAATAAGACTATGAGACACATCTCTGACAGCAGGGAGGACACCCTCCCTGCAGCTCATGGGTGATTCTCAGCGCTGGGCAGCACTGCTTTGGTAGTTTGAGAAACGTGTTTTGCTTCTGATGGAGAAGTAATGATGAGGGGAAAAATGGAATTCCATTTATGGCAATTTTTTTGAAATTGGATTTTGAAGAAGTGCTTTGCTGTAGGAGTTCCAAGGGCTACTCTTGGTCCTGGTATTCATACATGCTTTAGAATGAAAGGCATCATTTGCAGTTCATGTCATAAATCGGACGTGATTGTTCACAGTCTTCCCTGTCTCAGTGGTTTGTTCAAATGTACTCACAAAATTGCAGAAACATTTACTGATATTGGTGTCTACTTTTTCAATAAAGAAAGCCAGTGTACGGTTTTTGTTTCGTTTTCCTTTGAAAAACAAGGAAGACTGAAATAAATACTCTAATGTGTATCTTAGGACATCAAACACTGAAGTTAGCAGAAAATTGCTGCCTGTCTTTCTACAGAACAGAGTGAGACACGGTAAAGGTCACAAGAACAGATAAAACCATGCAGTTCAAAGTATTGCAACTAGGTGTTATAATACTCTACTTTTGGTAAACTATGTTTTCAATTACAGTAAGTGAAAATAAAGCTAAATTATTTCCATATGCCCATGTTATTACAACCTTTACTTTCATAAAGCAAAAGTCAAGGCAAAGCAGAGGTGTGCCTTCTTCGTGGACAGAGGAAGTAATCTAAAGTAATAGCAGCCTGGCTTCTAAAAGCTTCTATATGAGGATACAGCATATAATCATTCATCCATTGGTACACCAGCAGGAGCTGGTCACACGAGAGAGTAGCTGGAGTGTAGTTTCTTACGTTAGCTTTAGCTGGTCCTGCTACTCTGCTCTCACTAAGTACCATCAATCAGGGTGAGCATTTCTACCTGACCCTTACTATAACTATCTATACTTTACACACCTGAAAAGCACATGAAAAGATGCTATAGGGGCATGCTTGGAAATGCTTGTCAGCACTGAGCTCCTGCACTCATCTGCTTGGAAAGTAAAGCTGGAACCCCTACTCTGAGACCATAGAGCACTTCGTGTGATGCAATACTGCTCAGTAACTATGCTTGTGCATAAATAATGACAAATTTGTTGATTCTCTTCAGACAATGGTAGTAGGACAAGTTTCCCACCAAAAAGACAAACGTGTTTTTCTGTAAATTAACAAAACTGAAAATCTAAGAGATGGGAATCTGTCACACCTTTATTTAGGAACCTGAACTTAAGAGAGAAGAGCTCCTTCTAATGGTCTTCAAAGGCACCCGTTTCATTAAATGTGCCATTTGGGCAGTTATTTTAGAGAGATTATTTTACTGGATGGCTAAGTGCAGTTTAGGTAGACTGGAACTCTCCTTAGGAAACTAAGATAGCAAACCAGTTTTCTGTCTGCTCTCTGGAGTTAAAGGAGAAAGACAGGACATGCTACAGAGTGGTGCAGAGCACCTGCACTAGGCACCTAATGCTGGGCAGTGGCAGTATGGGGTTTCTCCAGAGCAAAAAAATTAATACCCAGACCTGCTTCTAGTGAAGTTAGTCCAACAAAAAAAACCCCAAATCCTAGGCTCTGAAATATTGTCTATGAAATCTGGAAGTGTCCTCAGGCCCTGGTTAAGAATTCAAAGTATTACTTTGCAGCTGAAACCAGTCTTTCTTACAATATAGCAGGAGCTGGTTTTTTTTCCCCCTTATTTCTTGTTCTTCTGAGAGATAGTCTTGTATCGGTTGTTAATGAAGAAAGATTGTGCAAGAATAGATAAATTATATAGATAAAGAGATGCAAGTGGTTTACATTGCTGTGTAGTCTGTCTGTATTTATTGCTGGGCCAGTAGAGATTGACTTGTGGTATAATGTCTGGATGTAGATTCAGACTTCCTCAAATCTGGGAGATGCCCTCATATCTGAGGTTATAGAACTGTGTAGCATTGCCCATGCCAGCATGCCAGAACTTATTGCTGTCCCAAAATACTAGTAGGAAAAAAAAGTACTTCACCATAATGACTTGAAAGCCAGGAGATTTACATGTTTTAACTTTTTCTTCTTTAAGGTTTATGATTTCAGGCCTTGTCTCTCCAGCCACTGTGGATGAGATGCAGTATTAGTTTTCAGAATTCCTTATAGAAGAAGATGAGGCACTAAAAAGAAACACTAAATATTGTGCAACTTTTACTAAAATAAAGACAACTGTCAACCTAAAATAATAACAACAAAACTCAGTTTCTGAACCAGTTTGGGTCAACGTACGCCCTCTATGTCAAAGTTTTTGTTTGTAGAGCTTGTCCTGTATGAATGAGTGAAGTGGGAGTTGATGTCTTGCCAAAACCACCTGTCCCGCTACTTTCTCAGTCCATCACTTGTCTTAGGTTACTGTGGGAAATGCAGCTGAGCAGGCGTGAGGGCAAAGGCAGCCCTTCCTTGCAGTCTTGGCCTTACTTCCTACGTGCCTCTTCTACCGGCTGCACAGGGAGTCGAAACAAAGTGGTTGCGTGTTGGGGTCACTGTTGCAAGTTTTCGATAGTAGAACTGTTAGGACAACAACTACTAAGTTAAAACATAGCTAAAAGGGAGAGAAATATCTACAGCTGAGGCACTGACACTATTAACACTAATGCTTTTGACAACTACTGCATACCAGAACACTGGAGAAAGGCTGCATTTCAGCCCCAGACTGTTGTAGCTCTGGTTGGCTTTACAAACATGTATCACCAAGGTCACTATAGGTAGTTGTAGTTCATCTTTATGGAAAGAAACAGTGAGCTTGCAGGCTGCAAGGATTTTTGTGAAGCCAGAAGTACCTAATAAGCTGGAGAGTTTTGCTAGCTCCCTGCTGCTTTTTGCTTGTGCTTGATGGATGGTTGTAGATCCACTGGCGATTCTCCAGACCTGCCTTGGCAATCATGCGGAACATATTATCCTCTCAGGCAGAACTGCCAAATCCATTCCAACCTTTCCACTCAGCTGTAAACCCAAACGCTTAAACACAGATCACTTACACGACAATACTCTCCATTGTAAAAAAATCCATAAAAGGCTGGAAAGGGTATCAGCAAATTTATCCTCTCCACCATTATGATCCTTTGGTCTTTCTTGTTCCAAAAAGGATTTATTTATTTATTTATTTATTTTCGAGTAATCTTCGGATGCCTTATATACATACTGATCAAAAATATGGGACTGAGTTCATGATAACAAAACACTTAGGGATTTTTAGGTAGACACCAACAAATTTACCCTTCACCTTCTGCTATGGTGCTCTCTCCAGACTTGCTTCCTCTGCTCTATGTGTTTTCATTTATTTATAAAGACTTAGCCTCCATTAACAGTAGAAACATCAAGAAGGACACCGATAACTCAGTCCAACAAATGTTTTGCCTGGATGTTTAGCTTTGTAATCTTTAAATCCTTTCAACCTTCCAATCCATTTTATTGTACTGTGTAGTCATTATGATAGTACGTTGCAGTCACCTCAAGCAATTTCCTTCCCTAGTGTATGTGATCATATTTTTCAGTATGGTAAAGCCCTGATCATTATACTACTTGCATATGGTATCAGAGCTCATTGCCTTAGACAAGCTGGTTCACCCCCATATACCAGTCATTTCAGAGCTGACCATCACAGCTGCTCTGACATTCTACTCAGCTATCGAGTCATTTGAAGGCCACTCCCATGGCTGAATTTTCAAATGTTGAACCCTCAATGGAGGTGCTGTAAAGAAATAGCTCAGCTGTCCGTTGCTGGTGTGTAGGGTCTGGGGATGGTAAAGGAGGCAAAACATTCCCTTCATATTTCCATGTCTTATTAGCAGTAAAACCCGATGGGATTTATGCAGGAGAAATGCGTATCACTTTGTCTGCAGACTGCCTCTTCCAGCTGTTACGGTTTCACCCAGTTAACATCACATATGTGCATGTTTCCAAAATTAAAAGCTAGAGGGTCCTACAAGTGACTTCCTTTTCTTTTAGCTAGGATTGAGAAGGTTACATTAGAAGTCCAAAGTCTAAAATCAGTACAAAGAATTGGTTTATCTTCCTCTATTAGCCTGATATGCATCACCAGATAATGTCTTTGAAATGAAGGATTATTTGACATCTATATTGTATTATATCATAAATGGAGTTTACACCGTGATGGTTGCTCTACTTCTAACACTTGGGTGATTTTCTATACTGAAAAAATGGACTGAGCGGCTCTTCAGTTTTAATCACAGGACAACATAATTGATTTCTACACCAGTTTTATGTGGGCATCTATGCAAGAAAGGCTCTGTCCTCAATAATTTATTCTGTCTGGTTACTTAATGAGATAGTTGATTCATTGATTGTGTCATTCAATAAGCTTTTAAAGATTTGTGGATTTGATTTACACTCTATGAGTAAGCTGAGAGAAGGTTTGAAACAGAACCCTAAGATAGATACTTATGTCAGCAGAAATTAAAGATGTGAGTACTTTACCCTAAGGTATCCTTAATAGGGGTTTAATTGTATTTAATTTCAAATTCGGGGCAGAGGCCAAAGAAAATGTCATTAATTTGTATGCTGTGGGAACTACATTCGCCAAATTGATTTGGAGGATTTGCATAATATGATGGTCTTAGAGCAGTGTATGGAGTCTGACCCTTATATTTCATTCCTTTTGAAGTAGAGTACTTTTTTCATTTTCATACTGCCGTGTTCATTTATTGAGTTGTTATAGCTTAGTTATTACTTCAACTGCAAAAAATAATTATCTACCAACTGAACTCAGTGTTATTATTACTTTCATGTTGTCTTCTGTCATTGTTAGCAGAGTTAGCTTTAAAATAGTTGGTTTTTTTCACGTTTAAATCATTCTATTGTGTGTATAAACATGTAAACATAGAAACTTTTTGCTTTGGGCAACATCAGCTTTTCTGAAGATCTTCTGCTAAGGACATTCCGTCACATCTATGACTATGTGGTGCCACTAGAGACTCCATAAGTGATAAAACTTTAGAACACTGTTGTATCTCAGAAGCGGATAGAAACAATAGATGACTAATAGAAATGGAGGATGACAAGTATAATAATATGGGATAAATACAGAATCTCTTATTTTATGTATTTTTAACAGCCTATTAAAAGGTAACTGAATGCAGAAAGTTTTATTATGTCTTACTGTCAGGTGTGGTGGTGCAAGAATTACTCGAGTATTATATTGGAGTATTTGCCCCAGCCTCAGCCTGCAGCAGGCTTTGGCCAAATCTATTCCTGACTTCTCCAGATTGGTCCTTAGGGAGGGCTGCTTTGTCCACTGATTCTAATACAAATCGCATTATCAACCATCAAGTCTCCTTTTCCCAAATTGTTTGCTTTCATTCATCTAACGTGCTTCTTCCTGCTGTAATTCAAGTTACATCTTTTCTTCTCTAAGCTTTTCTTCTACCAGGCTTTCTCAGTCACATTTTGCAGTTTACCAATTCCATCAGTCTTCTGATCTTCCCTGGAAATTTCCAAATCCTCAGGGAAGTCCTCTTATTGCAGTCCCCATGGGCATATCTAGTTCTGTTTTATGCTATCAAACCTTCAAAGCCCCTTTTCATTCTGCTCTTTCCTTGTACCATATTCTTCCCCTCTCCCTTCCGCTCTTATTTCACTTAAGCCTTTTCACTGTTCCTCTTTATTCAGAAGTAAATGGCCTGAGCTTAATGGCTTATTAAATCATTCAGATAAGCCATCAAATGGCTTATTTGAACTCAAGCAGTAAACTGGCGTTCAGCTCTTATTGTTGTTCTTTACTACCTGATCAATTCTGAGAGATTAGTATCCCGGAGAAACGCCAGTCAGGAATGCACATATACTTTCAGATTATTTCCTGCTGATAACAGTAACTTTGTTTTTCTTTGGGTTTTTTTTTTTTCTTCAACCCTTGACATCAGCCTTATTTTTGTAGCAGATAGGGAACAAGTCTTCTGTTGTGTTTATAAACTGAGGATCTAATCACTTCCCTACATCATATATTCTACTTCAGAAACTCGCTGGCTACCAGAGTCATCAGAAGCAGACATTTGTCAAGCTGACTCCCTTGTTCTCAGGTCTTCCATAGGAAGTTCCCTCTTGTTATCGTAGTCACCCATCACTACGGGGATAATCATCCCATGAGCAAAAGCCATGTAAAAGAGAATAGCAGGGAATGTGTCATGGTTTGGGCAAGATTGGCCACTCAAACCAGGACAGAATGCCTAGCAGTGTAAAACCACTTTTAAAAATTTAGTATTAAAACACTAAGCCAATATGCGTTCTGCAGACAGTAGCCAATCCTAAGCACACTGCTATGGCCAAGCCATGATAATTGTCAGCTGCACTGTCTTCCTCCCACAGGAATAAAAATGGTAGGAAATATGCCATGGAGCATGGCTTTATGTATTTGTATAACTGAAAACTTGATAGAGGCTGCAGTGATGCAAAGTATGTGAATATTATCAGGCCATTTCATGGGGAGACAAACTGAGGGCAAAGGTTTATGACTTGTCAAATGTAACACATGGCAGAGCAAGAAGCTCTGGGCTCTACTCATGCTTTGCAAGCCTGTAAAGGGTAGACTAGTGCCTACCTTTTGCTGTGTGGTTCAGATGCATTGCACTATTAACTTCCATCCCTTTTTTTTAGTGTATTACTGCTTTGATTGCCCACTTGTAATTGGGGTAAGTTTTACTGGACTGATTTTTGATCTGGAGGTACAAGTGATCAACTACTAATACTAACTCACAGCTTTCTCTATGAGCTGATACTGAGTGTGACCAAATGTATGGGAAATTGTAATACTACCTCGGAGTTCAACAGGCTTTTCCCTTGGTGTATTATTTCAACCTCCTCATGTTGTTCCTTCACAGCAGGAGGCTGCCATGCAGCAGAATTACTATGGATAACCCATGCGTATACACTCACAGGGGTCACTCACCATTGTAAATTGTTTATATGATATACAGCGCTGTATTCATAAAGGGGAGAATGAAATGTGTTTGAATGTATACATTTTTCTCCAGGGGCATACAAAACTCTTTCCATATTTCTGATGGTCTAAAAATTTTCCCCAGCATACTGACTCTCACAAATACTGCATGCAGGAAGTGTTTTCAATCTACAGAGATAATTTAAGTAAGTGAGAATGAAATCTGGCCAGGATGATCTTATTAATGTATTGATCTTGGCCCTACTTACTTAAGATTTCCCTTCAGCAAAAAGCTCCTGTGGCACAGACACTGCTTTTGCTGTGTATTGAAATTGAGCATTGGTGTTAATATAAGAGTCAAACCACGCCCTGTAGTTTCTTGACTTTGCCTGGGAAATATCTCCTTCATGTGAAGCCTCATGCAAGAGTGAAAGAAGGTAAAAGGGTTCATGTTATCGTTAAAAAGAATGAAAATGGTACTGTTACTCAGTGAGGTACCAGCAAGGAAGACAGGAATTCCTTACCACACAGATTCCAGATCCATCAAGGCATCTGTTTGCATTACCATTACAGTTGCAAGGAGAGCATTTTCCTGAGCTGGTACGATAAAATCCTTCTTGGCATTCCTGCAATGAAAAAGTAAAAATAAAATATTTCCAATGCATACGTATTCAGAGAGTTAAGTTTGGCTGAGAGGCAGGGGAAAGCAAGAATTACAACCGTCAGGTCTCCCCAGAGCACACCGCACGACCCCACCGTAGCAGACCACACACATGCTGCTGAACTCGAGTCTGTTCTTTCACTCCCTGCCCTGGTGCTGCTTTTTTTTTTGGCCTTACGGTATCCACGCTGTCAGCATTCCTGCCTGTGTCCTGCCCCTGCCCAGCAGTGGGTGCCTGCCTGCGGGTGAGGAGCCAGCAGATTCTTACTGCATTTTGTACTAGAGGATGAGTTAACTAGAAATGATGATCCTTATTCGGTAAAAAAGGGTGTATTTATAGGAAAGGAATAGCTTTTACTTAAAATAAGAGAAGCTTTAGAAAGTTTACTTTACATCAAAGCTCTGTTGAGCTTTGGATAAAGAGCCTAGAGGAGACAGATCTTCAGTCATTTGTCATGTGACATAATAAATAAATGGGGGGAGATTCCATGAAAGGTAAATTTTTCATGTTATTTCTAAAATGTGAGACTGTGCCAGGTGTATATAATTTAGTACTTTTGATAACTTAACAAAATGAAACAGAAGATTGTAAATATCCATATCACCTTCTTTCAAATACTAATTAGAGCAATAATATGAGGAATCAGAAACACAAACAAAGCCATTAAGACTGGAAAATAAAAAGAAAGAGGATACCTTTCATTTGATATTGATATATTATATATTTATTGTCATGGTGTCAGTTCTTGTTCTCCACTGAGGAACTTTGATCTCAGTTTGCAAAGCTGGTGAGCCATGCACAGGTTGACCTCAGGAGTAACTTCTATTACTCAGGCAGCACCTGCTCACCCCGTGCGGCCTCCCCGTGTCACATGTATGGTGTTAAATCCATGCAGACTCATGAATTTTTGGATCCTAAATCTCTCACCCTTGCCTAACTCTTGCACTGTTTTTGCAGAGCCGATGTGAAGGCCCTGGCATGTTGTTTAGATCTCCAGAAATAATTTACCACACCCTGTTTCTGCTAGCATTTACAAACGCTATCCCTGAGGTGTCTGTCAGAGCCCGACATATGCCAGGCTCCCCTGGAATACTTTTTGTGGCTGCCTCCGCAGCACTTTGTGTATTCTGTGTCTCTTGAGATCACTTCTGCAAAAAGTGGGAAAATCAGGAGGTTCAAGTGAATCAGAAGGATATGATCTTGCATAGCTTGCATTTGTATGAGGTATGAGGCTTCTTATTGTATTGTACCGATCTAATTAGGATTAGATTTCCTTTGTATCTCCCTCTTCCTCATTTTCCTGGGTTGCCGTGAAATAAAGGATGGTTTCTTTTCAGCACTGGCCTAACCATTGCTTCTCATGCCCACTGTGAGCAGTGATACCTCCACTAGCTGCAAAAACTAGCCTATGAGTAGTATTGCTAACTATCTGTGATGGTGGCAGTGGCTAATTAACACATAGCACAGTGCTATGGCCGTATTGCTTCTGGGACCTGAACCTGTACATCTGCGCGGTGCTGTAGATGCAGCTGTGGAGCACTGGGTAGCAAGAGCCAGCAACCCTGAGATTCATCTGCATTTTAGCTTCCATTCTCAAGGGTGGGTAGGTATTTCTGTCCAGCCAGATGAGCTGCTTGTTTAGAAAATAATGTATCTTACGAGATGACTCACAACAAGATTTAAAAATGAGATTTACAAGTGAATCATTAATCCAGTCTTATCCCAGAGAGCTCGAGAAGCTGAGATGAACATAAATGGAAAACTCAGTTGCCTTTACCATTCTTACACAGAATATTTTATCTGGTTTGCTTTGGAAACACTTTCTCAGATAATAGCTCCTAGGAGTAAAAGCCTTCATACCACAGCCACTTTGGGACAGCAGAAATACTGTCTATTTGTAATACTTGTTTCTTTCAGTTGTTTAGTCATAACACAGAGCTGTAGGACTGGCTCCCACCAGACTAAGGATTTCAGCTGAATGATTACGCCACACACTGTGGAAGGGAGACAGTTTCTAAACTGAAAACAGATTCTTATCCCAGTGTCTGTCTTGGCAATATTTCTCTTCACTCATATAGATCTAAGGCATGTTATATTCTCTGGTGCCCCTCAGCTAGTGGGTGGTCCTAGATGGTCCGTTAGTGTCTGCCCAAAGACTTTCTTGGTTTTGCAGGTCTAAGCAGAATAATTTTTTACTTACAATGGTGATATGGACAATGGAAATATTTGAGTGTGTGTAAAAGTGTCTATGACAATCCGTCAGTCAGCCATAAAGATCATCTCCCTCAACTAAGGGTGTGCATTGCAGCCATGAGTGAGCTTTCATCTAGTCCACTGACTCATCAGGAACAAGTTGGGTGCAGTTCAGTGCAATGTCACTGGTTCTAGCTGCATGGGCAGGTTGTACAGTCTTTGTTGAAGTCCACTGGGAACCAGCTTACCCCCTATCCTAAGCAGACATATTTTTCATTTCCTCAAGACATCTGCCTCAGTTTTGGGTGCCTCTGCTATTCTCGCTGTCAGAGCCCCCTGTGTTTCAGGCTCTTAAGCCACCTGGGTATTTTTTGGCAACATTTTTCCCCCTCATTATTCCATTCATCACAAAAACTTGGAAGGTGCTGATGCTCACTGTTTTAGTACAGTATTTTAAACCATGGGTTGCGTCAATTAAAACCAGAAATGAGGTATTGACAATCAATGCTATGAGGGCAGTGGGAATGAGGGGAAAATGGGATCCAGATTGTTTCCTGTGGGTTCAGAAGGTTTCTCAGGCATTCTCAATTATTCTGATATATTTTTGTTGCTCCTTGCCCTACTAGTGATAATGGAGTGATCGGTTAGTTGTTCCAGGGCATGAGCCAACATCATATTTATAAAAAGAAGTGTCAGAGTGTTGAGCTAATTGCGGGATTCAAATGGCCAAATGTTCTGGGAGCACAAAATTATGCACACAAAGCACAAACAGGTCTGGAACAAAATGGAACCACCCTCCCTGAAAAATCGTTATGTAGGCAATTGAGTGAGGAACATTTCCCTTCACTGTCTGTTTCTGAATGGAGAAGACAATTAGTAGGCCAAAATGCTAGGTCTGCTTTAACAATTATGTCTTCACAACTATTAGATTTCTTTTTTTTTTGCCCCAGGGACATGTTTGTTCCAGTTCAAGCTGAAAAGTCCAATCTAATGTGGCTCTTGCTGAGCTCTTGAAAATCCTTTACACCCATGGTGCATTTATTCCCTACCCCCACCCCCCTTGCATCTGGATTTAATTATTACATTTCTTAAAAACAAGAACCAGCTGCAGTGCTGAAAGCGCTGTGGACCCTGTAGTCATTCTGTTTCTTCAGACCCTTCTGCTGGTATGGGTACAAGATGGGACTGAAGATGGAATACAACCTACATACACAGGGTATGAGTTTACTCCCATATTATATTCAAGCAGTTCCACTAGTTTCATTGCAGCTGCTCCTGATCTGTGTCTGTGTAACTGAGGGCAGAATCAGGTCCCTGCTCCTTCCCTGCTGCCATCTAGCAATAGTGGTGCAGCCGTACCGGGGCAGGTATGTTTGCTGTCACCCTGCCTCTTCTGTCTTGCTTTTCCCAAAAGAAGAGTGTTGTGCTGGTAACACGCACAGAGTGTTCTCTGTGGTTAACATCTGCATCAGCCAGCTGAAGAAGGGCAAGGCATGGTTTCAGGTACATTCATACTGACTGATGGTTCACTTTCTGCATTGATTTTGCTCTTTGACAGATTGTGATTTTCCCAGCAATATCCAGGCACAGCTCAGAGCAAGGCTTCTGTTAGGACAGTCTGTGCGGGCCTGCTCTTTTTCTGAACAAACACAGAGAGAGCTTCAACATGTGGACATGGGCTGTGTTATGCTACTTGACCAGGAGGTCCCCACACTTCTTTATTCCGTAATTCAGATGTAGCCATTGACTCTGTCATCTAATGGTAAGAAAACATGGTATGTTTCTTTAGTTAGTACTGGAACTTGTGACTTTCCTGTGGATATATAAAAGCACAAAGGGTCTCTTTCTTCTACAATAAAAGGCTCCCTTGGATCCACACCAGTGTTTGTTATTTCCAGAGTTTTCTCTTGAGTACTGGGGTACAAGAAGGGATGTGATTCAGGGTTAAATGGTCTACGTTAAGACATTTCAGCCTTTGTTATATTCATTATACTCATGCCTACCAATCTTGGGCAAGGAATCTCATTTATGTTTGATCCAAAACAAACCCAGAAGAAAAAGATGGTGCTTGTCTCCAGGACCATTGTAAAAAAGGAGACAGCTGGTGAACTTGAGGAACTGAAACTGAAAAGCAGCACTTGAAGTAGCAGTCATGGCACATCCGCTGCCAAGTCACTGCGAAGTTCAGTGTCAGCTGAGACTTGGTTGTAGCTGGCCACCAGAGTTATGCTCTTTGCTGCCAGAGTCAAAAGGTGTGCTTCCTTCCAGGTCTGAGAAGGATCCTCAGTGGGCTGCATGGATGTTCAGACATTAGGGCAAAAATCAAACATTACAGTATTACTTAGTAGATCCTCACTTCAAAGATCAGTTCAGGATAGTAAAAGTGAGTGCAGCATGGGCACAGTTGAATCCTATGAACTCATGTGCTTGTGATGAAATGAAAATTAACTTAATTAAGCTAATATCCCAGATCTACCTGCAAAAATACAAAGAAGTTATACGCTGTGTCACAAACACCTGTCTTTTTGTAGAAGGGTGACTTTTGATGCCAAGAGACAAAAGTGCACTTTGTTTTTAGTTTCTGGCAGTCCTCCCACACAACTTCTTCATATGCCAAGAGGCTAAACCACTGACTGTAGCATAATTTCTCGTATGCTACCCTCCTGTTCCGGCGGGGATAGGATTAATTTTCCCTGGTATTCCATGCCATGGGAGCCATGCCCACCCTGAGCTGCCGGGGGAGAGGGCAGGAAGTCACGTTTGGAGCGGGTGGGGGCGTCTGGGGTCCGGTCGGGGAGCGGCGGTTCCGTAATCCTGTTTGTATATTCCTCTGTCCGTGTTATTGTTGTTCTCTTGTTCCCTTTGCTGTTCTGTTAAACTGCCTTTGTCTCACCCCAAGAGTCTTGCCGTTTTTTTGCTTCCGATTCTTCCCGTATTGGGAAGGCCCGCGCGAGCGGCACGTGGTTCTTTGTTGCCGTCTGAGGCCAAACCACGACAGCGACCCAGGTCATAGCAACTGTTCCTGATCATGCTCTTTTAGACTTTGGTGGAGGAGAATTAAATTAATTCTCATTACCTGTCATCTAGTGATGGTCAAGAACATACACAGATAGTTATCTCTGTCTAAGCTGACATACCACAGCTTGTTCGCCTGCTTTATCTTGATGGTGTAACAAGCTCATTGGACATATAATTGCATTTTAAAAAGATTTTTGTGCATTCAGGTTTCTGTATTTCTGCAATCTGACCTGTTCTGTAAAGGTGGTAAAAATATTGTCAGAAGACATATACCTAAGAGAGTCACTCTGAGAACTATGAAGTCTGGTGTGATAGGCTATCTCTCAGTCAAAACATCTATGGAGAATCATGACACATATTGTGAATTATTTGCATAATAATATTTATCTCTTGACATCAATTGATCAACGGTTTCAGAACTGTGGGACCCTCAAAAGTCCTCCCTGTCTCTTATGGAGTGAAAGAAAAGAAGAAGAAAACAAACTCTACTTGAATATTATCAAGCTTCTCCTCAGAGCCTAGGGAAAAGAAAAGAGAAAAAATGTTGCTTCTCTTTCTGGTATAACAGGCATCATATCAGCCATAGACATCTGTCAAAGTAGGACACATGAGTAAATAAAGCCCAAGTTTTTAATGCATTGATGAAAACAATCAGACAAACTGAGTGGAGCAATGGATTCTTCCCTTCTTGACAGTTTCCCATCAAGGTTTAATGGTTTTCTGCAAGAAACGGTTTAGCCAAACAGAAGTTTAGGACTCAACTTAATACTATATTCCTGAAGCGCTCCATCTTTTGCTATACAGGGATGAATGAATACTCTAAACATCCTCCACCCATTTTAAAATACCTGGATCTTAGAGAGAGACCAGTCTGCTGGAAGTGCATGGCATTGCCATGGAAACAACAGCCCTTTGCTCCTTGGGGACATTTCCAAACCCAACCCAAACATGCTTGCTTTTGTTTATTTTTTTATGAGAAGTATTTGGAATTGGCAGCCACGGTTCTGAGGCCTTTTTGAAGATTGTTTGCTTAGGCCAACTTGAGATAAATAGCTACTGCCCTCCTAAAAATAAAGATGTTTTCCTGCTTGAATATCTCCCAGTACTTAAATTTAGGTAATAAATAAGAACATTAGAGAAGCAACTCTTAAGAAAGCAGTCCTCTACTTTGAAACTGTTCCAATTTCTCTGGTCTCCTCAGAATAGATAGGACTCTTTTCTGAAGAGATTCCTTTCCTTTCTCACCTACAATAGGGTCCTCGTGTTCAGAAATACTCAATCCCCAGCCAAGCGCTCACAGAAAGCATACCAGATTTTCAGCATTCAGCAGGCCCCAACCTGACGTGTCTATGTCAGACATGAAGACAGTCCCAGGCTGGACCCCAGAGGACCTCCATGCCCCAGGTGCAGTGCTGTGCTAACACAGCTGTGGCCGTGCTAGTGCGGGGCCATCCTGGCCAGCAGCCTCCACAGCTGGGCGGCGGGACTGTGTGTGTAGGAAGCCCAAACCACAGCAGGCTGGGAGTCATCAACATGGAGACATCCACATGGGAAGAAGCCAGCTAGACACTCTTTGTATGGTTTAATTTCTTGTATACTAAAATGTGTCTAAAGTAGGTCAGCTGTGCCTGTTGGTCTCTACTGACTGCAAAGGGGGGCTTGCAGGGCTAGTTCATGGGTAGGCGTCTCTACTGCATACGAAGTCTGCAGATATGAAGCCTATTGCCCATGTCAGGTGTGCTGTGCTGTGTAGAAGTGTCCAGGTTATGGCTGCTGTGCCACAGATTTGGCCAAACTGCTGGACACCCTGTATCTTTGGAGAAGTGCAAAACCTCCTGACAGTCTGCGCCACCGATCAGTACTTTCAGGTTGAGAAAGCAGATAAACCTTGATGTCTGACAGGCCCAAACGATCCTGTTTTTACATTTGAGTTTAAGCTGATTCTGGCCAGTTCAGAGTGTAATCAGGGGATGTTTCCCTTTGTCCTGATGGTGTCTCCTCTGATATTTGCAGCTAGCTCTCCAAAGGAGCTGTATCAAGTTACCCTGCACTGATGCTACCTTCCTCACTGAATACTTGTGCATTCAAAAATCTGCAAACAAAATCTTTTTGACCCATCTCTGAGATATGCTTCTCTTCTTTGGGGGACACAAAGCATGTATATATGCTGGCACCTCTGGTAAAACTGTAATTCTTAGGAAGAGTTTTAGAATGCCACTGGACATTTGCTCTCTGGAAATTAATTTTATTGCTGATAGTAGTGCAGTCCCACTTCAACTTGATGGCTTTGGGCAGCATAGAACATATTTAGGAAAGAAATCTGTAAAAAATTATTAAGACTTTGTATTGTCATACAAAATACTTGGTGCTCACTGCAAGCTTTAGTTCTAACACATGCTTGTGAGATACAAGGTTATCCCATTTTACAAAGAAAAAAACGGATCCCTGCCTGTCATGTTCATTCCTGACTCAAGCTGCAATTAAGCACTGTAGATACACCTGGGGAGAAAAGCTCTGATGCTGTGAGTGACTTTGACAATCTCCAGAGCTAGTGACTTGAGTAAAACTCCCCAAATAACTACGCAGCTAAGCTCTAGCCCAGAAAGGAGCATGACCCCATTCTAAGGACACCTTCTGGTTCCCTCCAAAATGCACACTTTTTGCTGCACTAAAAACACTGCTTTGACAAACTAGAATGTAAAGAAACAAAGTGTTTGACTCCACAGACATCCTAGCTTAAAACCACGCTGCGTAGGCACAAATTGTATGTCTTATCATGCCTGGAAAGCATTAACTACAAAGCAATCTTCTTTACCTTGGATAGATATATGAGTCTGCTTCTGGTGTTTCATTCAGCAAGAAAGTACTGAAGGCACCAACATGACTTCTACATCTGCTTTTCAGCTCAGGACATAGTTGACTTCCAGTACATTTAAACATGGACTTTTAAAATCACGACTGCCCGTTGTAGACTGATGGACATTTGGTCATTTCTTGCTCCCTGGGAGCACAGTAACAGACGTTTCAAATTCTTCAGGTCAAAAATGTGTTATTCATAAGCATAGACACAAAGATTTAGTTCTTTTTCAGTCTTCTGGGAAACTTTATGCAAACAGAAAGAGCTGCAATAAAACCGCGCCCCACTGTCCTGACCTTCCTGCCTTTGGTGACCTGCAGGAGAAATTCCTCTCCATTTTTGCCAAAACACAAAATGCAGCACAAAATCCTACGTTAAGCAGTGTGTACAGCTGCAGCTCGGTGCCGGCACATGGTGCTGGTGACCAGCGTGCTCAGGAGCCCTGGGAGATCTGTAAGACAGCACAGCCACCATGCACTTTGCTGACTCTGGAAAAGGTGGTTAGCTGCTGGAGGTTACATTTTGGCTCGAGCATTCAGCATGTGTAGTATTTAGGAGTATCTTGTGACTACAGGGGGTTTCAAAAGTGTGTGTGTATATAGCAATGGACGAGGGTTAAGTGAGGGGAAAGGACAAACTATATTTGCTCTGCAGGATCCTGGTGTTGACTCAGCCATGCTGGTTGCTGCCTTGGTGCCAGAGGACTGGATGGACTTGCACGTTCACTAAAAAACCTATGTACTGTACTGGCTGCGTTGAGTCAGCAGACAGAAATACCTGGTTGTATTTCCCTCTTTTCTGAATGCATAGGCAGCTGCACTGGGTCCATCAGAGATTGAGTTTACCGGTCTAATAGGGTGTTTATTAATTAATGCTCTGGTTTGAATGGTCTACATGGACATGCCTTTAAGTTATGGAGACGAAGCCCTATTTCTGGCAGGGGATGAACTGCCAAAAGCTTTTCTCCCCATCTTATGTCTTATCCAGCCAATGCTCTGCCCATTCAGGTGGCGTGTGATGCTCCGGTATACTTCCCACCCAGACTTTTCCAGTTTTGTGGTTGAGGAACTCACTGGCTCACCAGCTCTTGCTGGAAATGCTTTTGTATCAAATATTGCTACAGCTGAGAAACACTGTCAAGTAAGTCTTGGGATTAATTTGACCAATAAAGGTTAGAACTATACTGGTTTTGTCTGTCCCCAGGAAACAGTGCATATTTTGCAGGTACAGTAGCTCATGTAAGGTAGCTGAGAAGTGTGTATCAGCCCATAATCTGCCTTTCCTGTTTGACGTAGCTAACCACGAAAGACTATCTTGCTATATTTCCTAACTAGGAGATAACAAATCACTGAACCCAGCATCAGATGCTGCCAAATGCCTCTGTGTGATCAGACTCCTGATTAATATTTTCTAAATGCATAGGACAGTCACCGATAACTGCATTAAAACAGTGCTTTTAATATTATTTGCTGCGTTGAATATTAATTGGCATTGCTCCTCTTCCTCACAGCATTTGTCCTCATCTGTTCCCCACGTGATCACTAGACTGTTCACAAGATCACCAACAAGGTATAACCAAGAAATGCAGGGCAATTCTTAGCATTTTTTACCATAATACCGTCTCTGGGAGAAGCTTGAGAGGGTGGTCTCTGTCTCTCAACAGCTGAAATGGTTGAGGTAACAGATAGCTGTATTTAAACACTTATTATTTTACTCCTCCAACATGCCAAAAGGATCCTACAACTACATGTGATCTACTACGGTAGGCCATGTGGACAAAGGATCTGATGGATCATAGCATG
>VXBH01001142.1:0-79687 GCA_013400035.1 Rynchops niger
TTCTACCTCAAAGCAGGACAAGGGGGCAGAAGACAGCGCTCACCCCTCGCAGAGGGCAGCCACCAGTTCTGCCCCAGCTGGAGAGCAGAGATGAGCCTTTGACCACTGGCAATTTGGAAACGGCAGCAGAAGCCAGGGCTCTGCACGGGCTAAAGCTGCTGAGCCTGGTGGAGAAGCGAGGGCTTAGGAAGTAAGTATCCAGGCTGGGAAAGAGCCAGATGGCAGCGGTGGCGGGGAAGCAGATGGGAGATGTAAAACATCTTGTGCATCCGAGAGCGCCGAGCCCCCTCATCCTCCGGCTGCGTGGAGAGACACCCTGCAGCCCTGAGAGCCGGGGGTCACGGAGCTGCCAGAGCCACGGGACCAGCGAGGAGCCCACCCTGGGGCTGACAAGGTGGCAGTGTCCACTGAGAAAGAGCTACAGGGGACAGCACAGCCACCGCTGCCCCCAGCTTCCCCTGACCCCTCCACGCAGTGGGGTCCCATGTGTGGCCGAGCACGCAGGTCGATGCCCAGATGGAAGCTCAGAGGGCTGAGCTGAGGAATTGGGAAAAGGGCCTCGCTCTTTGAGAGTCCAGGTGCACGGAGGCGGTGGTAGGAGAAATACAAACAAGAAACCTGGCAGAGGGAGGGGATAGACCCAGCGAGGTGCTATAAAGCATTTAACTACTAGGGCTTGCAAAGATCTGGCCGTGCCCCACCAAAACTCAGCCATCACCTGTCAGAGCTTCACTCCTGTAAGACAAAAAGGGCAGGCTGGAAAAGGGTCTGCTGTACCCTTGGGAACGACACCCTATACCCCAACCCTTGGGCGGCAAGGATGCAAAGCTGCCAACTTCTCGTGGGTTGTTCTTTGCCTTTAGCCTCGAAGAAAAATGTCTCCAACTAGAAGTATTCAGCAAAATTAGCTGAAAATCCTGACTAGGTGTGAGACAGCTGAAATCACATTTTAAAGCAAATTTCTCATTTCCCAAATCACTCTTGCCTGCTTCTAGCAATGTGTGCAGGAGGCCCCTGGTCTTGTGGGAAGAAGGGAGTTGTTGAAGAGCCAGAGGACCAGGCGGGATCAGCAGTGCCGGGATCCATGTGCTGGGCTGGGACCGGGGCTGTGGGGCTTGGGCTACTGGTCCAGATGGCTCCAAACGCCATGGGGTCACACCACGCTATGGTAGATCCTGCCCGGAGCCGAAACGGCCAGCTGAGCTGAGCACTGAATCGTAATCTCTGGAGCTTTATAGCCAGCGAAATTAATTTTTTAAAAGTCCTTCTATGATCTCTGGTATCTAGCGTTTGGCTGCGAAGTCAGATGGTCTCCAGCCACCCGACTCCACGTCCAGATGGCAGGGAAATGCAGGGGGAAATGAGAGCCCGCTCCAGCCGGGGAGGACAGCGGTGACGGGACCACCGTGATTACTGGTGTCTGCTGGGAACCCGTACAAGAGCACAAGCAGAGCAGGATAAGTGGGGACGGACCTGAACTGCTTTGAGGGCAAACAGCTTGGGCAGCCCAGAGCCTGACCTGCCACTCGGCAACTTCGCTTTCCAGCTGTTTGGAAATTAATAAATCCCCTCCTCGCTCCAGTCTGGCAGGAAAGAGCTGCTGAGTGCATCAGGAATGGCTTTTGCACGGGAGAGCAGCACCTTGCTGGGGTGGGCAGGAGAGACGTGAGGAGGAGGAGGAGGAAGAGCACTGAAGCAGGGGGAGAGCACATGGAACAGGCTTGGATAGGGACCTGGGTGGGCAGATGGACCAGGCAGGACAGTAAAACCTGGTGCATCAGTTGCATCCCCCCTTACCTCTGATTTCCCACGGGGCAAATAAAAGTAGGGAGCCCAGGGAGCTGCAGGTCAGGCTGAGCCCCAGCAAACTCATTTCACACAAACCACTGCAGGAGAGCTGGGTGCAGGTGGAGGTGCTCGTTGGGAACATTCTGTCTGACATCACAGTACTCCTTGTGCCGGGGGCGTGAGACCAGGCAGGGCATTGCCACCTGCCCGTCAGGAAAAGGCATCAGTCTGGGCTCCTCCATCCCCTGGGCAGGGGGTGCGTATCCAAGCCTGCCTGCAACGTCCTGGGAATTTAACCTGGCTCCTGCACAGCCCTACCGAGAGCGTGCTGAGCCTCCTCGTGAGCTCCCATCCTCATCGCATTGCCCTGCACAGCAGGAATGGGCAGCAAACCTGGCGGGAGCAGGAAATTTGAGATCTGACATTCTGCTGCCCAGGCTGGGGTGTTGCCCACTGACCCGGCGGGGAGGCAGATGCTGCTAGATGAGGGATGCTGCAGCACACAGGGACCCCACAGGGCCAGCGAGAGCAGCCGTGGGCGAGCTCCCGCAGTCGGGAAACACTAGCACTGTGCTCTTAAAAGAAATCCAAACCCCTCATTACCAGTCACCTCCAGCCTGCAATTAGGCGTTTGCAAATACTTGGGACCAGGGTGGCTTAATCATCATTTTTCTCTTATTTCCGAGGCACAGGCACCCGGATGGCACATTGTGCATCCACAGGCTCCTCTCTGGTGTTTTCTTTAGGAGCCTGTCTCCCCGGGTGTTTGCTTTGCGATCCGCAGCAGCTTTTCTCCTCTTCCTGCGGTTTGTCATAAACTTTCTGGAGATGCCAGATGGACGTTGCTCATCTCGCAGGGGGAGGGAAAGCACGCGCGTACACTGAGGACATGCCGGGCTTCCCTCTGCCGTGGGGGCGCAGGGGACTTCGCTGGCCTGGCTCTGGTGCGGGTCCCTCCGCAGCCTTCCCGCGGTTGCCCAGACGGATGGCAGGCTCGCTGGGAAATGCCAGGCTCCACGTTCCCAGCCACAGCAGGTCAGAGCGCGGGGGGAAAGCAAAACTTCCCCAGTCCAAGCAATTACTCAGGATTTTATCATTTGAAACTAAAAACAGAGCCTATAAATAATCAGGATCTCTGTCTTAATAGCCACATTTCAGCGTATTTTTAATTATCATTTTATGAATGGGTGCATTAGAGTATATTTAAATACTAACTTAGCCATGCTGTTAATGAGGCAGGATTGTTATAGGCCAGGGCTGGCTATATATTACGTTGGTATATACATATGCTTCGACATCACATTTAAAAATCAGCTATTTCAAGCGTAAAATTATAATTGGTTTGTCTAATAAAAGGATAAATAAATATCTATTTAACTTCATTACTGTCAAAGGCAGGAGGCTTTTCTCCATTGTCTCCTTAGGGTTTTATGGCAGAGGAGCTAATTAGCTGTAATTGGGTGGATCCGAGGCGAATGAGGCAGGCCCAGCCGCGGTGCTGGCTGGGAATGGGGCACCGGTGCCTTTCCCGGACTGGTGTCCCAGTCTCTGCGGGGATGGCAGCCCCCACGGATGGGCTCTGCCCCCGCAGCCAGCTGGGGGCATTTTACTGGGGCAGGTGCCCATCCGGCGAGGCAGGACCACGCGCTGCTTTGCAAGGGCACTTTGGGGTCCACATGTTGTCTTTTATGGTCCCTCTGCCAGATATCCCTCCTTAGTACCTTGTGCTGAGCTGGACACGGGGATCCCGAATGCTGGATGAGACTTCCAGTCTCAGCCAGGGCTTGTCTATCCCCAGTCTGGGACACATCCTGCTCAACATCCAGCATGCACGTCCCACACCTTCACAGCCTTGTCGGAGTGGCCCAGGAGACCTCCTCCTGGCCACAGAGCAGGAAGAGGAGACCCTAGCCAGCTCTTACCGTTGCCACTTGCCGGAGACAGACCTTATCCGGGCAAGGATGCTTCGCTTCGGGACCCCGCGAGGTTTTGGCAGAGGGGTTTCTGGCTGCAAGGGAGGATTTCAACGCTTGCCCTGTTTCCTCTGCAGGATCTCAGGCAGGGAGCCTAAAGCATCTCTCCACCTCCATGCCCTGGCAGCTGCAGGAGTTTGTGGAGCCTGCTCCACCTCTTTGCAGCTGCTGGGGGGGCTGGGGGGGTCTCACTGCCCCCCACTCCAGGCACCCCCACGTTCAACCCCCTCGCCCCGGCTGACCACAGCTGCCCGCACGCTGATAAATGCAGCAGGCAAGAACCCGTCAGCCAGCAGCAAGGATTAAAGTGTCCTTTTTGGATGGTTCCTGACCCAAAGGAGGAGTTGCCTCCTAATAAAAGCCCTCATAAAAGCCCACGCAGGCCAAGCTGACCCTGCTGAGCCCGGCTGGGTCGCAGCCCCGGTCTGATCCTCTGCTGCTTCTACTCCCGTTCCTTTGGCTTCCCCTCTTCTCCGCAGCTCACAGCCCAGAAACCTCCCTCCCGGCCATCGGGAGGTGGAAGAGAATCTTGTCGGGTGGCAGAGGACGGTTGTATAGAGCGCTGCCTGTGTGATTGTGTATAAATTTCCTTTGCATATGTTATTTGACAAGAGGAGAGGCAGAAGCAGGCCTGACACCCATAGCAAATCACCAAGCTTCCAACAAAATCTTTCCTTTTTTTTTCTTTTTTTTTTTTAAGAAAGGGAGAAAGATGGGATGTTAATAATTGCATAGCCGCCCCCTAATGATGAACGCCGGGCCGGGGGGAGCGCGCCTGCGCAGGGGGCATTAGCATGGAGGACGTTGTCTGGGCTTTGCTTATCAGTTCTGCTTGTTGAGCGCGTTCCAGGGATGGAAGAAACGCCAACAGGCAGCGTGGAAAATTAATTTTTAATGCCTTTTATTAGTGCTTAAGCCATTCTGAGAGGATGAAATAATCCCTGTTTAGGTGGAGTGGCAAAGGTCTTGGAGGGCTGTCAGGAGGCTGAGTCACTCCACCGGCCAAAATTATCCCAATACATTTTCCCAGTCCTCCGCAGAGGCTGAAAAACTTGGGAGGCCAATCCCCCACACACCCCAAGGTCCTGGGGCATCTTCCTGCACGGCTGTTCAAAACAGAAAGTTTTCTTCCTGTGGAAGGGGGCAAAAAGCCTCATCTCTCCCCTTTCCCACCCTCTGTCACTACATGCCACCGCTGCCACCACCCAGCTCGGTGACGAGCAGTGGCGCAGGGCACGCAGCAATGCAGACCCCTCCAGGAGCAGGTGCGATGCTCCGACCAATGAGTCCAACCCCTCCTTGCAACCGGCGCCGGCTCCTGCATCCTCACTGGCCCCAAAAGCCCACCAGAAGGGACAGAGCCATCCCCGGGTCTGCAGGTCCCCTCCCCTCCGCAGCCATAGTGGCAGACGGACAGGGCTGGGAAATTGCTGCCATATGTCCCCATCCCCAGCAGCCCCAGGGCAGGTGGTGGCAGGGAGGGGACGTGGTCCCAGTCCAACGCTGCCAGCACGGTCACTGCTGCCAGCTGCAGGGGCGTCTGCATGGAGACAGTGCTGGAAAAACAAACCCTGCCAGTGCTTCTCCATTCACCAGGCCCTCTTCATGACGAAAGAAAAGAAATACTTCAAGGCTCAAGGAAAGGAAGGTTTCGAAGGGGAGCGGGGCGAGCCAGCAATGGCCAGTCTGTGGCTGTTAAAAATAGGTTCGTTTGCCTGGGGCTGGCACTCACTGGGTGATCTCAGTGATGCCATCTGGCTTCACGCTCATTACAGCATCCTCGTTAGCACAGCGGGTACCTGTCAGGGCCAGGCTATGGAGGGGATGCAGGCAGAGCCGTGCCCTGCTCTCCCAGGCAAAACCAGCGGCCATGGCGGGGCGTGCAGAGCATCCCCTCGCAGGGGTCCCACCGGCTCCGCAGGGCGTCCTTGTCACTGTGAGCATCCAGCTGGGAAGCCAGACTGCCGGACCGGTCAGCAGCTCCACGCCAGAGGCAAGTTCAGCTCACAAATGTACCAGCCTCTCCTGCCTGGGCTGAAACTCCCTCTGTATGCTGCTTGCCCAAAGCTGAACTTCCATAGGAAAATTTCAGCCAAAGTAGTCCTGCCAATTCCCTAGCGTGAGTGGGCAACTTTTTTTTTCTTCCACATCAAAAATTTTCCTATCAGTTCACCAAGGAATTAATATGCCTCACGCTTGAGAGCTGAAGACTGCCCTGGCAGAAGGCTGCTCCGGTGTCAGAGATGCGATCCTGCAGGAAGGCCGGCATGGATTCGGGTAATTAAAACCTGTATCATGACACACGCTCACAAGAGGGCCGAGTTAGACCTGTACAAATGACCCCTTTTGTAATGTATTCTTTTCTGCCATCTACTTGCCTTTCAGCGCATGTATTAAGCACTAATAATGTATTCTCTGCCCGCTTCTAATGAATTTTATCTCTGTGCATGCATATGTATGTACATATATTATACACACACGAGTGCATCTCAATATAACGTAGGTGTGTGGATGTGTTACACACTTGCCCCAAAACCTGAATGACCTGAAGCAGGAGAAGATCCATCTGCCCCAGCTCGGTGGCCCCCCTGTGGCTGATGTGACAGGGGTGATGCTCCGTGCCAGCTCCCATCTTGCCTGTCCCCACATCCCTGGGAGCTACATTAGGGTAAGAGCAGAGTGCGTGCCCACCTCCGAGCTGCCCACCTGCTCCAGCATCTCTTTCTTCATGCCCACCTCCGAGCTGCCCACTTTCCCCAGCATCTCCTCAGCTCGGCCGTTCACCCCAGGATGCCAGAGGAGGCGGAGGTCTCTCCCCAGGAGGAAGGAAGCTCGGGAGAGCCTCTTCACATGATGAATTTTAACATTTCTTTCCACATCCAGCCCAAGCACAAATCCCTTCAAAGCACCAGCCCAGCGCAGCAGAACTAATTTGAAATGTCACCGAGGTCAAGCCTGGCTTCCCCAGCCATTAACCTGCCTCTCAAGCTACACACTTCATATTTATTTACATAGTCACATATTTATTTAAGCCCCAGATCCTAGATACAGGAAGAGATGTGGGGTCTGTGAAGGTGAGGGGGCACTTTGCTTGCAGGATTCCAAGCTGCTGCTGCCATGGGGACATCGACAGGCAGCTCTTCCGAGGGGGTCCACGTCCAGAGTGGGATGGGGAGGGGAATTTGTCGTAAAATTGGTTGTTCCACCCCAGCTTTTCTGGCTGTGGTTTTCTTCAATTTGCTCCTGTCCAGAATCAGAAAGCACGGCTTTCCCTCTCCAAGCAGGTCTTTCACAGGAATAAATCAGTGTAAATTTACTCCAGTCAGTGACACTGATTTACAGGAGCTTTGAACCTCCCTGTATTTTTCAGGGAAAAATAGATGAGAAAGCTTAGGGACCGGGGGAATGTTTCCGCAGGTGCATTTACTGCCAAAGTTGGGTCATTTCCCTGTTTTGTGTCCTGCTTCTCAGCCACCCTGGTGGACCATGAGACTTGGAAAACATCCGGACCAAAACTCCACCAGGTTCTACCTCATCTCAGTTCCTGTGCCGCTGAACACTGTCCTTAGCATTATCGCAGCTTTGCGCTACCTGCAGGTAAAATCAGACTCCTTTTTTCCCTCCTTACCATTACTCTGCCCCTCAAAGCCCTCGTGCCTCTCACATCCTCCACTCCCCAGGGATGCAGGCTCTGCTTCTCCTCTGGACCAGCCTCACTGGGATGAGCAAAGACTCATCTGCAGCACACAGGGTAGCGGAAGCGCTCCCAGTACATGCACCACCACAAGCTGTTCCATGGGAGAAGAGCCTCCCAAGAGCACCAGTGTCTTTCTAAATGCTTTTCCACTGGGATGTGCCAATTAGGAGATTAAAACCTCCTGCTGAGACATGCCTGGGACCAGCTGGGACTACTTATGAGTGAGTGGGTGCAATATGGGTCCCTGGGAAAGGGAAGACCCGGACAGATGCTGTGGTTGCTGGAGAGGAGGGAAGCTGGGGCTGGGGAGGTCTGGCTAAGCCAGCCTGGCCAGGACCAGTGCATCTTTGACCCCAGCTGCTCTTGGGGGGTGCTGTATAGCGCCAAGGCTGTTCCCCCCCCACCATCTAAGCTCTAGCTCATGTCCAGCAGGTGCTGTGCTAGGGAGGAGGTGGGCTTTTCACCATTTATTTCCTATGTCCTTTCCCCACTACAGAGGGGACCATCTCCCCATCTTCCTTCCTGCTGGGCAGTGGCTTGTCTGTATTGTGAAACACAGCCTGACCTTTCTTTTTCTTTTTTTTTTTTTTATTTATTTCTGTTTTCATTGCTCACTTGCATGTTTAATTTAAGGCTGTGGAGCTGGCTAGCCTGTGGTTAAAAAAAAAAAAAAAAAAAACACACCAACATAATTTTAAAGCTCTGGCAGGGTATTAAAGGAGTTTGTAGTAACTTGAAATTACCAGGACGATCTGAGACAGATGTGGAAGAGGGAAGAGGAACTTAACTTGCTGTCTCCTCTCTGCTGTTGTTTAAAAGATATTAATTTGCTTTTTTTTTCTTAAAAGCAAGCACCTCTAGGTTAGGATGATGAAAACCCATTTCCTTCTTATGATATTCCAGCATCTCCTTTTTCTTGCTTTCTTCCTCTTCCAGCAGGTCCTGCTCCTGACCCAGGGGGCCACCGACACGGGTGGGCACGGTGCCGGCTCCCGCAGCCTCAGCTCTTCTGCTGTACCTGGCACTGCCTTCCCGCACGCTTGCTGTCCTCCCGGGGCCCTAGGCACCCCAGGTGACACAGCGAATTTGTCACCAGCTCCGTCACCAGCAAAGCTTTGGCTTTGCTTTTGCTTATGGGCAGGAGGGCGCAGCTCCCAGGGGAAGTTTGTTTCTTTGCTGCGTTAGTAACAGCAGCGTGTGTAGGGGGTGAAAGGAGCCNCTCTGGTGCAGTCAGAGAGAAGATGAGTGGAAGGATCCTCATCCGGGGTGCGGATGCTCTGTCTTCTGCAGCGGCAGCTTTGGGAGATTCATGCCCAGAGGGATGCCCTGTCTGCACAGAGCATCTCGCCTCCGCAGGCTGTATTAGTTCGCCTTTCAAGGGTGTCCTGCGATCATAACCTGGCTTCAGAAGAGGCCGGAGCTGGAGAGGAAAGGAGGGAGGCTCTTAACGAGGTTAACCTGCCACTGCTCCTCTTAAAGGAAGCTGTGACAGGGCAGGTGGAGAGGAGCCTGGAGTGTTGTGACAGCGGGGAGAGGTATATCAAACCTTACCAGAACAAAAGATGAGACAAAACGTTTGGAGCAAAAAAAGCTTCTTGTCAGCAAAGCTGTCAGTGGGCGAGATTAAAGAGCACCTGCCACATTCCCCAAAGGTTGTGTTACCTCCCTGGGAGGCGAGGCAGCCGTGCAGCAGAGCTGGAAATAGCCCCAGTCGCCAGCCACGTGCTGGGGCTGAAGCAGTGACGCTCGGCCCGTGCTCTTCCCTCCAAACCTGGCGATGCCTTTGTGCAAGCCGGGCCTGTGCTCCCTGTGTCCTGCTCTGCTTGTCCCTCCTCCTCCATGCTTTAAAGTTCCCTCTCATTTGGGTTTTGCAGCCTGTGGGGTGGGCTTGAAAGGATGCACCAGCTCATAGTCAGCCTGGGGGGGGGTCCTGTACAGAGAAATCGGTGGGCTTGGACACTATGAATTGCAGTGGGACCTGGCCCCAGATGTGGGAAGCTGGCGTGGCATCTTCCTCGCCGCGTTTCCTCTTGGATGCGTATTGCACTGCTTGGCTGGCTGGGTCTGGAGTACGGGCTCCACGCAGAAGACACGTCTGCCCGCGTATGCCAGTGTCCGCGGGCGTTTTGCCCATTACTTCATAAGATCGGATGCTCCGGCGTGTCCAAGAAAGGTTATGCCTTAGAGATCCTCCACCAGCTGTGTGCAAATTCAGCCTGACATCATTAGGACAGCTGGGCTCAGGCTGCCTCCGCCGTGGCTTTTCCAGCTGCTCAGAGGGAAATGTTTCCTGAGTGGGGGGAGAGAGCATCCTTTCCCCCCCGCCGTGTTACGGCTAGCAGGGGCAGGGGGGAGGCAGGGCGCGGAGTGTATCTGCAATGCTGCGCTCAGATATGCTCCAGGGGTCAGATGCTCTGCTGGGAGCCTGGTGCAGATGGGTCTGAGCCTCCACACTAGTAACGCCGTGTGTTATTAAGTAAAGAGGGGCTAGAGAGGACCCAGGGTCACTGGCTGGAAATGTGCAGAAGATAATCCAAAAAGGCAAGTATCTGTCAGCTGCTCAGGTGTTAGCAGAAGTTAATGAGAGTCTTGGTGTCTGATCTCTTGCAATCAATTCCACTTCCTATCACTCTGCGAGAGGTGAATAGCCATGCTGCTGTGATGTTGTTAACTCTGGGTGACGTGCCCGCTTTCAGCTTTGATGCCAAAGGAAATTGCTGGATAACGTTGCTGTGCTGCTGGAGGCAGGGCTGGGGGAGTAAGATTATTCTCCCGGATGGCCCAGCTCAAAGGGAAGGTTTCTATTCGAGGTACAATCACCTGAGAAAACTGCTCCCTCTCCTTCCACAAAATCAGATCTCCCCTCGGTTAGGAGAAAATGTGCCAAGTGATCTGGGAAGACGGATGCAGCGAGAAGCATGTGTGGTGGGGGGGATGCAGTGAGCTGACGGCTTGTTTACTCAAAGCAGGAGACCTGCCAATATTTCTTCTCTGAGTGCAGGCTTGTTTACAGAGCCCTAATGCCGGGAGAGGGATCCTTGAACCCGTGCTCTGCAGCTGCTGCCCTGGAACCATGGAGGCCGTGCGGGGTCGGTACCCAGTGCCAAGTGGGATGCTCCTGCCTGGAGAAGGAGCTGCTGGGGTGGATGGGCAGGAAGGACTTTTTCTGGGGGCACTAAAGCCTCTAGAAAACTTCCTTTGTGGAAGAAGCAACAGGACAAGAAAAGACACATCCCTAAGTTTACTCTTTGATTATTTTCCGTCGCTAAAAACTCTGCGATGGATTTTCATTGCTCAGCATCGGTTATTGCTTTGCCAGCCTTGAAATGAGACCCACAGGTGCTGTGATGAAGGCACTGCGTTACACTTAGTTCATGTCACCTGCTATTAAAGATGGACCCAGTGGGTTGAATTCCTGCAAGTTTCCGTAAAGCCATGGAGGGGTCACTTTCCTCCCCGTGCTGCTCGATGGCACGGGCAGAGCTGGGGAGGGGGTGAGGGATCGGCGAGGCACCGATGCTGCACACTAAGGGACAAACAAGCCCAACAGGACCAAACCCACCAGGCGGGGAGGGATGAGGGTGATGCTCCTCACCGTGAGCTGTATGTAAATGTGACGAGTGGAGGAGATGTGCAACATCGCACCCAGCTGCGGGCTCCTTCTGAAATGCAAATCCCTACACGGGGCCGCCGGCACTGACAGCAACAGCGTCTGCCGGTACAAGACAGCCGTTCTGTACACAAACCAGCACAGATTTGCTACTGGTTACGGCTGCAGGTGACATTTGTGTCTTTGATCTGAGGAGGGAAAAGCAGGCAGGTGGCTCCTGGAGCCCTGCTCTGCCCAGCCAACCTCCCCGACAGGGCAGCGAGGGGCTGCTTGGGTAGCAGGGAAGAGCTGGCAGAGACAGAATCACAGAATGGCAGGGGTTGGAAGGGACCTCTGGAGATCATCTAGTCCCACCCCCTGCCAGAGCAGGGTCACCCACAGCAGGGGGCACAGGAACAGGTCCAGGCGGGTTTGGAATGTCTCCAGAGATGGAGACTCCACCACCTCTCTGGGCAGCCTGTGCCAGGGCCCTGCCACTCTTAAAGGAAAGAAGTTCCTCCTCGTGTGGAGATGGAACTTCCTATGGTCAAGTTTGTGCCCGTTACCTCTTGTCCTGTCCCCGGGCACCACTGAGAAGAGCCTGGCCCCATCCTCCTGACACCCACCCTTTCAGTATTTATAAGCGTTGATAAGATCCCCCCTCAGTCGTCTTTTTTCCAGGCTGAAGAGACCCAAATCCCTCAGCCTTTGTTCATAAGAGAGGTGTTCCAGTCCCCTTATCATCTTGGTGGCCCTTTTTTGTCCCCTCTCCAGCAATTCTCTTGTCCTTCTTGAACCGGGGAGCCCAGAACTGGCCCACAGCACTCCAGTCTTGCACCTCTGCTGTTTTTCTGGGAGGACTAAAGGGACAGGGGAATTACCGGGTTTGTGCACAGCCTCTGAGCAGCCCAAGACTTTCTGCTTTGCTTTGCTTTGCTTTACCCTGCAGGGTTTTGTTTCTTTCATAAATGCATGTACCTCTTGTGAGGTGCCTCGTGGCCTCAGGGCTTGGATGCTCTCGGGTCTCATGTTGCCGTGGTCTCCTGAATGAGAGCAGAGATGTTCAGGTTGGAGATACGCAGCATTAAGCTCCATCTTGCTCTCACTGCAGCAAAGGAGTCTGTCCCAGGGGTTGCTGCAGCCCCCCACCCCCCCCAAACCCCTGCCCTCTTTGGTTTGTGTGGTGTGAGAGGCTGCAAAATCCTCTTTTTTCCTTTACAAGCAGTTGCAGACCTGCTCTGCAGAGCCCCGACTGCTTCCCAGCACCGGACGGCCCCAAATCACTCACTCTCGCTCGCTGAGTGGTTTAGCAGAATTCCAGCCAAGATCATTTTTCTGTAGCCACAGGGTACGTGGTACTACCTTAGATGGCACATTTAGTTTCTGCAGGATCCAACGAAGCCAAACAGCCCTCTGTCAGCTTTAGGAATTTATGAGACCTTTTCGTGCCTTGGGGAGCCCAGGGCCAAGCTAACAGAAAAGGAAGGGCCAGCGGATATAAATTACCATGAGTTCCACTGGCTCCATTTTACCAGCAGAGAAACCAGCCCCTTGGCTCCACGCTCTTCCCACTGGCCACAAGTGAGAAATGTGTGGCTCCCCCAAGCACCGGTGCTGTTTTGGGCCCATACTGGGCTAGAAAATAAGTGTGGGAAGTGGGTGTGTTTGGGGGAAAAAATCTCTTTATGCGATCTTTATGTATCTGTGTGTGTGTTTATAATAACGTTTAGCAGGAGGCCAGTACTTGATCCAGCGCAACCTCCAAGTGTTAATCATAATAAATGGGAAAGGGAAATAATTGCTGTTAATAAAGGAGCGGGGTGTTGCTGTGCCGGTGAGTGGCCGAGCCCTGTGGTTGATCCTCCTCCCCTCCTCTCTGTCCCCAGCCCGGAGCCACCGGGGGCTGATGCTTTTGTGGCTCTTAGGGGGACAGCAGCCCCGTCCCACCGCTGTGTCCCACTGTGCCTGCCCCGGGGAGGGCAGGAGCAGCGGCAGTGGGTGCGTTGTGCCCATCCCCGTGTGGGCAGCACACGGGAGCAGGGACCTCATTGCTGCCCACCAGCCCTCCCCGTCCACGCAACAGAGAGGGGAAGCACGACCCAGCGCTGCCAGAGAGGGCTTAAACATCTCAGTAATTACACCGGCTCCCCGAAGACCACACTCTCTTGAACTATAGCCGTTACCCGATGATTCGTAAAGACTCTTTGGGGACCTGGAGAGGACCGTTCAGCCGTAATTACCTTGGCTGCCTGCCACTGCCGGCCCGCCATCGGGTGCCAGGGGACCGCACGGCATCGCTCCAATTAAGCGATGGGAAAGCGTGCGGCGTTTGCTGCTCTCCCCATGCTGAGATGGGGAGGGAAACGCAGCCCTGGCCGAGCCCCAGCTTGGCCATGCCGTGGGGAGGACCTGGGGGGGTGGACGGGTGGACGCGATGTTTCGTTAGCGTAACGACTCGTGCCTATTCCCCCCTAATGAAACGCAAAGAGCACCTTTCACTTTTTCCCGTTTTGGGCCTGTAAAACGGGCACTGACGTTATTATTTGGCAGGGTGCTCGCAGTAGCCCGGGGCTAACTAGGTGGCTTCACCATGCCGGGCTGTCTCCGTGTCCCACACAGCTCCCACAGCCCCCCAGGTCCCCCCATTATGGGAGCAGGGATCGGCAGAGCAGGAAGAAAGGGTGCCTTCCTCTGCGATAGAGGGATGTATAATTTTATCACATATTACAGCATTTTGGCGTGGCAGCTTGTCACCAGCCAGGCTGTTAAAATTCCCTTGAAAAATGAGGGATCCATGGCAAATTACTGATTATAGGATAGGAAAGGTAATCTGGCTACATGTGATTGATCACTTTGATACTGCAGCCGTCAGTGTTCTAAGAAAACCCCGGCGAGAGATGCAGCGATAGCGCCCGTGCCGTATTAACCGTACAGAGGGCAGACAGCAGCACCTGCACGCGGTGACGGGGTTATTCAGAGGCAGCAGCAAGACAGACAGACAGAGCACGGTGCATCTGAGCCGTGGCAGATGGCTGCGTAGAGAGGCTACAGCACCTACGAGATGAGACAAGACGAGACGACAGACGGGAGCTGATGGCGTTTAAGGGAGCTCCGGGAGTCCTCGGCACGTTTGTGTTTGGAGCGTGAATTGTGCAGCAAGCTTGCTGGTGGCCACGTCCCACTTGGCCAAGCTGCTCAGGTTGTCCTTGGTCCTTCTGCTTGGGAAGGGGAGGGGACGGGAAGGCTTTGACCACCACTGTCACGGCTCGCTGGTGCTCAAGCGCCAACCGCCAGCAGGAGCCACGCGTTGGTCCTACCCCTTCCCCAGTGCAGCAATTTTTGGGGAGCAAAAAGAGGGGATGGGAGGGCAGGAGCCGCAGGGATTGCAATGCCTTTACCTGGCCGCTCCATCACATCCCTCCCCACCATCAAGAAGGGGGCATCAACAAGACAGCCAAGGGATATGGCCTCAAAAGGGAGAGCGAACCTCTTGGAGATGGTAAAATAAGTCAGGAATAAAAGGCACTTGTGGAAATTCAGTGTGCCGTTTCATATATTTGACCACACCAATTCTTAACAAAAGAAAACCCGGGCTCATTACATAGAAACATCAAACCAGCCAAGATAATTATCTCTAATTAGTGTTAATTTAAAAGTGAGGTCTGTTCTATAGCTGAATTGTTGCATATTTCATTAGTTCATTAGATGCTGAGCAGACAATGCAGATAAGAGAATCAGTTCATTGGGATGATATAAATTTACGTCCTCCTTTCACCAGAAACTGCTTGGGGGTCCATCTTCGCAACACAAATTATGTGCCAGGACGTATGGCCCAAACCAACCAACCCAGATGACTCAACGGTTCGTCCTCTGGGGAAAGTTCACTGAATACTGTATTAACTTTGCGGAAGGCAAAAAAAAATAAAGAAAAAAAAAGAGAGAGAAACAAGCAGCTCGTCGGTCAATGTTATTATCTGACTGTCTCTACAAATATCAATCAATATTTTCCGGAGCTGACTGAGGGAGGGGCTAGTCCCACCCTGGGGACCCTGTTAGGCAGGTAACGAAACCCTGGCCTGGCCTTGTCATGGGAAGAAGACTTTGACCCATGTTGGTGACCTTCCAAATTTGTGCATACACCAGGTCTGGATGAAACGGGGACAGGCATCCATCCTGTCTTGCTCCAAGTCTATCTACTCTGTCCCATTTTGATTTCACTTCCATGACCAGTCTTCTTCATCACTTTTTCCATCTCTTCTTCATTCTTTTTTTTCCATCTCTTGCCAGACCAGCTTGCTCCAAAGCCATTTCTTACTCTGGCCATCACAGAAGCCTCCCAGGGCCAGCCAGGGTCTCTCCCCAGGGAAAGGAGATGGCCAGCCATGAGCCTGGCTCCAATGGTTCGCTTCATCTCCAGTTTCCCTCCCTGAGGCAGGGCTGGCAGCCACTTCTGTTACTGGGGAAACAAACAGCTGGTTTGGGAAGTGTTGGATTTTCAAACCTCCGCTCAGGCTCGCTGCAGAGCTGGATGCCGTGGGACTTGCAGTCAGCCTGGAGGGACAACTCTGTGATAAATGCAATGATACCAAAAAAAGGACCACATAACAATGGAGATTTCTAACTCAGTAGAGCTGTGCCTCATACAGATCAGTGGCATCCTCTTTTGTACAAAACATAAATGCCGACTCTTCCCTGAAGAGCATCTGGAGGAGACGGTGCTGTGATGCTGATGTGCCGCACATCTTCCCCTACCAACTTCTGGCGCGGAAAACCCTCGGATCGACTCTCACAGTCTCGAACCGTTTCCCTCCTGCTGCAATCCTGCCTGGCCCAGGGAAGCTGTGACTTATGAAATGAAGAGCAAAAATTGGCACTTAAGTGATGATGTGTGAGCAGAAATAAAGCATTTGACTTTCAGATCCACTTCAAGACTGCAGGAAAATAACCCTTTCCGCTTCTAAACTGTACATGAACTAGGAACCTTGTGAGACAATAAAATACCCCTTCTCTTCACACTGCAGGTTGTTAATCAGATTAATCTGACTTCATGAAGCTTTTGGCTGCAACTGCTGGTGGAGTGAGGGCCTAACTAAATGCAAGATATTTTCAAGCAAAAGGCAGGGGAACTTTGAATCCTCAAGAAGTTACTGAGCAGGAATACAGTAATTGAAGAAAGTTACTGCCGGCGTTTGACACTATAATTAATCTTTGAGAAAGAGAGGAAAGCTTCAAGTTTTTTTGAAGGAGCAAACTTTGGAGCTTTAAAGCCTTTCAGAAGAGTAACCTGAACGGGGATGAAATATGCAAAGAAAGAAACGCGTCCGCGAAGTGCAGTTACAGGCGGTAGGTTTGGGAAATCTGGAGAGGGCCTGTTGGGAACCCTGGAATGAAGGAACCTGGGGAAGGAGCGCGGTGATGGGAAGGTGTGGTAATGACTCGATGGCAGGGGGAGGCTAATGGGATCATCCAAAAGTGCTATTTATCAGCGTGTTCCAGGAGTCGGACCCAAATCCCAGCCTTGATTAACTGTGAGGTTCCTGATACCAAAATACTGTTTATTTTCGGAGTGCTGCTGGAGATGCTGGAAAAGGCTAAATGAGTACATACAAGGCTGGAAATGGGAGATAGCAAGTGTGTCACCAAAAACAGCACCAGAAGAGACCCAGTTACTGTACCCAGAAGAACCAATTAGTTAATGGCTGCCATTACAGACAGACAAGAATTGTGGAGATTTAATGAACAGTAATTTAACGTATCGATTAATCAGAAAGCTTTCCACTCTCACTAATGCTTGCCTTATTAAGCAGGCATCTCCTTCCTGACCGGTCCCTGCTCTCCCTCACTGCCGACTGGTGCAAAAAGCAGAAATTTGGGGAGCAGGAGCTCAGGGAACCAGCTCAGTGACAGTGACTTGCCCGAGCATCCTCTCAGTCCCATTCCCACAACACCATCCCAAGGGCTGCCTTGTTCCTCCTGCCTCTGAGTTTCCCCATCCTCCCCAACAGATGACCCGGAAAACTGCTGCCTCCTATATAGCAGTCTCCTCCACAGCATTGCCCGGTTTCACATGGGGTCTCGCCTTCAGCCTCACATCTAGGAGCCTTCCAGCAGTTCATGAGGCAACGCTCTACGCATGCTCCCTCATCTTCACCCTACAAGAAGATTCACATGTACCAAAGCACTCGATTTCATATGGTTGTGCTTTAAACAAATGCATTCTGAGGGTGTTGTTAGAGACATTGTACTCTAAGAAGCCACCGCTGGTGAGAAGGTGCTCAGGTTTGTGGTGGTCTCTTAGATTTTGGGGAGGTTCTTTCCACAGGCTGGGAACCACTCTCCACCACCAGCAGCTCTCCTTCCTTCACTAGGTTTGGTTTGAGGAAAGCTCTCTGCCCAAGCTGGGTCTGGGAAGTGACCACACAACATAACGGCTGGGTGAAGTTGTCCATTGTTCACATATTAATAAGACCTGAGCACAAGTCATTAGACTAGCCCACAGCAGAAGAATCCCAGGTCTGGTTCTTGTGAGTCTTGACATGAAGACAGTCTGGCCTTACGTTACTACTGTTTTGACAAATATTATTCCCGGCCACCCTGGCCCAAGGAAAGGACAGCAGATACAAGCTGGGGAAAGAAGCTGCTCCACTGCTCATTCCTACCATCCTCTAACTAACGGGCTTCTGCCTCTGCAGGACACAGTCCTGCCCAGCGCGTCGACAGCAAAGTCAGTAGCAAACCCCAGGACTTGGGCCTCTGATATTTGCAAGCCTAATGTAAAAAGGACAACCTCCAAGCTAGTTTGAAGTGTGGATCTTGTTGATGTTCTTCCCTACCCAAAGAGACCCGCGGCTCTGTGTCTCCTTGGTCCCCACGCTGATGTTCTTCATCCAGGTGCTCCTGCTTCCCTCAGAGTACAGTATGGGCCCACTCTGTGCCCCCCTTTATCCCTCACTCTGTCTCTCCATCAGCTGTCACCAGAAGTAATGTTTAGCTTTCATGCTCAATATTCTTGATGCAAGTCAAACATCAAAACCTCAGCAGGGTGCCTGGGAAAATCTAAGTGAGAATATCAGAGGAATCTGTTTCTACAAAGCAAAAGAAATCAACAAAGGCTGTGTTTGGGGATTTTTTTTTTTCATCTGGACCATACATACAAATAATAAATTTTAGTTTGGGGTTTTTTTTTTTTTATTATTATCACCCTTCCTGATATCAATCTCTCTTTTTCATTATAATAAATATTGATTTGTGCTGTTAGAAAATGACTTCTCCTATCTGCTGCTTATCTTGCTGCAGGGGTAGCGGTGGGGACTTGGACAGCAGGTTTCATCGTCCCCAGGAACAACCGTTCCGCTCATCCCCACCGCCCCTCCAGCAGCACTGCAGGGCCACAGAGCCAGGGGTCTTAGGAGACCTTAAGTTGTGTGTTGGGTTCATTGGTGTGGAGCTGGGCTGCTGAATCACGGCTGTGAGCCTGTGTATCCGGAGGGATGGTTAAAATAGTCCCCTAAAGTATTGCTTCTTTCCTTTGCTGTCATGCCACAAGGCACGACAAATGCCTTTAAAAACTGCTGATGCCGTGTTTTCTTGTCAGTGAACATCTTCCTACTCCAAGGTGTCTTCGGGGCAATGTCCTCATTCCTTTGGTGTGTCTGTATAGTTCCTGGCACAGCTCTTGTGCCATGTTAATTATCTTCCACGTGGAATTTGTTTCGTGCCAGCAGAAATGCTCGCAGGTTAGTATAAGAAGTGAAATAAAAATAGCTCCTTTCCCCAGAAGAGCTCTCTGGTTATACAAGATGGATCAGCAAAACCCGGAGCAGAGGGGAGGATAACGCCACAGGCTGGTTTATGAAGTCAGCCCTCCCTGAGCATCCAGCAGAAGTTCAACTGTAAAATGGGTGTAGATTTGGAAAATGGGATGTTTGGGAGAGCCCAAGGAAAAGAGAGTTGGTTGGGAAGATAGTGCCAGGGAGCTGGGAGGAGGAAGAGGAGAAGAAAGGGACGAAGGCAGTCAGAGTTAAGCATTGGTATCGATCTACAGCCAGGAGGACCCACGGGAGAGCCACGGCACCGCTGCTCGGCTGTCACTGTCCTGCCATCCCCGAAGCAATGCACCCACAGAGCTGGTTTTAATGTGGGACGCCACAGCCAGGACCCCCTTCACCAGGAAGGGGGACACGAGGGTCCCATCCTTCTGGCCAACAAAGCCCTGCTGGCCGGGGATGCTGATGCAGAAAACACAATTCCAGCCCAGCAAACCCCTGCTCTGCCATCACTGGAGGCCGGGGAGGAGGGAGAGCAAAGAGTGGTTTTTTGGCAGCCCGAAGGTTTCCAGCTTTTGCTTGGCATGAGAAAAGCGTTTACCCTCATATCTCAGTACTTCCAGACTTAAGCATGAGTACAGCCAAAATCATTTTCGTGAGATATCAACAAGATCTACATGAATAAAGTCTAACAGTGGTTTCTTCAAATCCAAGGAGTCCTTTTTAAAGCCGGAGCCCCAGTTCAGAGCACCTGCCAGCCTCAGAGCAAACCACAGGCAATTTCTGCTGGGGAAAAAACCAACAACCCCCCTTGTTTCATTACCTATCTTGGCCCTTAAGCGCTCTCAGGCTACACGTGAGCCTGGGGGACTGGGGCGAGGGAGGGAAAACAATTGCGCTGCATTTAAAAGAAGTGATTTTTATCAGAAGGCTTCTTTTATTTATCAGCTGTATTAAAGTGCCATCTCCCAGAGTCGTGGGGTCAGGAGTTAATCTCAGCTTTCAATTAACTAAAAATACACGTTTCTCACTGTCGGAGCTGAGAAGTTCGCTGAAATGAGGAGAACCCGGCAATGTTTTCTGCTTCCCAGGCCCCTCCAGGGGATGCTGGCTTTGGAGACCTTGCAGCTGATGGTACAAAGTTAGGCAATTGGCTTTTATTCCCAAGAAAGTTTTCGGCTGCTGTTCTGGGCTGGGGTTTGTGCTTGCTCCTGCGGTACCCAAATGAGAGCATCGCCCCGTACCCCGTGTTGGGCAGCACCAGCCCTTGGTTGCCGCAGGAGGAGCTCCCAGCAGCCTGGGCAGAGAGGACCAGGCTGTTAACGAGGTTAATTGGAGGATTTTTTCCCCCCTGAAGGGAACTCTCTGCAGATGCATCCAACAGGGAAGGCAGCCCCATCCCGGGGCCCCCCGAGCCCAGCCCAGCCCGGCGCGGGAGCAGGATTTGTAAGCTGTTGACACGGACATCCTGCGTGGGCGATGGAGGCTTTTCTATCGGAGAGCAGACACCTCCAGCAGACGCTTTCACTAACAGATTTATTATTGCTGGTGAGGAAAACGAAACCATGTGGAGCTGGTGCGCAGAGCCCAAGGAAGAAGCTGGCCGCTTGGAGGCAGACGGGAATTTCCTGAAAGGTGAATATGGCAGAGCATTAAAAGACAAATAAATAAAAAAGCCTTGCTTTATTCTTCTGTCTCAGCTGTGCTTCAACTTGCCCCTAAGCCCAGGTAATATAGGAGCTGAAGAACTGCCATAAAGGGCCAGACCGGAGCTCCACTTAGTCTAAATGCATGTCCCTCCCAGCCTCCGCTACCAGATGCTGCAGGAAGGGCCTGAGATGTCCCATAAAGAACACTGATGGGACAACCTGCACAGATGAGCTATTTCTACCCAGCTCCAGGGAATGAGAGAATGCTTTAGGAGCTGAGGCACGAAGGTTTATCTCCCCCATATTTTTCTCCTGCTTGCCTACCCTGCAGTACTACGAGCGTTCCTAGTGAATCCGTAGCACAACTATTATGGTTTTTTATTTCTGAAGCATTCTTGCCTGCAAGATGCAGAGAAGCAGGATCTCACTTCAGCTCACCCCCCTGCAGCAAAACGGGGGCCAAGATCTCAGCAGGTCCCTGGCCAAAGGAGCCCCCATCCCACCAAGCCCCCCAGGTGATGCAGCCAGCCAGCCAGGGCACATCCGTGGCCAGGAGGGTGGGCATGGACTAAGCCCAGGTCTGAGCCTTGCAAAGAGACGCTGGCTTGGCAAAGAGGAGAGCTGCCTCGTGAATTCCCCATAGCGATGCTATTTTTCCTGTGCATACTTCTCCCTGTGATCGTCTCTGCTCTCACTGCCTCTCCCCTGCCTGCCACATTGGGCCCAGATGTCTCCTTTAAAGGGGAACTGCAAAGTTTTGTTTAAAATAACGCTATTTAAAAAAAAAAAAAAAACCCCACACACACAAAAAAAACCAACCCACCCTACCAAGATCCCCAACAATTAATCAACTCTACGTGCTGCCTCCAAACTTGCAAACACATTTGAAAGCGAACTACTTGGAGTTTAGCTTCCCCCACGCTCACCTGCCAAGCCCCAGCATTACGATTTTGGGTATTCCCTGCCAGAAGCTGATTGTGCCTCCCCGAAAGCGGTGAGTCAGGGCCGTGTCCCAGCCCAGGCACAGCTCCAAGGAGATGCAGAGGGAGGACTGCAAGGCGGGGGCTAGTCTGGTCCTGCCTTCCTTCGGCACGGAGCTTTAGGTGCTTAATTGAGAAAACGGGGAGAGCTGAACGTCGGGAGCAGCATAACCAGAGCTCTGCTCGCAAACTGCCGCCCTGCTTGACTGCAGGATGAATTTTAGGTCTGAACAATCAGAATTGGGTCTTTTTCCATTATGCATCCCTAAGTCTGAAGAGAAGTGAGCAAGGCAGGAGGGGGATCAGCAAGCTGGTCTGCAGTCACCAGTCAGCTCACAATTCTGCTCTTGACCTACCATTACTCTGGTGGCTTCCACCAAGCAGCCCCTCTCTGCCTCTTTCTCTCATGTGGCCTCCCTAAAATAAAGCCCTGCACACACTGTGACCATGGGAGACAGCAGAGAGCTGTGGCATCCTGGACATGCAGGACTCTCCTGGCATCCTGATAGGCAAGAGGCGCTTTGCTCCTCATCCTCGTCCCCAAGGGTGAAGGCCTGGGCTCGCCAGCTGCAGCCCCATCCCGGCCCAGGACAGCTTCTCAAGCCCTGAATCTCTAAACAACTCCCCTCCTCCCCTGACCCACTCCCCACTCCCTCCCACCCTAAGTTTTAATTTATCAGGTGAATTATTAAAACAGCCATTTCTCAGCTGTCTAATGTTTCAAACCCCTGCTCTCATTCATCTGATAAATATTTACAGAGCTTGACATTGTCTTCAGCTCATTCCCTTCTGCGCCAAACAATTCCAAACACTCGCTTCCCTTCTCCCGTGGCTCACGGAGCAGGGCTGCCCGCCCCAGCACGGCCAGACCCATGTACCCGCTCCTGCATCCCCCCACAGGGGCAGGAGAAGGGGGGGAATTACCCATCACTCCTTTGGACTTGTCCCCTCTCCCACTGCATGGGCTACAAGGCTGCAGTGGGGCTGGTTGCTTGTAGCCCAAATCCTCTGCACAGAGCACATTCCCTTCAAAGTCCCATGCCTCGGCCAGCCTGTCATAGAATCACAGAATGGTTTGGGTTGGAAGGGACCTGAAAGATCACCCAGTGCCACCCCCTGCCCTGGGCAGGGACACCTCCCACCAGCCCAGGCTGCTCCAAGCCCCGTCCAACCTGGCCTTGAACACCTCCAGAGATGGGGCAGCCACAGCTTCTCTGGGCAACCTGGGCCAGGGGCTCACCGCCCTCACAGCAAAGAATTTCTTCCTGATATCTAATCTAAATCTCCCCTCTTTCAGTTTAAACCCGTTATCCCTCGTCCTATCGCTCCATAGGAAGTCCCCGCGCCTTGTCCAGCACTGGCTGCCCTGACACAGTCCAACCCCATCAGCGTCACCAGCTTCACACCCTCCCCCCGTCCCTGCCTGAGCCATCACCCCTGACTCACTCGTGCCTCATCCTCTGATGGGGGCAAAGGAGCGAGTGCCATCAGCGTCGCCGGCTCCACGGGGTCACAACTGAGGGGGACATTTGCCCATGGTTGGTTTATGTCCTCTGGGGAGCATGAAGTTGCTGTCAGCAAGTGGACACGCACTTGCCTCCGTGGCATCCGTGCACCCTGGCGCAGGCATTTCAAGGATGCTGAGCTCCGAGCTGCCCGGCTGCTTGTGGAGCAGAGGTGTCACGCAGTGACAGTCATCACCCGTTTGGGTCCATGCAAGTTTTCGTCTTGTTTTACCAGCGCGAGGAGCTGAACTTCCACCCAGGAAAGCAGCAGCCTGCGTGAACTTGGGTCCGGGGGGGAGCGTTCACACCAGCCTGCCCAGCATCTCCGCACATGGGCCCCGTATCCCTGCTCACCCCGTATCCCTGCTCACCCCGTATCCCTGCTCACTCCGTATCCGTGCTCACATCGTATCCGTGCTCACACCATATCCGTGCTCAACCCATCAGCAGCCCGGATGGTGAATAGGAGCCCTGGGGGGCAGAGACCTGCCCTTCCCGCCTGCCCTAGCACAAGGAAATCAAAATCACCCCTTCACCTTTGACGATGGGACATCGCATCCTTGCTCTGCCGCAGCCTGTCAGTCGCCTCTCCAGTGCTGTAGAAGCCGGGGTAAACTGGTGGGAGCATTTCTTGAGCAAGTCTGTTTTTGTCTAAATAGAGGATTTCATCAGAAGTGAGAGCTCTTGTGGAGGCACATTGATTTCGATGCCGTTTTCAACAGGTTAGGTCAAGGACTCTGCGGTGACCTCCGAACAGAGAGAGGGAGGCAGATGCTCACAAATCAAAACCCCAATTCTTCTGATTTGGAAATGGATGTTTCAACACCATCCCATTTTGCAAGGCTTTACAGGAGGTCAGATTTTGTTTCCAGCAGAAAAAACAATCAATTTCAAGCTCCTGAAATTGTCGAGAAGCAGAATTGCCATCCCCTGCCACTTTGATCATAACACAGTAATTTCTTTCCACGTATTTTTCAGGTTAGAGAGATGAAGTGTCTTCTGCTGCTGCTTCTCAAAAGTTTTTCACGGGTGCCCATCACGGGTGGGAAGTGCTGAGTGGTTACTCAAGGAGACTGAAGTCCCCAAGGAAGGGAATATCTCCCTCAAGCTGCACAACGGATTTCTCAGGCAGGCCCAAAATTCCTCCAAGAATTAAAATTAAAAATTAAAAAAAAAAAAAATTAAAAACGCACTCATTGTTTAGCAAGGGGGGTTTTTGGTTTTTTGGTGTTTTTCTTGCAAAAAGGTTTCCTGAAATTCCACTCTTCTCACTCCCAGGACCGTGCAGTGATGTCTCTACAGAATTAGCAGGGAATCTTTTCCAGCACTGACAAATGGCTGTGCCAGCCTGGAACCGGACCCGGGGCGGGGACCTGCCGAGCGGCCAGTGGGATACCTGCTCCGAGCACGGGGCCAGCCACAGGAGGAGGCGGCACCCCGGCTCCGGGCTGGGCACCTCGCAGGCATCGGCCCCTGCTCTGTGTGTGTGTGTGAGCCCAGGGGAGAGAGGACAGAGGTGGAGGATGAGGTACTTCATGGCATACACTCCCCTCTGAAAATGTTTACTGGGGCGAGCTGGCCAACGCAGCCATCCTCTCACACGCTGAACCCATGCAGCTTCCTTCAGGAGCACGGCCATCAGCTTGTCCCTAGAATCCACCATCAGCTCATCCATAGCATCCACCATCAGCTCATCCATAGGCTTTCCCAGCCATATACCAATGCTTTTTCCAGTGAGTTAGGGAGAAGGAGAAGGAGAAGGAGAAGGAGAAGGAGAAGGAGAAGGAGAAGGAGAAGGAGGAGAAGGAAGAGGAAGAGGAAGAGGGAAAGGGAAAGGAAAAGGAAAAGGAAAAAAGGAAAAAAAAGGAGGCACCGTCTTCTTTGACCTTCTCTTTTCCCACATGCATCTACGCAGAAGTCAGTCAAGATCTGCAGCAGCAACAACATTGTGACAGCTGCTGCAGGAGACAAAGTGCATAAGTAGGGGCAGGTATGGGAGATTTTTTTTTCTTTTTTTAAATACTGGAGGGTTTGGGGAGTTTGTGTTTCTCTGACCAGCCCGAAGAACTGCAGTTTGAAACTCTTGAGATGTGCTGGGGGTCTTGCCCGCATTGCTCCGAGGGGCTGTCCCAGCCGAGCTTGGGACAGGGCTCTTGGACTACATTTTCCAGACTTCTGAACGGGAAGTTGGGCTGGATTTTTTTCCAGGCATTCATGCGTGGTGAATTGTTAGCAGCAAACCTTAAATTCTCTGCCTTCCCTTACAATAACTAAATAAATGCCACATGCTGGCAGTTCCCCACAGCCCGGGCATGACGTGTGTTTGTTATAGATTATCCAGTACGTCTCAGTCACTTGAGAGACGGGGAATGACGAGGAAACCCATGACATTTCACCCGGTTGCAGGAATGTGTTCTGTTAGTAGAAAAGCAGAGCATTTTTCATGGGAAAGCATTTCCATTTTGGGGTCAGCCTCTAGCTGCGCCCTTTTCCAGGGGGAAGGCCGGTGTGGGGCACCCACAAGCTCCCCCCGTGCTCCACCGATGTGGGGCCATTTTCATCTCTTCTTGCACTCCCCACCCGTTCCCCATTGCAGGTTCCACTGCCTTTCACCCCACACACAATTTTTCTGGCTGAATTAAAAATTCCCTTTACACTCCTTCCTCCTCCCACCACCCCGCTTCCCAGATCCCCCCCATCCCCAACTGCGGGACTCCAGCACCCGTCCAGTAAGGGGGAGCCCATCTGCGGGGAGCTGGAGGTACTAGTGGTGGGAAAAATAAAAATGAAACATATTTGTGACTGGCAGTGGAGCTCTGACCTTATAATAAGGGGATTAGAGTGTTTCCAGGCAGACACGGGGGGTTTGGGGGGGTCGGTGGGCAGCGCTGCCCTCCCACCGCACAGTGCCCCCTGCACAGGGGCTGCCTGGCTTGCAGGGCTGGGGTCGGTTTATTGCTGATAGAGAAACACAAGTTTGCTTTTAAGGGGGTGTTGTGGAGAGCCCCGGCACCCCACATCTGTGGGGTGCAGCTCTGCCTGGGGGGCTTCACACTGCAGCGACTCGCGGGGGGAGAGACCCTTGCTCGCTCGGAAGATGCCGATGCCAGGTTTCCTCTCTGCCATCCCACAGCATCTTCTGGGTGTCCCAGCCCAGGACCCCTGGACACTGACCATGCTGCCTATAGCGCAGAGAATGCAAGCGGGGAGCTGCAGCCCCTCCATCGCCTTGACCTGCGTTCCTGCCTTGTCGCCATCCCCTCTCCCTCCGTCCTCGGTGCCTCCAAGCGGACCGAGCACTCAGCCGCGATGTGACACTGTGCTAAATGGCCGTCTGCTGAAATGTGGCGTGGACAAGAAAGGTAAACCCATATATCAGCATATCATCAGCCTTTCCACCCGCCTGGCAAGGTAAAGCTTCGCCAGCACTACAGAGCACTGTAGCGTTGCTCCTCTCCCTCTGCCTGGAATTACCCTGGGGTTTGCTCTGTTTCCCCTCTCAGAGGGGGAACCCATTTTCTCATTTTCTGCCAGGCACAGGGTTTTCATAGCTTCACAGCCACTTTTGCCACCCAATATCTGATTACTTCTGCAGGCAACAGAAGGCGGAGGACTCATTCATTAGACATCATGCTAAAGCCAAAACCCACAGGGTTTATCTGGCACCAGCACAAGGGAGTGAACTGTGGCTTGGCTGAGCCCCGGCTGGCCCCCGAGAACCCCCGTGGGGGCTCGGGACAGTGTCCCCTCTTCACAGCCCCCGTCCCTGGCCAGCCTTTTCCCGGGAGGTTTGCACAAACCTTCGGCTGCCAACGTCTCCTGCAGGCTTCACTCCAAGGCACATCGTCCGACACCAGCTCCTGTCGTTCTCCCACTGTAATTAACTTCAAATAACATATATAACCCACTCACTTACACTTACATCCCTCACACTTACATCTATCTGCTTGAAAGGCTTGCTTAGCCATGTGATTGACATCTAACAAGGCAACTGTGGAAACAAAGCCATCAATTGACACATACAGTTTTTAACTGCAGATTGGTATTTGCAGCACTAAAGTGATGTCTCATTACTCTGCTGTAGTGATCTTGTTAAACGCCAATTTAAACCCTGATCACAAAAGAGCGGAGCTCAAGATTCCAGCCTGAGGAGCCGATATGTTGCAGGAAAGAGAAAGCTGCGGTCTGCCCTGTAGTCCTTCACTGCAATGCCAGGGAGAGAAATGAAAAAGGGCATTTTATCTTCTCATCTACCCTCCACGGGCCAATACCGGCCTGTGCATTAACCTCCAGGGCTTCCTCCTGTCTAAATTTAAACAGCTCAGGGTTTCCATCACTCCCCCTAGGATACTGGTCTGAAGTCTATGGAGTTGCTCTGCTCTATGAAGTTTCCCTAGGAGTCAGCCTAAATACTTAATATCTTCCCTCTTTGTCCTAATTAGAGCTAGCAAAATAACGAGAGCGTTATATAAATAATGAGAAATTATTCAAAGCTAAGATTTGCCCACCAAAAGTCTGTGCGGGTGGAGCATGTTTGTGGGGAGCGCGTGTGCGCCACACACGACATATATGGCGCTGACATCCATGTGTCATTCAGCTGGCCCCGTTCAAGTTCAGTCCCCCAGGACCTTCCCAAACTTTTCAGTGCTTACACCCTTCCAACCCATAGACAAACCCTTCCAAGATGCTACACGCTTGGGGAAGAGTGGCTGGAAAGCTGCCCGGCAGAAAAGGACCTGGGGGTGCTGGTGGCCGGCCANGGGTTGGCCTCTTCTCCCAGGTGAATAATGACAGGACCAGAGGAAATGGTCTCAAGTTGCGGCAGGGGAGGTTTAGGTTAGATATTAGGAGGAATTCCTTTACTGAAAGAGTGGTCAGGCACTGGACCAGCCTGCCCAGGGAGGGGGTTGAGTCACCATCCCTAGAGGTGTTTAAGAAACGTCTAGATGTGGCACTTCAGGGCATGCTCCAATGACACAGATTGTAGGGGTTTTTGTGCATGTGTATGGTTGGACTCGATGATCTCAAAGGTCCTTTCCAACCATGAAGATTCTATGATTCTGTGATTCTAAGATGCCTGTCCATCCCTCCAGAGGCTTGCACGTTGGCTTGCATGCGATGTCCCCGCAGGGCTGATGCTCTGTGGACCATCCCAGCCAGCTGCAGGGCACGGGAGCTCCGTTCCCACCCACAAAGCATGGAGCTGCTCTGTCCTGGCATGTGTCTGGAGATCTGTGTGTCCCCCCGCCACTGCTCACCCCAGCTGTGCCCCCCCAGAGAGGAAGGGTCCCTTCCTGCCTGGGAGCCCAGCCCAGCACCTCCCAGCAGGAGGCTGCCAGTGCAGGCAGAGCTGTAACGCTGCAGGGAGCAGCACATCTGTCCAGAGGGTAATTTTGTCCCTGTCATGGAAAAATGCCTTCAGAAGAGGACCGGGCAGGATATGAACACATTGCAATCCACCATGTGCTGCCCTTGAGTGGAGAGAGTCTGTGGAGACTTCGGTTATAAGCCCCTCTTTCAAAGGGTTTTATTACATACTTAGTCATAAAACGTTGCCTGGGGCTGACTTGGCAAACGGGGCCTCGGCCCGGAAGCCAAACTCTTTTCATTTTTTAATAATGTTTCATGAAAATCCATTTGGCCCTTTGTAACTCGGACAGGTGGGAAAACAATAGAGCTTTCTATTTCCAGCCCCTCTCACTGGCCGGGCCACTTGCCCAGCGGGCTACGGGCTGCTCCACGCATGCAGGGACCCCTGATGCAGCCGGAGGCGATGATGCTACCGTGCTGGCTCCAGTGACAAGGACCGTTTTGGCACAGCCCCCCGTTATTAAGGAGCATGTGAGAACTGCACACCCCATCCCGGTCCCCGTGTCAGCCTGCTGGGAAGTTGGGCTGTTTTATCCAAGCCCAGAGCTGGGTGCATGGGGTGGGATGGCTGTTGCCAGCCCCCAGAGCCCAGGCGCTTCCCACACTGCGATGCCCTGCATCTCTGCACTGCCCCATGCTTGTCCCCAAGCTGGGTACCCACATCTCCCCCAAGCTCTTCCCTCCAAACCACGGTCTGGACGCTCACGCTAACCATCACCCTCGAGTCACCGTCACAAATGCATGAGGCGCTGCCAGCACAGCCTGTTCTGGGGGATGAGGTAAAACCTGAGCCCCCACCGATGGTACCTTCCCCTCCCTTGACTGAAGTTCCCGTCTGTGACATGGCCAGCAGCTCAGAAAAGCTGTCACAGGGGTGAGGGGCTCTCTTGGCACGGTGAGAGCCAAGCTGTTTGCTGGAGCATCCATGCAACCAGCTCCCTGCAGATTGCCCTTCAACGAGATTCTGTTCAGTCCTCCCCTTCCCATATCCTCCTTTCCCAGACATTCTTCCCTCCCTCCTGCTCCAAATCCAGCCTTCAGCTAGCCCTGGACACGGGCAGGGTGCCCCGGGCTATGCTCCTCTCCACCCTGCCTCTGCCTTGAGATGCATCCCAGGCTGCAAATCGCTGAATCCACGTCCCCATCCCGACACCTCCCACCTGGGCGCTGAGCCCCCCCTGCCCCGTTCCCCACCCCAGCTGGGTCACCCGAGGATTGAGCTGCCCCAGGGGGGGGAAAGGAGGGAGAGACCTGCAGCTGCCGGCAAGCTGACATCAAGTTCAAAGACGTGTTAGATGGGTCTCTTGGCATCAGGCTCTATTTTTACAGCTTGTACATTAATGCTACCAAAGTTTAAACAATTGTAAGGCACCAGCAGCTTTGAAGGGAAAGAATATGTCAGGTTTAGTGCAGCCAGCGTGTGCCGGCTCCCATGGGGGGCGGGAGGGGGAGGCAGAATTTCCCCAAAGCTCCAACACACAAGCTCACGGTGGGATGGTGCAGTGTGGTGGGGTCCTGGGGAGAGCTGGTGGCACGGTGTGGGGACTGGGGACCAGGCAGTGCATGGAGGGAGCGGGCAGTGGTGGCTGCCTGCATCCCGGGAAAAAGAGATGCAGCTGAGCTGTATGTGTGTGCCTGGGGAGGGGGGACAGGGGGGTACAGGAGTACCTGCACGACCCGTGCCACGGGGTCGGTGCGGCACACAGGAGGCTGTCTGGAGCACGGAAAGTGTCAGCCCTATGTTGAAGGAGCAGACAGTGACCCTGGATGGGCTGGGGTGGGGGGCACAAACTCCCCATCGCCAGCCACCACGCTGCTCTGCCTGCATCTCCTCCTTCAGGGCCCACAGAATGCTGTCGCTCGAGCGCCGCTCCTCAGAGGGCTGCAGGGGCAGTTTAATACCAGATCTGTGTTTGAAAGGTTGGAGTTATGAGTCTGTCAGCATTTCCATTACAGGGCCTGATTAATTTGGGGGGTACGGGGTAGGGTTAGGAGTTGTCATTCCAGATGTGAATTTTTGTTTTAATTCCTCTAGGAAAAAAAAAAAAAAAAAAGGTTTAAATCCTTTAACTTTGTGTTTTCCCTTTCAAAGGAAAGAAAATATGTGCCGTCTGGGTCTGCTCTGTTTTCGCTACAGAGCTCCAAATGCTGTTTGCCAGGTTCACGGCCATAAGTGCTTTCATTTGAACCGGGTTCGCTCTCTGCCCTTTATAGATTCACCCCAATTGAAGACTGGGGTTCCTAACCCACGTACGAAGGGATCTGCCTGAAAAATAGCCCAGGCTCATGGGAAGGAGACGCTCAGCTCTCCCGCTGATGGTAGCAGCAGTGCGATGCTGCAGCAGAGCGATGGGTACCATCTCCCAGAGGATGACCTGCGGCAGAGGTTTGGGGACACCCACCGGCGCCATGGCCCACCTACGCTACGAGCAGAGAGCGGGGTCAGTCTTTTGAGGCATACAGTTATCAGATGCCTCAGCGAGAGCACGGCAAGTTCCATACCAAAGACTCGGGTCTCTGCTGAGCAGCACCTTGCCAGCATTTGCCGGGCAGTGGAGACGGGGTACGGAAGCAACGGTGGGCAAATGGTCCCAGCAAAACTAAGCAAACCAAAGCTTTGTGCTAGGGGAATGTTGAAATGCATCAAGTTCTCACCGCTGCTTTTGCATTTCTGAAAAGCAAGTTTCCAGCATGGTATATTCAAGAAAAAAAAAAGAAAGACGGCGGCAAAGCAATGGAGCCGACAAGGGCTACCAAGATGGTTAGCGGAATGGAACCTCTCTCTTATGAGGAAAGGCTGAGGGATTTGGGTCTCTTCAGTCTGGAAAAAAGACGACTGAGGGGGGATCTTATCAATGCTTATAAATACTGAAAGGGTGGGTGTCAGGAGGATGGGGCCAGGCTCTGTTCAGTGGTGCCCAGTGACAGGACAAGAGGTAACGGGCACAAACTTGACCATAGGAAGTTCCACCTAAACACGAGGAGGAACTTCTTTCCTGTGAGGGTGGCAGAGCCCTGGCACAGGCTGCCCAGAGAGGTGGTGGAGTCTCCAACTCTGGAGACATTCCAAACCCGCCTGGAGGCGTTCCTGTGCCCCCTGCTGTGGGTGACCCTGCTCTGGCAGGGGGTTGGACTGGGTGATCTCCAGAGGTCCCTTCCAACCCCTGCCAGTCTGTGATTCTGTGGTTCTGTGAGTTTTCCTGCCAGGGAAATGCAGGTTTCCCCTTCTGGATGCTCCAAGCATCCGCATCTCTTCTCCGTTGGGCGGCTGGGGGGTCCCTTCCCCCCTGCAAACCGCTAATTCCTCTGCAACTCCTGCTGCGCTCCCCGTCACACTCACGCACCGAGTTCCTCATGTTAATTCTGTCCTATATAGGAAGCGTTTTCTGTTAGCACTTATGTCTTACATCCTCCTAAATGCTCCCTTGACACCTTTCCCTTGTTTTTACATCACAAGAAAAGATAGGGACTGCTACAGCTAATTTAAATATTTATATTTTCTAAAGCACCCTGGACATGGCATATCTGTGCCGTTTTCCCCCTTAATCAAGCACACCGCGGGGGGTTGTAAACAGCTAGGGAGGAATGAGACTTGTCGGGTAAGAACCAAAGCCCTGGAGGGCGGCTCAGCTCAAACCCAAGCACAGTGAAGGGGCACTTCAAGCAGATAAACGTTTTCCTAAAAACCAGAGGAAAGTCCCCAGCTGCCCTCTTCCACTGGTGTGCAGCACCGGCAAAGCGCTGGAGGCCTCGTTGCATAGTTACTCAAGTAAACTTGTCCCTTTAGGGGTTTTGCTGGGAAAACTCCTTGTCCCAAGGAAGGGAAGGGACTGCCTGGCACCTGGCAATGTCCTCTCCATCCCTGTTCGTCCCTCCCCGGGACGTGCCCTCCCCAGAGGACGCCTCGACGTGCCTCCACGTGCCGTCTGCCAGAGCAGAGAGCATCCTTCTGCTTTCCCATTAGCCTCCCCAGAAGAGATACAGGCAAAATCATATTTCTATCCGGCCCACTGTCCTTAAGCACATCTAATTTATTAACCGCCGCCCTGTTACTTTAGTGGGAGGGCTTGTTGGTTTTCGTGATTTAAGGCCTTAACGCTGAAAGCAACGTGCTTGAGAGACGAGAACACGTTTACTCTGACAATAGAGCAAAGGCAGAGCTTTTCGTGCTGCCAGGAAAAAGGGGTCTAAACCCAAAACCCCGTGGTGGGTGGGTTTTGCTCCAAGCTGTTCCGTTCCCGGTGGCTCTCATGCACGTCCCATCCCGCTCCCCAGTAACGTGCTGGAGCGGGGCTCAGAGAAAGGGATCCCAGCTGCCGTCCCTCCCCACTGCTGCGGCTTTGAAAGATAATTAAGAGGTGGTGGACTCGGGATACAAGAAATGGGCACAGAGCTCTGCAAAGATAAAAAACAAAAGCGCCAGGATTTGCTGCAGCTGCTTGGGGAGGTGCGGAAGGGGCCACGCAATGGCAAATTTCCTTTTATTGCCATCTTTTCACTTGAAAATCTGCCTGGCTGCTTTTCAGCTCTTTGCAGAGAGACTGTTGTTGTTGCTACTGCGGCTGCTGTTGTTGCTGCCAGGAAAAGACTTGCAAATAATCTTCCCATTAAAGCTGAGTTGGTATCAAACTTGGTATCAGCATTTTTCAGCGCAGGCTCGTGCGGGGGCTGAAGGAGCTGGGCGTCAGGCGTCAAGTGGCTCCATCTGTGCCTCACAGACCCGCATTGTTGGTGCTGCCCGCGCTGGCAGGGACACCAGGGAGCTGGCAGGAGAGCCCGACGCCAGCCAGCCCACCACCGCTCGCTTTCCTTGTTCCACTCTCCTGCTGCGCGAGCTTTCCTTGAGACCTCAGAAATGTAGAATGGTAGAATGGTTAGAGTTGGAAGGGACCTTAAAGACCACCCAGTGCCACCCCCTGCCCTGGGCAGGGACACCTCCCACCAGACCAGGTTGCTCCAAGCCCCGTCCAACCTGGCCTTGAACCCCTCCAGGGATGGGGCAGCCACAGCTTCTCTGGGCAACCTGGGCCAGGGGCTCACCACCCTCACAGCAAAGAATTCCTTCCTAATATCTAACCTAAATCTCCTCTCTTTCAGTTTGATACCATTACCCCTCGTCCTATCACTCCACTCCCTAACAAAGAGTCCCTCCCCATCTCTCCTGTAGCCCCTTAAGGCACTGGAAGGCTGCTAAAAGGTCTCCCCAGAGCCTTGTCTTCTAAGCTGGTCCCTCTCTGGGGAGGGAGGACAGGTAAGGCTGGCATCCCCCACTGAGCGCCCGCGATGTGCCCAGTGACTCCCCGCTGTGTTCAGCCAATGGGTGTCTTTTACTGGGGCTCTTTTGTGAGGATCCCAGTGACGGGAATTTTTCAGTTCACTGCCTGAGCAAAGGCTGAGCTCTGATTTGCAGAGCTTCTCTGTAACTGAGCTTATTTTCTTCGTGCACCGAGTCTCTAAGCTCCATGCTCCCCTCATCCGAGCCGTCCTTCGTGTCCTGCCGCAGGCTGAGCTTCGTTTTCCTCTTGCAGCCTTCGGCAGAGGCAATGCAGCAAGCAGAGCTCATCCCAGGTTGGGCTCTTGGGGCTGCACTGGACACATCTACCTCTTCAGGAGCTGTCAGGAGGGAGGCAGGAGAAGGCCTTCTCTGCCAGCAGAGTCTCAGATCACAGCTCTGCAAACCAGCCACGGCTCTGCCTCCTCTTTAACATGCCTCCACATCAGGGTGGATAGAGGAGTCCATAGGCATGTCAGGGCTGGAAAACCAAGATGTCCCATGGGAGAGAAAACCTGCCAGAGATAATAGTAGCCAGGACTAGAAAGAAAGAGAAAAGAGGTGTAGACAGCACAGGTAGAGCTGTATCTGCTGGATGATAAAGGACTGGATGGGGAATGGCTGAGCATCTCTGGGGTGCATGGGCTGAGACATCTTTCCCTGCCCTATCTCTGGCTGCCCTCTGACCGACTGCCGGGCTGGGAGCAGCAGGGATGAATCAGATAAAACAGAGGGTTCCCCACTGCCCCACATAAAACTTTGCCTAACGGCAATTAAAATTATTTTTTTTAAAACTGTAAAGAAAACAGCTGGAGAGGCCCAGATGTCACAACAGGCCTCCCTGCCGGGGTGTTCTTCTGCAAGTGCTGTCTGCGCAGGGAAGAAATGAGAATGACCGCCAGCAGTCCTTCAAACTTTTCTGTCCATAGGGGGGTGTTTAAAAAAATACCTACAAAAATGCATTCCCGTAATGGCACTAATAGGTGTGCAACTATGTCGGTAGCTCTCTGCATCCCTAAAAACTTGCTGCTTAATAATACCATAATAATACCAAGTTATATCCTACGTGGTCACATCCATCCCGCAAGCAGTTTCCATGCTCGTGGGGATCCTCCCTCCCTGCCCAGCAAAGCCTCCGCCAGCCCCTCGCATTCCACGTGCCTCCTGCCCGGTTCGCATTCGACACAACCGATTGACTTTCTTCCCAAGGAAATTCCTGCTTTCTTATTAAGGGCAATAGATTAACTGCTGACATAAAGAAAAACTGCAGGAAAAACGCAGTTAAAGAATCAAAGTATGATCAAGGGAAAGGAAACCCTTTCCAAACGCAGGGTATCTTTGTCAGGGATCTGACACTGCCCCTCATCCTGAAGGCTGCGCCTTTGCCTCTATTTACTGAAAGTCCCAGGAGCGGCTGGCCTTGGGGAGGCCGTTTTCCAGAAATGACCGGTGATGGATGGGGAGCTGCTGGAGGGCAAGGAGGAGGGAGAGGAAAGGCTGGAGCCCCTCTGCTGTGAGGACAGGCTGAGAGAGTTGGGGTTGTTCAGCCTGGAGAAGAGAAGGCTCCAGGGAGACCTTAGAGCCCCTTCCAGTCCCTGAAGGGGCTACAGGAGAGACGGGGAGGGACTCGTGATCGGGGAGTGTAATGACAGGACAAGGGATAATGACTTCAAACTGAAAGAGGGGAGATTTAGATGAGACATCAGGAAGAAAATCTTTGCTGTGAGGGCGGTGAGCCCCTGGCCCAGGTTGCCCAGAGAAGCTGTGGCTGCCCCATCCCTGGAGGGGTTCAAGGCCAGGTTGGACGTGGCTTGGAGCAACCTGGGCTGGTGGGAGGTGTCCCTGCCCAGGGCAGGGGGATGGTCTCTAAGGTCCCTTCCAACCCAAACCGTTCTATGATTCTGTGTGAAAGTTCACCCCGCCACTGAGCCTGGGACAGGGCACGACTGCACTCGAGCATTCCTTTGCCTGTGCCCAAGGGCTGCTGTGCCACAGGGACTGTCCCCAGACCTTGCTCAGGTCCCTGGTCCCGGTCCCCAGCCCTGGTGCAGAGCACTTGTCTGGGCTGCTCACCCTGCAGATACTCAGCAGCCCACAGCCCGATGCTCCAGCTCTGCTCCCTTTCAAGCGCCAAAGCAATTCACAGGATGATTTTCACAGCTTACTAAAAAATAATTCCTTTAGTTTCTATTATTGTATACAGTTATATATTATTTTATATATATATATTATTTATACAGTTTTATACAGTTTTATACAGTTAGTTTATTCCCTAACCATGGGAATGAAACAGCCCCGGTACCCATCCTCCCTGAGAACCACACTGTCCAGCTGACACTGGTGGCAGGACGTGGTTATAGCTAATGCCAGGATGGATATGCGCCTGGAAGGGAGGTTTAGCGGAGAAGTGGGAATGGCTCTCAGGTTTAGCCCAGGGAGCGCAGGGAGGAGAGCACTGTGAGGGCTGGGATGAAGGATGCTGGCTCTTCACTGTGAAAATTAATACCTGGGCTCTTTGTGGAGGAGCGGGGATGCGAGCTGGCAGCCCCCTCGCTGTTGGAGCCAGCCGCAAAGAAAAGCGGGCGAAGATTTGGCTGGGCACCGAGGGCTGCTGAGGCTTTACTGTCCTCCATTATCCCCCAGCACCGCGGCACAAGCACAGACCCACGCGGGATTTTCTTAACAGGGCTTGGAAAACCCACCTGGAAGGTGGCGTGGGGACAACCTGCACTGGTGACTGCAGCTCCCACGGGGTGGAGCTTTGTCGGGTTTTACGGCCCTTTTTTCCAGGCAAATATGACTGGGAAGTGGAGCAGCAAGGAGATGCCCCATGTGCTATCGTAGCGCTAAGTATTCAGAGCAAAGAATTGACTTTTCAAGTGGGTTCACATCGGGAAGAAGGTGCCGGGATGGTGAGAAACCAGGGAGAGAAGGTGGCCAGGCACATTCCAGCAAGGCTCGGGGGCGGCTCTGGCACAGCTCCAGCTGTTAATCCCCGTTTTCCAGAGCTGAGTTTACCCACTGAGGTGACAGAGCCCTAGATAGAAAATGAAATTTCCAACTCCTGCCACACATTTTTTTTTCCACAGCTTTTGTGCATTTTCCCCATCTCTTCTCTCCTTTTTTTTCCTGCTGATTTTCCCTGCTTTTGCTGGCCAGGCCCAGAGTGTGGGGAACAGATGTAGGTGGGAAAGGGTAAAGGGGAGGGGGCTCCTGTGTGCAGATGAAATTAGTCATGGAAACGCAGACAGCATGTGCATTCGCACGTCAGCCTGAAATAAGTGTGTATTTTTATGTTTCCCAAATGAAGTTGGGAAGTGGACAAATAATTGTTTCAGGGTTTGGTTTCAGTTAATTGATTTTTTTTTTTTTTNTTTGGCCCCTGGCAAATTCTGACAATGTGGGAAGCCGGAGCAGCCAGCCAGGTGAGAGGCTGCTCGGTGAAGACCAACATCCCAGCCCAGGATGGAAGAAACCCCACGCCACGGTCCTCTGCAAGCCCACCTCTCGTTTCTCCTCCATCCCTGTGGTCCCCATGGGATGGGAAGGACGGGGCAGGTCGCTCTGCCATCCGCGGCTGCCCCGCTCTGTCGGCACCGCAGTGATGCCCCAGGGACAGCGGGGTGTCCTGGTGTGAGCAGGACCATCTGTCACCCCCACCTCCCCCCGGGGATGTAGTTGTGACTTCCCCAGAGAAACACCATTAATTAGGGGGCAGCCCCCGCTGTCAGGGAGCTGCCCACCGCGGGCAGCGCGGGGAGGAGGAGGCATCCAGCGAGGGTGAGAAAACGGGTCATTTTTCAAAGTGATGAATGGGAGGAAAAGAAAGTGGAAAGGCGGACAAGGGGAAGAGAAGGGAACTGATTTCCAGATAACGTTTTCAGGACACTTAAATAAACATCTCAGCCAGCGGAGCAATGGGCGGAGGACAGCGGGAGGGACGTGTGAGAGCTGGGCAGCGCTGGAAGCATTTCAGCAGGACACTTCACATAAACAGCATTTAAAAAAACATGTGTGTGCTCCATCCCAGGGGTTTTCCTCCAAGATTCCCCCTCGGCAGTTCCCACCATGTTTCCAGCTTGGCCTGAAGCTTGCAAGCATTTCCAGTCCCGTTTTGCCCCCCACAGCAAGTGGGGGGGGGTCCCAGGTCAGGGTGGCCCTTGCCATGGCTGCAGGGTCTCTCGTCTCTCCCAGCCCTCTTCCACTAGCTGTGGGTCCCTGGAGCCTTCATCCCTGAAGAAGCAGAGGAGGCAGAGCCATCCCACCCCGTCACACCCCACTGAGTGGTGCCACCTCTTCTTCTTCCTTTCAAGAACAAAAGAGCAAAGAGGGAGAGCAGAAATTGCTGAGCCATTAAAAACAAAAATGAAAGCCCATCAATGAATTAATATGGCATTAAATGTTAATAATTAGGCGATCGTAAACATTTATGGGAACAGATTAAAGCCAAGTTCTGCTCCATTAAATTGCTCACGTGGCCTCTGCTTTCCACCCACCTCAGGGGAGACGAGGGAAAACGGGAGAGGAGGTTTGCTCAGGAAGGGCTCTTGCTAACCCCGTCGCATCTCCTGCCCTCGAGGTGCTCGGTGCTCCGGGGCTCCCCTGCAGCCCCAGCACTGCCAGCAGCAACCGGGGACATCCCTGCCGGTGGGGCCGGCAGTTCCCAGGCACGATGCCCTTCTGAGTGATCAGGTGGGATTGGCTCCGAGAAGCAGAACCTGCGTCCACCAAGAACCCAGCAGCTCCCGCAGTGAGCACGCCGGGATGCGGCAGTCACTCCCTGCCACGGCAGCAGGGAAGCTCGCATTGGAAATGGCGTGTTTTGAGCGTTTGAGCAGTGATTAGATTAGGGAGATTTAGATGAGATATCAGGAAGGAATTCTTTGCTGTGAGGGTAGTGAGCCCCTGGCCCAGGTTGCCCAGAGAAGCTGTGGCTGCCCCATCCCTGGAGGGGTTCAAGGCCAGGTTGGATGGGGCTTGGAGCAGCCTGGGCTGGTGGGAGGTGTCCCTGCCCAGGGCAGGGGGTGGCACTGGGTGGTCTTTAAGGTCCCTTCCAACCTGAACCATCCTATGACTCTATGATAATACCACGACTAATCACCCTCACTGAGCCCAGTGATCCTTTTGATTTATTTGGGTTATTTAGGAAGTGTCTGCAGTCAGGCGATCTGCGGTGATGTGGTTAAATGTGTCAAACAGGCAGAGCGTCTCCCGACCACCTCACCTGCTTTTATTATGTGCCTGTCTCTTGTGGCTCCCTGTTGGGGTTAATCACCTCACCGAGAAAATCTTGTTAGAAATACACAGAAATACACTGAACCGATTGTAAAGCGTTGCTCCACAAGAACAATATTTTGCGTTTCTGCAGCAATATTTATAAAAGCCTCTTTTTTCATTAGTTAATCCTATAGCAGGGCGGTTAGCAACACTTCCAGAGGAAGAGAAGACAAGTTACTTTGAGGGAAATCCTGACCATGTTTCCCTCTCCTGCATTTGCAGCATTCCCCTCCCCGTTTTGCAGAAGCGGGGGCCAACAGTGGGACACTGGATCCACCCCATCCCGACCGGCTCCGTCCCGGCTGCACAGGAACATTTACGGCAGCCCGAGATAAACCTTTACGCTGGGCGTAAGCAAAGGGTGGAGGCTGGATGTTTTCTACCCCACAGAGAATAAAAAGGTTTTATTTTTATCATTTGAGTCATTGCTTCTTAGGGAAAAGGGTTTTTTCAGTGAAGATACTCTTAATGACCTTTTTTTTCTTTTTCTAAGCAGGTTTTTTGAAATGCCAAGCCTTTTCTGAAAATCTGTGGGCTTTTAAGCACTTTCTTTCGTTCACCCAAAAACCCACTTAAATTTTTGTCACCAAAAAAATATAGGTAATCCTTTTTCAGGGAAATACTTTTTGAATAAAGAAATGTAAGTAGCTTTTAGGTCTCTGCCTGGGGTGCCTGGGCCTCCTTCAGACCCGAGTTACCTATGCGCTGCTCACAGCTTCTCCTACAAAAATAACCTTTTTTTTTTTTTTTTTCTTCAAGCTGGTGATGGGATCACGGGAGGAACGGCAGGAATCTCTCAGGCATCCCGGTGCTGCCGGGAACTCATCGCAGCGTTTCTCGCTCATCGCCGTGCTGCCGGAGCCAGCGCCCGGGGAAGCAGCGAGTGCATCCGTGGCTAGCATCACTTGCCGGGGGCAACCCAGAACAATGCGGGTCTGTACAACCGCGGGCAGGCGGCAGGCAGGGAACGCGTTCGTGCCCCACGGAGGCCCCCCAGCCCAAGCCGGTGGGATGGTGTTGTTGGCCGCCCCGGCCACGCCGCAGGCTNCAAAGCTTGCAATTTAATCAAATCTCTGAACTGTGAAAGGAGACTTCTGTAGATTCGATTTCAAGGGTTGGGGTTTTTTGTTGGGTTCCCCACCCCACCCCCCACCTCCCCCTGTTAAGATTTGCATTGGGAAAATTAGATTAACATCCTGGATGTAAAAGGAAAGGGTCGGGGGAGGGTGGGAAGAGGCGTAGAGAGGAACCGGGGGAGGAGGAGAAGGGGGCAAAGAGGGGCCCCAAAGTCTGGATGTCAGCGGGCTGAGTCGGGAGGCGATTGGCTTGGAGGGATATGGGGACCCCCTTTCTTCCCTGGTTCCCAAAGACCGGGGCCGGGCTGGGACCCCCCCACAGCACCACCCCCCCATCCAAGAGCTGCTCCGGATTGGGACCCGGGGTGGCAGGATCCTGCTTCCTCCACACCCCCACACCTCTTGCAGACAATTGGCTTATTTCTGGCTGGGGATGGGTAACACTGTGTTGTCTCCACTGGCATCCGACTGTTGCTTTGGGTGTGGGGAAACACATGTAATGTCAGTCAGCGAGCCTTGGGGACAGCCACAGGCAGGAGGTGTCACCACCCCACCCCACTGCCATGCCCCTGAGGTGGGCAGGACATGGGTGTCCTCTCCTAGGCTCTGCCCAGCTCCTCCACCGGGACCCCCCGCATCGCTTGTGGTCAGGGACACGTGCCAGAAAATGCACCCACACCAAGAGGGTGGTCCGTTTGTGTGGGACCCTGAATTGTCCCCAGCCTCGAAATGTCTCATGTGTGCATCACAGCGTGAAGGGTTTGATCCTGCACCCCCAGTTATTCACAGAGCCCTCCTGGGCATTTTATCAGCCGTTTCCCACAGGTGATAAGCCCTGACCTGCAGCAGTGACATTATGGAGCTGCTGTGAGTATGGCCAGGACAATCCCCCATCCCGGCCAGCAGCCATCACCGGGTACGTGCCACAGTGCCACGTTTCAGGACACAGGATGCCCATGAATCTCGGAGGATGGGCTGGGGGTTGGAGCGGGGCTGGTCTGCCAGCGAAACGGGAGCATCATCGTGTTCCCGTGCTGAGTGATGCTCTCTCCCAGCGGCAGCTGCTGCTGGCGTTTGGGTCGAGCTCTCCGGCACAAGTGTGCATCCCGGGACTTGCCGGCGCTACTGGAGCCTCGTGCCTGGGATATTGTTGCTGAGCTGGGGAGACCCCGGCGCAATCCCACAGCAGTCCCGGCTCGTGCAGGTTGTCCGCAGCCCTCCCATCGTGTACACACACAAATGGGGTCTATCAACACCCCGTCACCGGAGGAAATCTAATTCGAGCCAGAGTCCCTCGATGGCGGCTTGGCAGGAACATGCTGTTGGCCGGGACTTTGTTTTCATTACTACTCCATGTAATTTATAATTGTATCAAAACTGAAGAACTAATTGCAGTTGCCGTCCTGCTCTGTGACTGCCTGTCACCCGTCCTGGTCTCCGGCAGCGGCGGGATGCAGGAGGGCTTGTCCCGTGCCAGAGTGTGGGTCGGAGCATCATGGCTGGGGCAGAGCTGGGGGTCTCCAGTCTCTCCTGCCCACCGGGGTCGGATGCACACCGGGATCTGTGGGTCACATAGAGCTTGAGCTGATAATGAAGCCTCTGAGACGGGAAATTATTCTATTTGAGTTTTCCTGAGCCAAGTACACCAGTTCTGCACTTTCTGCATTCATTTTGGTCACACTGAGATCTTGAAATTAAATTTTCTTTTTTCCAGATTAGAAACCTCCCTTTGACATTTCAACAATGAAATGTGTCGATTTTTCTCTCCAAAATCCTTTGCTTTTAAAACGTCCTTCAATCCCACTTTTTAAAAACTAATGCTCCAGAACAAAACAAATATTTCCCTGCAAGTGAAATGTAACATTTCATTAAACCTGGATCAATTCCGTTTTCGCTTTTTGATTCCCTAAGACCGAGTTTTTCCCAGCAGCAGCTCTCGCTGAGGCCCCTCCGCCCTGCCTGAAACATCCCAGCCTGGGGAAGCTCCAGGGAGAAAAACGTATCTGGCATCTCAGGGAATGTGGCTTCCTATGCAAAAGCACGGAAAGACAAACCTTCGGCATTTACGTTTGCTGTTGAAAGATGAAGTTGCGCACTAAAATCTCGGCTCCGTGCTCGTGTGATTGAAATGGGACCCCAGCTCGGGGTTCCTGGTGCACCACCAGCATCTCCTGCGCTGGTCCAGGCAGAGCAGCGGGCAGATTTGGCTCTGCAATGGGACTCACTGAAACGCAGAATAAATGCTGAGCTCTGGAGCAGCAGGGGCTCGCCACAACCCCCAGGATGATGCCATGAGACCCCACGCAGTGGTTCTGTTGGGTGCAGGGAGCCCCACATCCCCCTCGGAGCCTGCTGCACCCGCTCCCTGTCTCCGGGTGAGATGGGCATCAACACATGGCCAGCTCAAGGGGAGTCACCGCAGCAGCTCAGTGCCGGGATGATGATGATGATGGGCTGAGAGAGGTGGGGTTGTTCAGCCTGGAGAAGAAAAGGCTCCAGGGAGACCTTAGAGCCCCTTCCACTCCCTAAAGGGGCTCCAGGAAAGCTGGGGAGGGACTCTATGTTAGGGAGTGTCACCATAGGATGAGGGGTAACGGTTTTAAACTGAGAGAGGGGAGATTTAGGTTAGATATCAGGAAGAAATTCTTTGCTGTGAGGGGGGTGAGCCCCTGGCCCAGGTTGCCCAGGGAGGCTGTGGCTGCCCCATCCCTGGAGGGGTTCAAGGCCAGGTTGGACGGGGCTTGGAGCAGCCTGGGCTGGTGGGAGGTGTCCCTGCCCAGGGCAGGGGGTGGCACTGGTTGATCTTTAAGGTCCTTCCAACCCGATCCATTCTGTGATTCTATGTTTCTATGATGTGGGTGCAGATTTGGTAGGAGCTGGGGCCCGCTGGCCTGCCTCCCGCTCCCCACACAGGCAGCCTGTGTTAAAAATTTTAAACCTCTTGTCACATTAATTTATTTTTTGTCTCCCTTCTTGGCCTTCATTGCGGCTAATGCATCTTCCCTCATTAATTTTGCAGAGCCTGGGATTACACTGGCAATCCGTGTTGGCTGCTACACCGATGTCACGTCCGAGCTGGTCAGCAGTGACTCTTGTTGATGGTGGCACCTTCCAACCCACAGCTTCCCCAGTCAGAGCTGAGCCAAAGGAGATGCTCCTTGGGGAAAGAGGGGCCAAGGGAACGATGGCCCCAGGCAGCTTCTTTAATTAGAGGACTGGCCTTTCTCTTCCACCACACAAGGCACCAAATCCAGGGTTTACAGCTTACAGACCCCCTCACTTCTGTTCCTGTCTGAAGTCCCCCAGGTCTGCCTCTATCACTTTTCCATGTAAGAGGTCCCGCCGGTCCCGGGGCTGTTACGTCTCCTGACTGGGGCGCAGGTCTCTCTGTGACAGCCTACCAAGGGAAAGCTGCCCGTGCCCCAGGCGTTTCGCTCCCCTCGTGCCCTGGCAGGGCAGGGAACAGCCCCAAAGTTCCGGGTACCCACTCGGTGACAGGGGCCCTCATCCCATCCCCCACATCCAGGTGTCAGCTGGAGGGAAGCAGAGATTGGGTACCACCACCCTGGCACCTTCCCTCCTCCCCGCATCACCCAGGACGTTTTTTTGCTGCCCATCAAGACGGTTTCTGGCTTCATAGGCTCATAGAATGGTTTGGGTGGGAAGAGACCTTAAAGATCATCTCGTTCCAACCCCCCTGCCCTGGGCAGGGACACCTCCCACTAGACCAGGTTGCCCAAAGCCCCATCCAAGCTGTTCTGCAGCAAACCACCACCGAAAAGCAGCTGGGGGAGGCGTGGAGCTTTCCGGAATCACATGCCAGCAAAATTCAGTGTGAAAAGGAAAAAAAAAAAAAAAAAGGGCTGAGAGAGGGAAAGAGGAGTTGTTAAAGGAAACCCAATCTGCCGACGACCACGCCAGGGCGGGCGGCTGGACCCGTCTGTGTCTGGGGCTATTGAATCTCAGAGCTAAGTGGTTTCCTCTCCACCTCACCGGGGAACGGCTTTTATGTTCCACTGAAAAGGTATCCCGCTCAAACAAGCGGAGACATAATGGGAAGAGCATCCATTAAACAGAAGGAAACGAGGGCATGTTAAACATGAAATATTCATAGGGGCTCTTGCCAGCTTGTTAATGCATTTGTGTTTGCAAAATACCTGTGGCTGGGGAGCAGGGGAGGGAGGTCGGAGGGACGCTGGGTGCGGTGTGGGCAGGAGGAGACCCCAGAGAGGGGGCTGGGGAGAGGACGGAGGCAATTTGTGCCTGGTAGGAGAAGGGTTTGTTCACCAAAGACCTGCTTGATATTGCAAAGATAAATAAAGGCAGCTTCTGCCCGGCGCATCCCAGCCCCATCACTGGGACGATGTTGGGGTGCCCTGTGCCCAGCACCAGCAGCGGGCTCCGAGGGGCTCAGGCACTGCCTCTGCTTCCATAGCGTTTCATGGATGGCACTGTCCCAGGTCTGTGCATCCCTAAGCTGGTCTGTGTGTCCCTAAGCTGGTCCGTGTGTCCCTCAGCTGGTCTGTGTGTCCCTAAACTGGTTTGTGTATCCCTGCTGGGAGAACAGCCTGCCGCAAAGGCTTTAGAGCATTTCTCCAGCCTCAGGTTACAGAGACCTCGTTGCCTCTGCAAAACTCATGCCCATATATTTACTGGGGCATTAGGAGATAGCATCAATAATTAAAAATAAACTGCAATTGTCAAAATGGGCAAAGAAAGTGAATCTGGTGATGAATCACCCTGGCTATGCAAAAGAGTATTTGCTCCGTTGGTTGCTAAGCCGTAGATTTCATGAACTCACAACGGGTCTCCCAGTCGTTTAGTGCAAATTAGGGAAGCTCTGTTGTATTATTCCTATTATTATCATTATTATTATTATTGGTTTGTAACACAGCCTCACGGGTGAGTGTCCCACGCAAGAGCTGCATTCATTCATCTCGAATGAAGAGCTGGCTGAAGGCAGCATGGTGCCATCAGGACCTGGGAAGGGTCCTGGCAGTGCCAGCTCTGGGGGCGTCTCTCAGCATTTTGGGAGACCCCAGGTTGCGAAGCTGCCTCTTCTCAGCTTGGGCAGAGTTTTGAGGGCACAGATGATGGCCGTGCATCCTTTTCTTATTCCTTCAATTGCCATCCCTCCAAACTCGTCTTTCTAGGAAGGGTTTTACTCTCCAGTCAAGAATAGGTATGTCACATCACAGCGCTACGGGCAAATGGTTTTGGTGTTAAAGCGGGACCAGAACAACCAGTGTCAGCACTCAGCAAAGCCGATCTCAGCTCCCCTGGAGGGCTCTGTTTGCTGGGCACATCCCCATCATGCCAGGCTGCCCACCCCTCCTTTCACCCAATTTTGGTGACAGTGTTCAGAGCCAGACAAGACCCCGGTGTGCCCTGCTGCTCGGGAGAGGACCCGGTTGGGGGGACGCGGGAGGAGGGACCTGGAGGGGCTTTTCACACAGAACAATCAGATGGAGTGCCAACACATGAGAAGGCCAGGAGAAAGAGAGCATGTTTTGATGAAGAACAGTCTTTAATTACTGCTGGTTTTCACTCCTAATTAATAAAAGCAGGCTTGGGATAGAAGAAGAAGAATTAAAGTGGCTTTGTCACAGGCGTTACTGGAATTGGTTGGTGTCTCGCAGCCCAGCAGTGAAGGGGGAAGCGATGGACCTGGGCCTAGAGGAGCATTTTGCGGTGGGAAAAATCAGCGTGTAATAGAGCCATAAAAATGTTGTTCGTGCCTTTGTAAAAATTTCTTACTCAAAGGAAGAGGCCGGGGAGGGAGAAGGTCTCACAGAGGAGAGGGCAGGCTGGAGGCTCCCCTTGCTAAAGGCAAGAAAAAGATGCCTAGCGTGGTGACAAATCCTTCACAAGCGTGAACTTCTCAGACCTCAAGTCCTGGGGAAAGGGGACCAAAGCGCAAAGGGGAAAATGTTGATACAGATCAGGCTTGTGCTGTGCAAATACATTCTTACTTTGGTATTTGGGAAATGCAATCACAGACTTGGCCAAGGAGGAATTAACAGCCGGTTCAAAGGCAGCTTGGGCTGAATATTTTATCAGAAACTGTCTGTTTCTGTATCACCTGCAGCTTTTGCCTTCTAGCCTTTTGCTAGAAGTCCAGTCCTTGGAGCCCAATGCCGTTGACCAGAAGCAATTCCCAGGCTCGTCCCAGTGTTCATTATGCCAAAACCCCATTGGAAAAAACCTCAGAGTGCTGGAAATGGCCGGGGGGGTCCCCAGGGGCCAAGAGCATTCCCGCTCCCGGAAGGAAAACCGGGTGGTCTGGCCGTGCTGCAGCCACAGCTGGTTGCGGCACTTGTAGGGGACCCAAAACCCATCCCTGAGCATCTCCAGCAGAGCTGAGGGCTCTTTAGGAAACCCAGCCTCGACGGCTTCTTATGAGCTTGGCTTTTTCTTCACACACAGCCACATGCTTGGCCCGACACGTAGTTCTGGGCTATTAATCCGTCTCTCTGTTGCAAACCTCCCAGGACTTTGTTTTCTGAAGGGGAAGAGAGTTGATTATTTCAAATTGATGTTCAGGGTCATCAGCCGAGCTCCTTCCCACAGACGGTAACTCCAGCCAGCTCCCTGCTCGCTCCGTGATCTCAAACCCCATCATCAGGATGGGCTCGTGTTTAGAGCCTTGACATCATGGGGGTGGTTTATCCCTACCCTCCGCGATCTTGCGCAGCTCCCCACGGTACAAATTAAGCTTGCCGGAACATTTATTTAAAATTTCCCTTCCTTTTTTGATTCCCCAATTTCAGGTCAACAAACTCTAAGTAAATTGGCCACAGGCGCTCGGCAGCCCCCGACCTGCAGCGCTGGCGAGCACAGCCCCTGCGCCCCGCTCTGCTCCGCTGCAGCTCCCCTCCTCTTCTTACCCAAGTTTATCCTGAGGAAAAAGTAAGTTCAGCAACCTCAACATGTCTGTTGGATCGTCTCGGCTTTTCCTTGTTCTTCATGGGGAAGAGAGGGAGGTGAAACACTCTTCCCCTGTGTTTTTAAGACAATCAATTCATTTTTTTTCCCCCTTCGTATGGTTGTGCGTTTCGCTCTCCCCTCTGTTTTATTTTATCCTTCAAATTATAATGACAATAATAAAATTCAGAAGGAACTTCTCGCCTGCTGTGGGAACAATATGCCAGTTGTGCCCAAAAAACACATGACACAAATCACAACACAAACACCTCCTTAGCCACTTCCCTCTTCGTTAGCTGCTTGCAGAAGACCCGGGCTGCAAGGCACTAATTGCAGCGAGGCAACGGGCCACCGAGCTGCAGCAGCAGCAGGCGCAGCAGGAAGGGATGGCTCTCCATGCACCCCAAAACTAGGGCCGCCCTGGCCAGAAGAGAGCTGCTCACAGGTCCTCGTGTTTTGGGAATGCTGGGGACACACCTGACCTGCCAAAAGCACCAGGGGCTTCCCAATACTAGGGACGAATCATCCCTGGTATTAAAAGTCTCAGTATAAGTGAAAAAATCTCCCCTTCAGACTCTTTTCCAGGTCCAGAGGAGAACACCTGGGCTGGGACCCACCATTGCAGGGGCTGTTTGAGCAGGAGGTAACCACACACTGCGGCCAGATGTGAATCTGCTCTAATTATCTCCGGCTCATTAACACAAAGGCAAAGGCAGGGAGGTTTCTCTGGTGAATGGTGCTGCATGGGGAGCTTGCTGCAAGATTTTGCCTCTCTGGACATCCCTTGTCCTTCCTGAGTTGTATGCACCTTTGTCCCTGGGGCTCCCCTCTGCGACAACAGCTCGCTTGCCGTGGAGGTGAGGGCCAGGACCAGGAGGGATGGAGGAGTGGGATAACCCACCTGCAGGACATGGGGTGGGACCAGCGCGACAGGAGAAGAGCAGAGAACAGGTAGAATGTGGTACCCACACATCCTCTGTGTCCAACAGCAATGATGGCTTGTCCGGCAGCAGGACAAGCCACCGGGCCATCCCTGAGCTTGAGCCCCTGAGTGACTCTCATGTGCACTCTTGGGGGCTGGAGACCTCCTAGCACTCCAGTGTCCCCATCCAACCCCGAGACATGTCCCAAGCCTTCTCCTGTGAGAGGCACCAGCCTGAAACCTGGGGCTCCTGTAGCCCCATGGCTGGTCCTCGGATGGCGGTTCACCCAGGAGAGAAGGTCCAGATGCACTCTTACAGCTCCCCTCAATCCCGCCTGGGCCCAGTTATTTACTGCGGGGTTTGTACTTTCTTCTTCTTTCTTTGCTTTCTTTTTCTTTTCTTCCACTGGTATCAAGACCCTAAAAATAGCCGTGCTTCCCATCTCAGCCGGTAATGTAAAACCAGGTTAACATAGCTGCGCCGCGGAACAGCAGCCATCTCGTTTGCTCTGAAATCAAATTTATTAAGGCATTAGTCTCTTTCTCTCTCTTTCCCCCTCTCTCCCCTCATCACAGCAAGCGCAGGTTTTCACACAGCCATGGCTGCTGCTTTGCTCTGAGCAGAAAGCAAGGGGGGGATGTCAGGGGGACGGGGCTGCAGCTGGAGCAAGGGGCAGCCACTGCCAAGGGCTGGGGACCATCCCCCCATGGAAACCCTCGGCCATGGGAAAACCCAGCCTCATCACTGACGCCCGCACGGTGACTGATTCGCATGGCCCAGGGTGCTTTTACCCCGGGAAAGGGGGAGTTCCGTGCCCAGCCTGCCCCCGAATTAACTCCCCATCCCTGCCCTGGTGGGATCCTGGTGGGATGGCACTCAGGGGCAGCCCAGCTCTCGGGAAGAGCAATGCAACCAGGCTGAGGGCTGCCAGCCACCGGGAATTTGCCGAGAGGGTGCCCTGTATGTAGGCACAGCTTCAGATAACACAAGCGTGGTGCCGGCTAAAGCCAGCATAAGGGCAGGAGGGAGCAGGGATGGGCATGGAGGAGCGGGGATGGCCAAAGCCTTTGTGGCAGGACCACTAACTGCAGCCCAGCGAAGGACCCACCTGCAGGCAAGGGGATGGATGGAAAGGGGTGGGCTCCCTTGGGCAACAGCAGGGAAGGGGCGAGCGGCAGTGCCTGGCCGTGTTGCGGGCAACTTGGCCCCTCGGCAGAGCCGTGGGCTCCTGCCAGCCCCATCTTGGTGCACGAGGGAGAAGGAAAAGGCTTAAAATCCAGCGACCCTCAGAAGGCAGAGGCAGAAGGCAGCTGGACCTTCCAACAGATGGAAGAGGCTGCGAACGAAACTTGCTGTGTGCTCCAACCGCAGGTCGTTACAGACCAGTGGGATCCTTTATAAATAATAAACCGATATTGATTGCCTTTGCCAGTAAACACAGAGTGACCTTTATTAAAAATACACGAAAAACGCACTTAGGGAAACTTGCTGACTTCTTGCTACAGACAGATTTACACAAAAAGCTGATTTGTCCCGCAACAGCCGGAAAGGTGGTAAAGGAGGGAGCGAGCTGCTGGCACAGCGGGTGCCGCATCCCACTGCCCGCTCCTGCCCTGCAGCTGCAGACCGGGGCCGATGGCACCAATGCCCAGCAGAGATGCCCACCTGGGGACCAACCGCTATCCCTGGGGTGAGGGTGCGGGTCTCTGCCCCATGGAAAGCCGCAGGACACAAGATACTGGTCCTCAACTCGGTTACTGAGGACAGGAGAGAGCTCAGCAGGGGAGGGGGAGAGATGAGACTTTAAACTCCGCTTCAGGGAGTATCGCGCAATAACCCACTCAGCCATTTCTGATTTAGTGGTTTGGAACTGGCCCTTGGCCTCTGCAATTTGCTTTAAATAACCCACTCAGCACCCAGCATCACACTCGATGCGCGCCGGGAGCTGGACGCGGCTCCCTTGGCCGGGGGCCGTGAATGTGGCTCAAGGCACTGTGTAAATCTGGGAGTTTACCTCGGAGCTGCCCTCCGTTTGTCTCATCTCTCGGGGGTTTGGCAACAATTAATTATCTGCTATACAATAGAAAGACCATTCCTCTTGGCCAAGGTTAAACATCCCAGTGCTGCAAAATAGCATTCACGTTAGCTCGAAATAAATCTCGCTTATTCCCTAGGCAATGCTGCTGCTCCTGGTTCTTTGGCCATAGATTAGAGAAATGGGCAACAGTGCGGATCCAGACCCTGGGAGGGAGATTAGGAGCTCCTCACCCCTCGGCCACCACTCCAGCTGGGAATTATGGCTTGGGCCCATCCTGTCGGCAAATTGTTCCTGACCCTATGGCAGTTTTTGCCAGTGTGTGACTCAGTCTGCAGCAGTTCAACAAGTCCCGGGGCTGGCGAGCTTCGTCGTGGGTGGCCTTCAAGCTCTAGGCGTTGGTGCAGTGCGGCTGGGGATGAGGATGCTGCTTCTGGGCCGATGCCGGGAAGACGCCGACATGGAGGAGAGCACGGAGCCCCGAATGTCTCGGGCTGTCCTTCGTCAACAGGGGAGCGATCCTGGCAGTGAGATGAAATAAGCCTCTGAGGTCTAGAGGCCGCACAAAGAAAAACAAGTAGAAATGGCACTAGACACTCGGATCCCCAGACTTAAAAGCATCTGGTTCTCTTCCCAAAGGAGAGGGGAATTCAGAGTTGTTTGCTGTCTGCTAGACGGTACATCCCGTGTGCTCTCTCGCAGGGTAATTGCCTGCGTATGCAAAGTGACTGGGAGATATTTCTCTCTTTGAGAGTCATTTACACACAGCACTTCTCCACATGGGAATGTGCCCACGTGTGCACGAGCACAGGCATTTCCACAAGTAAAAGCATTTTGAGCAAAACATCTGTTTCCAGAAGCGCATACGGGACACTGCACAGAGGCAAGGAAAGCCCATCCCAGTTCGGACACGGGGAGTTTGCTGCAGGACTGGCCCGGCTCTGGTGATGGGGTCTCACCAGCCAGGACCGGGGACACAAACCACCCTTCACCGGTCCTTTCCACCCTGTCACACGAGGAACTGCAGCCCTCCTCACCCAAGGGGACACCCATGGGGACCGCGCTGCCCACGCTGGGCACCCAGCTCAGGCTCTCATGGGGTGGGGATGTGGGCTGCTGCCCCACGCTGCTCGTGCCTTCCCATCCCAAAAGCCAACACACCGAGCTTTCCATTAACCCACTCCGGACTTGGCCAGGCAGACTTTTTGGGTGCTTTTGCACTGGGGCATCTCCTAGGCACTCCATATCCGGACATGTGGGCTCCCCTGGGGCTAAGCAAGGCCAGGAGAAAGGCTCTCCCCATCCCTTCTGATCGCAGCAAGGACTTGCAAAATGTTCTGGCTTCTCTGTGAAGGGATGCTGGGGAGTGGTGCTGGCTGCTCCAGAGGATGTACAGCACTAAAAAGCCAGCGTGGACCAGAGCCAAGCGAACAAAGGTTTTATTAATTGGAGTGCATGTGGGTAAGTAGCATTGATCACTAAAGTCAAGGGAAGTACATTACTTATGGCTTTGGAACAAATGCTCCTGGAGTAAATGTGTCTGGCTTTTTAATTGATTTGGGATTTTATCGCATTTATTTTTTCCCTCCACTCTTTTTGGAGAGGCACAGCTAGGTACTGAGCGTCCAGCACCTGCACTGTGTGCCTTGCAGGTTTCTCAGATCAGAGCATCCCATTTCACATTCTCATTTCCACCTCCCTTATCACCCCCTAGCTCCTAGGAGGAGGTGTGCAAGCAAAAGCCAGTCTAGTATTGTGTTTTGTCCCCAGACAAAATGTCTGTTAGACTCGCCTGGAAGGGTAGCAGATCCTTCAAACCCCCAACATCATTCTCATATTCCATCTGAGCTGGCGCACAGAGCAGAGCTGCCTTCCCCAGCATCGCCCTCCTGCCCACTGCTATTTTATAATTAATGTTGGCACTGCCCAAACAACATGGCAACACAAGAGCTCCGTGCTGGAGCGTGCTCCAAAGCCAGGCTGTGCTGAGTCCTGATGTCCAGCCGGGACCTGGTAGTTGACTACATTTTCCCTGGAAGGCTGGAGTGGAGGAGCTTTTCCCCAAGCTTTCAGCAGTCTGTCAGCCTGACAAGCACCGCAGCATCCTCCATTACCGCTGTACACAAGGGGCCACTCCACACTGTACTTGCAACCCAGCCCCGCGGTCCTGTCGGCAACAAACCCCATTGCACAGCCAATAAATAATTCATGCCAGCAAACTGACTCTGCTCGCTACCACTGCATACAGCCCGGGGTGCCAGGACAGCCCCAGACACGCCGCCGTGCAGATGGGTCAGAGCTCCTGCGTCTGCCTCGCCACCCTGCCCATCGCTGCCAGGACTTCCAGCCTCCTGCTCGCTCAGGGCCACAGAGATGCTGGGAGGGCTGGAGCCCCTCTGCTGTGAGGACAGACTGAGAGAGTTGGGGGGGTTCAGCCTGGAGAAGAGAAGGTTCCAGGGAGACCTTAGAGCCCCTGCCAGTACCTAAAGGGGCTCCAGGAGAGATGGGGAGGGACTCTGGATCAGGGAGTGGAGTGATAGGACAAGGGGTAACGGTTTTAAACTGAGAGAGGGGAGATTTAGATGAGATCTGAGGAAGAAAATCTTTGCTGTGAGGGTGGTGAGCCCCTGGCCCAGGTTGCCCAGAGAAGCTGTGGCTGCCCCATCCCTGGAGGGGTTCAAGGCCAGGTTGGATGGGGCTTGGAGCAACCTGGGCTGGTGGGAGGTGTCCCTGCCCAGGGCAGGGGGTGGCACTGGATGGTCTGAAGGTTCCTTCCAAGCCAAACCATTCCAGGATTCTCTGTAATGCTCGTTAATCCTCGCTTGTCCCTGCAGGTCCCTGCCTGCCAGGGGCAGCTCTGCCTGGAGCTGGAGCAGCGGCCGGTGAGCTGGCTGCTCCCCACGGGTGGCTCATGCTGTTACCCTGGAGAAGCCGGTTAGTAGCCCACTGGATGAGGATGTTATCGTGCCAAATCAAAAAGGTCAGGGGCTGCAGCAGCTCGGCTGGTGGTTGCTGTAGCCAGGCACTGTCTAACCCAGGCTGCTCTAAGGAGATCCCGATGCTCAGCATGATGCGGAAAACACAGGTTTGGAGAGGTGTTGTGCTTCATATCTCCTACTCTGGGTAGCCTTCAATTAACTCCTTCTCTTAATCCAATCACCAAAAGGATGTAATAGCTAAATACCAGTGTTGATTCCAGGTCTAAAGCAGGTTTCTTTCCCTACATGCTCTCCTGTACCGATGAGGGTCAGAAGCTGGAACGTTTCTAAGCAGCCGGAGCCTTGGGACAGCTTCCCCAGAGAGGCAGCAGCGCACAAAATCCTCAAGTGGTTCCAATATGAAATTTAATTAATTTATAAATGGAAACACATAGCACCACCACCTGAGGGAGCGGAGGTCTGCGGCTGATCCAGGCATCCCAGGCCAGGGCATCGTCGGGATGTCCCAGCATCCCAGATCAGGATCAGAACTGGGGAGTGGGGACTGGTTCCACAAACAGACCCACAAGTTTCCCTCGCCTTTTTTTTTTTTTTAATTCTTTTTTCTAGATATCAGAGGGAAGATGGGCTTGTGGAGTCTTTTCATATATGAAAACACAAAGTGAAAGGTAAATCGGGACATGGTTTTAATGATCATTCGTTCAATTTGCACTTGTTTATCTACCCAATATGCTAAGGAGAGGTGTTCTTAATGAATAGGTAATAAAATGATCGGTCTGTTCCCAGAACAGCTCAGATGTTTGGGAAGATGCGGATCCGTGGGGTTGTGGGTTCACCTCTGTGACCTGCATTGCATTGGGATTTAAAATGGCGATGAGGGAGGGACGATATTTGCATTTTGAGAAAATTTCCCAACTTCACAAGTTGATTGTCCTCAACTTCCTGCAGAAGTCTCTTGACAGAATGGCACTGATGGAAGAAAAAAAAAAACCCAACCCTTTTCTCTAGAACCCTTGAAATGTTCCACTTTGGAGCAGTCAAAGCAGATTATGAAAGAAAATAGACTCTCCAATCACAGCCCAGGCAGGAAGGCTGGAAACAAGCGGATGCGAGCATGAAATGTGATGTGCAGTGGGATGAGATAAACTCCCTATCTTGTTTTGGCCCATTATGGCATATTATTCATCAAAACACTTTGTTGAAATCAGCTAGCTCCGGGTTTTGTTAATTTTCTCTGTTTCAAAAAACATCAGACTTGGGGGGGAAAAAGTGCCAAAAATAGATATTTAACTAACTGCAGCCAAATGGTCCTTGAGTTTAGCTTGTCATCCCAGGTTATTACTTCACTTATATCCCCGTGATAATTTAGGAATGGTTTCTCTGAGCTGCGAGGGGAGGGAGGGGGGCGGCGGATACACGCTGCCTTGTTAAAACATTCAGGATATTTTCCTGGATGGCAAGAAGCAGCCAGGATTAAGTCCTTATCCCGTGGGGAGTGTTATTACAATATGCCCGGGCGAATTCTTTGCATGGACGTGAGACGAACTGTGTGTCCCGCAAGAGTGGGGTCCCTCGCCCTGCCCCGAAGCTGCCAGAGAGAAATAAATAACCCAACCCAAGCGAGCAGACCTCGGGTGTCTGTGCATGTTGAGTTTTCTTCGGTTAGCAAAGCGGAGATGTCTTCCCAGTAAAACCTGCCCAAGGCACTGGCTGGGGNCTCTCCCCAATATTTCAGTGCTTAGTCAGGGGGCAGAGGAAGGAGAGCGATGTTTGAAGGCTCGGTTGATTTTCAAGTACCAGTCGCAGGCTTGTTTTGTTCGGGTAAGTTGGGTGCTCGCTGGAGTTTCTTAGCAACCCTAATGGGCTGCTGCTTTCCATTCCCCCGAATCTCACACGGCAAATTAGGCAAATTAAGCCCCGCGTTTCTATCAGACCACTCTTTGCACCCCCCGCCGGGGCAGCTCCTGCTCTGCCGCGGTGGGGTGCCCGTGGTGGGTCCCGCCGGGAATGGCGTGGGACCCCCCCGCTTCTCCCTGCGCTGGGGCCGGGGACACCGACGTTCCTCAGCCGCGACCTGCAGGGTCCCACTGCAATCACCCCCATCCGCATTTCCTACTCCTCCTGCCACGTCCAAGCTTGGCCTCGCTGGAGCAAGGACAAGCAGGCAGGGATGTGCTTTATTTCTCACATTTATTCATTTAAATTTTAGAAATCACTCAAAGCCACATTTGCTGCTTTTCATATCTCTTTGGATCAGCCGCAGAGTGAGGAAGGGCAGATCAGCAGACCCCTAAAGAAGCTTAGTGTTTTTTACACCACGGTAGAGCAGGAAAAGACCATCAGTGAAGGATTGTAAATTGAGCCAATTAAAGGAATCATTGAGATGATGAAGGACAGGCCATGCTCATCTTGGAACAGCGCTGGCCTTCAGAGGGTTTATACAAAACCACATAGTGCCTTTGTATAATTTAACACCCTTCAAGTAATATTATGAAACAAAAGCACCACCTTTTAAGTAATATTTTGAAATAAAAGCATATATGCTCTGCCTTGTCAGATGGCTGGGGTTTTGCTCTTCTCCCCTTTAGGACAGGGACGCCAGGCCAGCTGATTTCATGTTCCCTCTTTTATTATTTTTATTGTCCACTTCTCCCCTCTACTAAAGTCAGTCAAATCTCCGCAAAATGAGCACCAAGAGATGATCTTTAAAGCGAAGAGGAACTCGCTCTCCACCAAAGTCTGCTCTGTGCCCTGTGCGGGGCATTGAAGGGGAGTCTGTCGCTGCTGGATAGTTTTACCCAGTTGTCCACCTCCCTCCTTCCTTGGGGACAGAGAAGCCACCTCGACGACCCCAGCAAGCCCTCCGGACACCCCCACCCCTCACCGAGCTCCTCAAGGCTCAGTCCCAAAGCCAGATGTATGAAACTTGAGAACAAATCGTGTCTTTTCCATTAAGACTTTCCACCAACACCCCGAAGCGTGCTGCAACATATGCCACCTCGTGAAAGCCATTAAGCCTCCGTGATGAACCACTAACGTCCCTCATTAGCTCGTTAGTGCTTAATCACTTGACTGATTTCAAAGGGTCCAAAATCTCTGGCTTTGCAGCATCACCGCTGGAAATTCGTTTCTGCTTCTTTGTGTTCTCTTAGCCCCCAGGGTTGCTCCGGTGCCGACCGTGTCCCCAGGTGCCACCACAAAGGAAATAAGTATTTCCAGGCTTGGTCGCTTTTTTTTTTTTTTCCCCCAGATTTGGTTACTTTTGTTCATGAACTCATTGCCAACCCATTTCACTTGTGACTTTCGGGATAAACTTGGGCTTCCACGGAGGACGTGGGCTGCGGCTGTGGTGTGATGGTGGGGATTTTGGTTGATTTGCTGCCAGCAAAGCCCGGACTTGGGGCAGTTCAGGACTTTCAGGCTGAAGCTTTTCCTCCCCACCAGGTCGGGGGAGCTGGGCTAGTGGCCCAGCACGTGGGCTGGGGCTGAGCCCTGGGCACGCTGGCATTTCCCTGCACCGCCAGGGAAAGGAGATGCCAGCCCCGTTTTCTGCAAATAAGGCAGCAGGAGAGATATAAGAAGAAAGAAGTAACTGGAATATTACAGGGAGAAGGACAAGCCAAAGGGTAAATGTGTGGTGGGTAGGTCTTCACGGGAGCCATGTGGGCTCTGAGCCAGCCCCTCCAGGTCTTGGCAATGCCTCCATCCACCTTTTTTTGGAAACATATGTGTACGTGTTGTGAGCGTGGGCAAGGCTGCCACGGGGAACTCCGCCAGCCTGCATCTTTTCCATCATCTTCCCCTGCTCCCTTCGCAGCACCGGGCAGCTCCCGAGGGCCGCTGGACGTGACAAACCGGCTAAAGCAGCGACTGCGGGATGAAGTCGGCGATCTGTTTTCAATAAAATCAGCAGATTGTTTCATGGCTGGATGGGAAAGTTGTGAGGCTCCAGGATTTGCTCCTCTGGCAGCTGGATCCTGTTTGTCCATCGCCGTCTCCCTGGACCGCAGCTCCCACCCCACCTCTCTGCAACAGGCTTCCTGGAGAGGTGGACGATGTCCCCAAGCCTGCCAGTGTTTAAGAGGCATTTGGGTGATGCCCTTAATAATATTCTTTAACTTTTGGTCAGCCCTGAAGTGGTCAGACAGTTAGACTAGATGATCCCTTCCAACTGAAAATATTCTATGCTATTCTATTCTATGCTATTCTATTCTCTCAAGCACAGCACCTGCCATGGCACCCAGTGCACCCGGGGCCCCGACCTCCTCTGGGGATGCAAGACAACAGTGTAAAGCAGAAAATAATAGTCAGGTCTGAGAGCTAAATACTTCGCCTGATGCACAGCTTTCTAAGTCTTTGGAAACACAGGCAGGTTGGATGGATGAGAGGGATTCCAGGGAGAACTGGACTGGTTTCCTGGGCTGCAGAGAGCCTCTGGTTTGTGGTGCATCACCCTCTGCGAGCATCCTCATCAGAGCATTCTGCCCCTGCCTGCTTTCGAGGAGGGCACCTCCCGCAAGCACGGCGATGGGAAATGATGGAGAGGGCTGGACTTGGGGGTAACCTCCGCTATGTTCCCCAAAAAGCACAGCTGCCCCCGAGCTCGGGCTGCTTGTGGTGTACAGGAGGCAGAGATAGGGGAGCATCACCTGGCTCCGACTCGGCAAAGCACTTCAGCGTGCAGCTTTGATGGGGACATCAAGCGTACGCCCAAAGCTGAGCCCGCGCTCCGAGGCGCTGCTCCGCCGGGGACCCGGAGCTGGCTCAGACGGTGCCGGCTGGGCGCTTCGAAATATCGGGCACTTTTCTGGGTTACATTTAGCCTTTCCCTGTACCTTTAAATTCCACAAGCAATGTGACTTCTAAGGAAACAACCAAGCCTTTAAAGCAGTAAACAGCTGTTTTCCCTCTTTCTATATAAGAGTAATTTTAAAAAACACTAAAAAATTTTAACAACCTTAATTTTTTTTCGACTTTCTTTTTTTTTTTTTTTTTTTTTTTTTGTGAAGCAGGGCCATTTCAGGGGGTCTGTCAAGCGTATACTCGGTAACAACGTGACATATCCAGTAACGGTATCACCAATAACCAGGTTGGCCTTCTTCCCTAGCTTGGCTTTATTACAGTCCTTAAACTGGCCCAATAGGAATTTCTGCTCTGTATTTAAATGAACTTGCGGGCAGTAAAGGAGCGTGTATAAAGAAAGGGGTGACTATTATGTCAGTTTTGTGTATTGTAACCCCTTTCCTTACAGCCCCTATATCTTCTAAACTCTGGCAGGGGCAGAAGCACTAACTTATTCACTCCCACTGTCTCCATCCCCAAAGTGTGCAGTTAATTCCAAATCCGAGGCTGCAATATCAGCTTTCCCTTCTAGCCAGGACAGAAAAAAAAAAAAAANTGCATTTAGCGCCCCATCAGCTAAATTTCAATGAAATCCCTTTGATGAATTGTTTAGGAAGGGGGGGGGGGGGAAAGCCCCATTAACTGCACATTTGCTGTTAATTAATAGTCTGCTTTTCTTTCCCCCCTCTTCGGCACCGCACTTCCGAGCTCTTTCACGCTCCAAGTGTGAGCACAGCAATCCGGGGTGCGTGCCGGGGATGGGTGATCCGGACCGGCATGAGCTGCACCAAGGGAGTGAACTGCATCGGTACGACCCTGGGGAGGATGACTTCTCCAAGCTCCATGCCCTGCTCCAGAGAGACGATGCCAAAGCCGTGCCAATGCATAAATAACTAACGGCTCCATTCTGCTCCCAGGGTTGCTCCGGCTCCAGCCCGGCATCAGTCCGTGGGCGGCTGCGCTGTGTCAGCGGGGCAGGCGAAGCGTTCCTCGGCTCCTCGGTTTTATTATTTTTAATAAATTCTCTTCTCGTGTATTTATTTTCTGTACGTATCTTGTAAATATCTCTGGAATGTTATTTGAGAGGAATGTTGGCCGATATCCCCCAGAAAACAGATGCGGGAGCTGCTGGGGGGGGACGGGAGCAGGGCAGTCCCGTGTGCCCCGGGGGTGTGGGTGCCCACAGGTCCTGGCCAGGGCTTAAAACCAGTAGCAAAGACACACAGTAGGCAACTGCAAGGAAGGAAAAGTCTTGGTAAATCATTTTCATTCATAATGACTATGTTGATGTGCCCACAGGACATTTCAGGAGCAAAATACAGGGTCGGCCAGAGCATCCTTGCCCTGGGCACTCATCAGCACAGGCAGCCCTTGAGCAAACAGCTTCATCGTCTGTTTTAGACCGGCTCCCGCTCTCTCACGGCTGTAGGCTGTATTTCACAGCTTCTGTAGGAAGCCCTTAAGGTTTTGAAGCCCAGAGGCTGAGTGTCCTCTCACAGAGAAGATCTTACATGATAATCTTACATGATTCCTCAGGCTGCCCGGCTTTGTTTGAGTTAAGACGCCCTTCCCCCATTGAGGCCTTCCAGGATAAGGCACCCTGGGAAGAAAATGTGAGATACCTAGGGCATGCTGAGGCACTCAGTCCTGGCCAGCCTTGCAGCTCTGTTCAAAACTCCTCTTGTGAGTCTCTGACTTTTCTGTATTTAATTTTCAGTATTTTTTCCGCTGTAATTAATCCAGAAACTTTTGTTCAAATTCAGTTTGGATTTAGAAGGAACCAAAGGCTGTAATCGTGGTTTCTTCCAACCCGCCCACATCACGTGGACACAGCCCTGCTAGAGAAGGAGAGAAAACCTCAGGAACCCAGACTATGTTTTACTAATTGCTTTACCTGCTTGTTGGAGACTGCACCCCCAGCACCTCTAGAGCAGGGCACCTGGTGACAGAAGAGACACCTAATGGGAGAAGTGCTTGTGAGCCTGCAAGTTTCTCTTCTTTTTCAGCCGCTCCGAGTCTTCCAACAGGCGAGATCAGCCACGGACTTTGTCTCACGGCTGTCCTCAGCTGTGATACGGGCACCGAAATTTGCTGTTTGACACGGCAGCTCCATCACAGGGGACAAAAAGCCCAAATCCACCCGTGACAGGCAGCTGCCAAACCCCTTGGGAGAAGCAGCCCAGAAGAACTTGATGCCTGCAGCCCTTCAGCTCCGGACACGGGGGCCGAGGAAAGGCTCCTGCTCGTTTTCCACCCCCTCTTGCATTACATATTTTGGCACAAGCTATTCCCTGTGCCACTAAGCTGCCTCCACATGGTGCCTGCTCCCTGTTTGGTGGCACACACCATTTCGAAGGGTTTGACTCTTGGTGGACAGTTGCTTCTTCCTGGGCTGCATAGGGAAGAGTGTGGCCAGTAGGTCGAAGGAGGTCATTCTCCCCCTCTACTCTGCACTGGTGAGGCCACAACTGGAATACTGTGTCCAGTTTTGGGCTCCCCAGTTCAAGAGGGACAGGGAACTGCTGGAATGAGTCCAGTGAAGGGCAACTAAGATGATTGAGGGACTGGAGCATCTCCCTTATGAGGAAAGGCTGAAGGAGCTGGGACTCTTTAGCCTGGAGAAGAGAAGGCTGAGGGGAGACCTGATTAATGTTTACAAGTATCTAAAGGGTGGGCTGAAGGAGGATGGAGCCAGGCTCTTTTCAGTGGTTCCCAGTGACAGGACGAGGGGCAATGGGCACAAGTTAGAACACAGGAAGTTCCATTCAAATACACGGAAAATCTTCTTTACGGTGAGGGTGACAGAGCCCTGGCACAGGCTGCCCAGGGAGGGTGTGGAGTCCCTTCTCTGGAGATTTTCAAGACCCGCCTGGATGCAGTCCTGAGTGATGTGCTCTAGGCCATCCTGCTTTAGCAGGGGAGTTGGACTAGGTGATCTCTAGAGGTCCCTTCCAACTTTAAAGATTCCGTGATTCTGTGATTCTTAGACATGTCCGCCCACCACCCTCTCCCAGCACTGGGGGGGCTGCAGGATGCAGGATGCTCGGAGCTAGATGCCACCGCAGGCACTGCCCGGTCCAGCACTGCAAAACCAGAGGGATGCAGGGAAAGAGCAAAAGCTGAGCTGGGGCCAGGGAATCTGCTCTGCTCGAGGGGCAGGTTCGGAGGTGACTGGCGTTCCCCAGGTCCCATCCTCCAAGGGTTTAGGAAAACACAGAGGAGGAGGGAGTGGTGTGCAGGCAGGGACGGGTGGAAGGCAGATCGTGCACCTTTGGCGGTGACTTTCCATTCTTTCAAGTGTTTGAGTTTCCTGCAAATAAGCTCTGGATTTCCTGGGGCTTTTTTCTTCTTCTCAAACTACCGTGTCCTCCAGCTTGTGCTGGCAGATCCCTGTGCCTGCACAAAATACCACTGCTCTCAGCCAGATCTCCAAGTCTGTGCAGGAATCATTACAGGTTTGGGTCTAAAAGCTTCCTGGGGGGATTTCTTGCCCTTAATTTTCAATGTGCACGCTCAGCATTGGCTTCACCTTCAGGAAGCATTTTTCTCTGGGTACCCCATAGGAAGGTCCAGGCAGGTGAGAGGGGGTGTATCATCACCCCGCTTTCGGTCTCTGGGCCACGAGGTATCCGTGCAATGAGCTGCTCCGAAATCCGGGCTCTGCGTCCCTCTGAGTCACCACCTCAACCCAGAGGAAGCAGCTAATCTGAGTCTTTGTACGAAGAAGGAGTCATTCACCACCCTGCCACATGCTTAATTACCCTGACAAGAAAGAAGAGCCCTAGTAACATTTGGTCCAAATTAATGATGGTTTGTTTTGAAATGCAAATAGTTTTTTAATCAGAAGAGGGGAAAGGTGGAAATAGACACTACTTAGTTTCTACATTTTAATTTTTTTAATGAAGCCGTGCATCTGTGTTTTTTTCTTTTTTTTAAATATATATTTCTTTTAATATGGAGAATAACTTTTGTGTGGGCTGAATTATCTCTAAATGAAAGCAAACAAGGCATAATTAGAAACTGGTTCACTTTTTTTTTTTTTTTTTTTAATTCTGTTTCTTTTCCTCTGTAACGGCAGCATTATAATCAGGTGTGCATATGGGAGGGGAGGGAAAGCACCCCAGCTGAGAGCGGGCCCATTCTGGGGGGGGGGTCTGGCTCGGAGGCTGGTGTGGAGGAGGATGGGGAGATGCTGCAAAGCACGGCTTGAAGCGGGAGCAGGGCAAATGCCGGGATTCATCCCAGTTGCTCTGAGGCTCCCGGAGGAGCGGGATGTATCTCTTCTTCCTGCTGCATCCCTGTGCCCCCCAGTCCCCACACCCAGACACCCCTGACCACTGGAATCAGCTTCTGCCAAGTGGAAGGAGAGGGGCCCGTTTCCAAAGGCGTCTCCATGTGCGAATCCGGGAAGCTCCCATTTGGGAAAGGCATGAGTTTCTCATTTAATATGGTACCATGCTGCATTCTTTCTCTATAAAGAAACCTCATTTAACTTTAGGCGTGTTTATACATCTAATTAAAAATTGGTCATGTTTAATTGATTGCATATATCATTACTGCCGCCTCATTGCATCTGCGAGCAGGGTCTAGCAGCAGTCGAAGAGCTGCTTCCCCTCACTGTGGCGCAGGCACAGGAACGCTGCTAGGTCCCAGCCGGTTTCTCTCCGGTTTGCCCTCATTTTTTTAGCGGCGTCCATAAACTGCCCGGTGCTGCCTCCCCCTCCTCCTCCTCCCCGGAGCTCCCACCACCCGGCTCCCGCAGCCGCTGTCTGGGGAGCATGTGGGCAGAGCAGGGAGGGAAGAGCCTCACCAGGAGCTCTGTGGCTTCCCTCCAGCACAATAGCGCACACACAAAATACCACTCTGGGGCTGGTGGTTTCCAAACCCCTTGGGGCTGGGGAGGAGAAAGCCATTTTCAAGGCAAGGCAGAAGCTGGAGAGCCCACTCCCGTGTCCCTGCCACCACTGCACCTGCGCGGAGCAGGGTGCTGGGGCTGGGTCGGGGCTGCGGCTCTCCGGCCGGGAGATGCCTGCGTTCCCCATCACCCCGCGCTTGATGCCCCAGGCGGTCCCATGCTCCCACGAGCCCCACGGCGAGGAACACGTGGGCTCCTCGGGGTGGGAGCCTGTCCCGCTGCAGGAACAAGGGGGAGCAAGGGTGGACAGCAGAGAGCATCGCTGGGGGACAGCCACCACCCCGGCCATCGGCGGAGCCATCTCTGCCCATCACACCATCATTTTATCCCCAGCATCAAGCACCGTGGTTGCCCCATCTTGCTGCCCAGTCTGGGGGTGGCCGCTGTGCCAGCGACAGGGCACTGCTCATCCTCCTCCCTGTTACACCTCTCCCGGGTAATTGAATCAAATTGTCAGCAAAGAGGGGATGATGATTCAGCTCCCACCAAAGGCTAGACTATTACCTAGCAGCTTAATAATGAAAACTGTCATCATTCCTGCAATAAGGAAAGATAAATAAGTTATTAAATGCAAGAGCCTGCCACCCTCCCCGGGCAGGGCACCAAGCCAGAGGAATATTAACTTCTGGCCACAGCCTATCTGTTTGGGGGAACGGAGAGGAATACCCTGAACACCGAGAGAAAGAGCTCTTTCTCCTCCAGCTGGCTTGGAAAGGGCTTCTGCTTGCTTTGTGCTGCTGCTGTGTGCTTGGCAAACCAAGAGCCACCGCTCCCCGCTCCTCCTCAAAGGCTGAAAGGTAAATAAAGTCCCAGAAAGGGAGACAAGTGGGGAAGACTGAGTCTGAGGAGGGGCCGGAGCAGGGTCTGAAGATGCGCATTATTGACACAGGTCTGATGAGCCCTGATCTGGAGCGAGGGATGTGTTAAGCAGAGCTTTACTGAGCAGCTTTGGTGGGACCCTGGTGGCAAGACAAGCCAGGAGCAATCTGTAGAGCGTCACCTGTGGGCGGCTGCTGCGGGTGGTGCTGCGCAGTGAAGGGGCCGGTTCAGCGTCCACCACCACGCTGGACCCAGCTCAGCTCAGCAGCCGAAATCGCTTTCCTCTCCCTGACGGCCCCTGCCAAGCTCACCTGGTTGTGGCTCAACCCTAGCGCCTGTCAATATGTTACAAAATGAAAGGCACGTCTGATGTGGAGAAAAAAAAGGTGAGAAACAGGAAAGAAAGGAGGAAAGAAGAAGTGACCTTTCTTGCCCAGCTGTATTTTACTGGGAGAAAATCCATGAGCTGTTACACGACCCATTGGGAATTGGAGGGAGTGAGCCCTGGTTCTGCTCCGGCTGCAGCTGTGCACTGTGGAGACCCGTAGGTGCTGTTCTGCAGAGCTAGCCATAATAAATGACCTTCATAACACCTTCCCTCTAAAATTCTCCAACATTCCCACTAATAAACAATGTGGTTGTCTAGGCAGTCCTATCGTTTTATCTAGAAATTGCTCCTTCCTTCCCTGCTGAACAGTCAAAGCCTCTTCCACTGAGCCTACAGCAATGCATTCTCCTCTCCTGCCTTCTGGGGGTGAGTCCTCTCCCAGCTGTCACCCTCTCCCACTTCCGGAGCTCTGACCCCTTCCCCATTGCTGTTAGCTCCTTGGGGATTCAAAAGAAAAATATTTGCTGATGTGGCACCTCTCTCCGGGCTACCTCAGTGCCATTTTTAGCCTCAGCACAGCCCCTGGAACCATTTTTTTTTTTTAATTGCTGTGTTTACATGCACTTTCTGGAGGCTGCTAAAGCGCCCTGACAAGCCTTTGAAATCAAAGTCTTGGAGCTGCCCCAGGGGCAGGGACCAAAGAGCAACCATCACCTGGGCTCCCGCCGGGATCGCCCGGGAAGGGCTGCAGGAACACGCCTGGCGCGGGCGGGTGGGCTCTGGTCCATGCAACCCGCAGCTACCGCCCGCCTTCCCACCCAACCACCCACGGTGCCGCAGGTCCTGACACGCCGCGCTCCGTTCCCACCCCGGCATCCCGAGCCCACAGACGCCATCAGAGACCACAGGGCAAGTTTCCACGCTCGGCCAGAAAAGAATCCATAAAGTTAGCGAATATCTTAAAAATTAAGCATCTAATGAGCCCCATCCCGAAGCCAAGGGCTTGGTTCCAGCTTGGCACTGGCTCCGTTCCGTGCCCTTCCCATAACAGCAGACAGCTCTGCTTGGCTTGTCTGATGGATCCCATAACACCCTCTCGGTGGCTTCACGCGGGGAGCGGGGCTGTGAAGACAGAGCAGGTCCCAGGACGTTGCCACCAGTTAGATGGCAAACGAAGACGTGAGAACACTGGGGAGGAGTGGGGAAGAGGTGACCTGAACCTTCATGCTCTGGATTATCTCAGCAGACCCCCTTGCCCTTTGACTCCCAGAAACATTTTGCTCCCTGAATATCCATTTTCAGGTCTTGTGCTATGGATGGCTTTTGTTGCCTTAGCCCATCACTTGGAGAAGGGGTAGCTCGCTGGGGAAGTCCATTCACCTGCCCCCGCAGACTAAAGCTAAGGGCTTGTCCACGGTGCAAACACCTTTGTGTCATGCATCCTCGACACTACAGAGCCAGGCCAGCCCCTGTCACAAACGCAGAAGCAATGAAACCTGCCGGCAGCTCGGAGGGGGCCCTAGAGCCAGGCTGAAGGCAATTCGTTAAAAAAATTCATACCTCCATGCTTTTCTTGCTATTAACAACGCAGCATCTAGCGAGTGGGCGAAAAAGACCTCAGATGTACTTGGTCTTACGGCAGGAGGGGACAACCTCTTCGCAACCCTCAGCATGGGGATTTCCCTCGCCCCGTGTCCCCCGGGCAGAGCTAACTGGGGACATACCTCTTCTTCAGCCTCCCCTCCTTCTCCCACCAGCCTGCTTTTGGCTCACGACACCCTGACTCATCCCCCTCGCAGACGTCTGGGCGCTTCACCCCACCGCTCGCCCGCTCCTGCCCTGTTCCGTGCTGGACCAGACCCCGGTCCCGGGATACCTGCCTGCCCTGAGCTGCTCCTCCAGAGACTCCTTTCCTACAGCCTTCCTTCTGCTGGCCAGCCTTCCGTCATTCCCTGCCCTCTACTGCTCTCCTGCCGGCCATAAAAATATATAGAATATAGAACATTATTTTATGATGTACTATAAAAAAAAAAATAATCCTGGAACTACAAGGCACGTGCCAAACCTCAGCAGCACATGCAGGAATGCCTTTGTTGCAGCTGTTGCTGGATAGCCTGAGCTCTTCCCAGCATAGTTTGAAGGCTTTTCGGGACAGGAACATTGTTTTCTTGGTTTGTTTTTTTTTTTTTTTTTCTGGCATGGGGCAGCAGCAGCGGTTGGGGCTATACATAGTTGGCGATACCGTCTGTCCTTTACGTCCAGCCTGTCTGTGTCCCGTCTCCTGAATTGCTGCCCAGGACTCCCCACACTGGAGAAAGTCGTGGAGTTTGACGTGTGGCTACAGACTGAGCCTGAAAGTGTGAGGAGGGGCATGGGGCAGGGACTCCCCACTTCTCACGGAGGATGCTGTCTCGTTTATCGCCCCTTAGATCTTGTACTTTCCTCCTGCCAGAGCCCTCTCCCTCCTTCCCCAGGGCTGAGCCTCCCTGAGCCCACCAAGAGCCGCCGGGGCTCCGCAACCCTCCGCTCTTTCTAGGGTTTCACTGAGGCGCTGGCTCCTGCGGGGCCGCTTTGGGGAACCGGCGAGGGAGGAATCAATCATCTGTGTTTCTTATCAGGGCTCACGCCAGACCCATAAATCACCAAGAGATGCTGTCCCACACCGGCACCCACACCCCAATGTGCCAGCCCCACTCCCTGAAGTGCCAGCCCCTGGTCCTCGTTTCCCTTCCCCTCCTGGGCTGGTGAAACTTTCTTATAAAACCTGCAAACCAAGCTCCATAAAACTCCCAATTCATTCTGCAGATATTTCCTGCGCTGGGGCTTTCAGCAGCATCTGCTGGTTTGAAGTACACTTTTTATTCGTCCTGGGGGCACCATTACTTTCTGCTTTAGCAGTTTTGCCTGCTCTGTAGTCTCTGCCAGGCTCCATCCACGGAAGAGAAAATTGGTGAAAGAATAATAATTATGATTGTTATAAATATATATTTCATTGCGGTGGCCCTTTGTGTATGTGTTCATCCCTGATGAGGAGACCAGAGAGGAGAGCGGGTGATGCTCGGCTCCTGACAGGCTCCCAATGGCCAGATGCCATGTCCTCACCCTGCCAGGATGGGTGGGAGCTGCCATCATCCTCCTCCTCCCGAGGAACTCCCCAGAACACCCCCATCTCTTCTCCCTAGGGGGTCTCTGGTGGGTCAGAGGGGCCAGAAGAGCCAGACACCCCCAGAGGTGGGTGTCTGCAGGTCATGCCCTGGCACAGGCTGGAGCTGCTTCCAAGAACGTCCATCCATTGGGATGGCAGGAGGAAGGGGATATGAGAGGGCAGCTGTGCTGGGGATATTGGGCAAAAAGACCCGCAAAGTGGGGCAGAGGGAAAAAGTGCATAGTCCTGTCTTCTGGACTCTGCCTCAGTTTCTCGATGGATGTCTGCTCTTTTCCAGCTGAGTGGAAACACAACAGACTGATAATTTCATCCGTAAATGATTCACACCGGCAACCAGCAGCAAATTTCTCCTCTCAACAGGGAATTTTGTGAGCAGGGATTTTGTGAGTGAGCGCAGATTTTTCCCCTTCTCTTGGAAGGAAATCCTTTTCCCTTCTTTCACCAGCTGTGGATGATCACCTTCTCTTCATGTCCTCCACGACGCAGCCCCAGCAGGCTGAGGATGCTCCCCGGGTGAGTGTCCCGGCCCCTTGCTGCCACTCAACCTTCTCCGCTTTCATTTCCTGCAGCAGAAATGTTCAGGTATTTCCTGGAGCCACTTTAAATTTCCTTGAGGGTTTCTTCATTTCATCCTCGGTGGGATGGCCTGAAAGCGGGACAGTAGGAGTCGTGCAGAATGGGGTACGTGGGAAGACTTTGTACTAATCAGCATTTCTTGGCTAATTTTTCCACCGGCCTTCCCACTCTGAGCAGCCCTTCCCTCCTTGCAGATCAGACTAGATAGTTATATATGGTCCCTCCTGGTTTTGAAAAATCAGTGAGTGCAATTCCATCTGCAAGCGAGTCTAATATTATTGTTGTTGGATCTTCCCCGCTCTTAGGCTGCAGCTCCTGCCGGAGACTGTCCACACCACGGCAGCGGCCGCTGGGTCTTCATTGGAATGTCCAGAGAGAACGAGCCTGTGGTGGATACTTTTAGCTATAGATGGAAAGTCATCTCTGAGGTACTCGCTCTTCCGTAAACTCGTTTGCCATAACTCCTCCAGAGGACCTGCAGCAGGTTGCTGTGATTTGCCTTTGCAGCACAACAGGGAAGGGATGGGAGAAACCCCCACATATGCACATTTTACCCTAATCTGCTCCTACCCCACAGGAGTTCACAAACTGCTCTTCGCTCCAGAGGGGTCCCATGGTGGAGCTGAGCACCCTGACCCGGCCAGCAGCACCCCTCAAAGGGCAGGCAGTGCAGGCTGGGCAGACATGGGCACTCTCTCTCCCAGGCGCTGGTGGGGGGGAGAGGAAGGGATGATGCCCAGGGTTGGTGGGGAGGAGGGGAAGGGATGATGGCCAAGGTGAAGAGAATTGTCTGACAGACACCAAAGCCAGTTTTGGAGACTAGCATTGCCACAGCTGGGATACAAAGGCAGAGGAGCCTGAGTCCAGATGGGATCTGCTGTAAAACACATGCCCTTTCATTCAAGAGCCTTGAGGAGCAGCCATGGAGTTGGGTCCTCAGGCATCAGCAAAACTTGTAGGATGCATTTAAACTCCTGTGTTGGGAGATTTTCCGGTGCTGATGTCAGCCTGTTACACAACACCCACCCCTCTTACACAAGCCCCGCACACAGCACCTTGGGGACATGCCAGCACGCTGCTCCTCCTCCAGCACAGGCTCCCTTGGAGCTGCCGCTTCCCCAGCCCCAATGTGCTCCTCACCGGGCACTTCCTAACACTGTCTGTCCCCTTCGGAGCTGGCTGCTGCTTCTCCTGTGTCTAACCTGGTCCCAGGGACTCGCCATGGGGTTGGAGGCTCGTGCTCACTCAGCTCATCAGCTCACGCTGAGCAGGTCCAGCAGCTTCTCCGAGCCACCTCTGAAGCCAGGTCAGATGCTCCTGTGAGCTGAGCCGTGACTCATCGAGCAGGAGCAGAACGGAGTCTCCTCCTGTCTCTCCTGCCTTACATATTGCAGCCCAGGAAAGTGGGAGAAAAAGATGAAAACGCATCAACAACCAGAGCTTGTACAAATGCAGCACTAGCTGCAAAATCTAGGATTTTTTTCTCCTTATCTGCTGTAAGATCGGTCATAACCTCTGCTGGGAGCTTCCTCCCAGTTTGGTCAGAGGCAGCAGACCTTTCCTGTCCCACCATGGGGTCACTGGTTCCTTCCCCGCCTCCTGTGCTGCTCTGGTGCCTGCATCCCCGAGAGGGGAGCCAGCTCCCTGCAAAGCCAGAGCATCCCGCTGTGGCCATCTCTGCACCACGCTTGCCAAAAGAGCCTTCCCAAACACCCTGATATCTGTCTGCAAATGTAAACACACATTTCCATGGAAAACCAGCAGCTCAGCTCAAACAGCAGGTCAGGGATGTTTGCTGAAAGCTTGGTTTCTGAGCCCAGAGAGAACCCGTGCAGCCCAAAGGGTCTCAGTTTCCCGTGTTTGCACACAAGGAGGCTGTTTCTTATGGTAATTTGTGCTTCAATAAACGTGAAATAAAATTCATTCTGCCCTTTCCCAGCTGGCGTCATCACCATTTCCCTCTGTTTATCACATCATAACCATTGCCCCGGCAACCGCAGCATGGCCCAGGCGGAGATGCTGGCTGCAGGTGGGGCGAGCACTGGCTCCGCGCCCCCGAAACAAAGATCCCACTTTCACACGAGCATCTCCAGTGGCTGGAGAGAGGCTGGGAAACAAACGCAAGATGGGAGCAAAACAGCTTCTGAAGAGGATGCTCTTGGCAGCAGCAGGCACTGACCCCAGGCAGCACCTATGAGCTTGAGCTTTGGAGGTGGCTGCCCTGGGGAACCTGCAGCCATGGGCAACCCCACGGCATAGTTCCAGCTCTGGGAAGGAGCCAAACAGAAAACCCAGCTGGGAAGGGAGCGGGTTTGGGCACAATTTGGTGACCTGGTCCTGGTACAGGCTCATCTCTGCACCGGCTCCTGCCCTCCTGCCTTGATGGGACCCGTCCTCTCTCTGCGCCTCCCCCCTGCACCATCAAGTACTGAGTTCATCCCTTCGGAACCCCAGTCAGGAGCCCATCTTCAGTGGTTTTTTGTTTTTGTTTTTTGGGTTTTTTTTTCTTTTTCCCCTTTTAACCCTGTAACGATTTGATTTCAGAACTCACTTTACAAACGAATTCACGACTCTCTGGCGAGCCCCCGGACCCCTCCTGCCGAGCGCCCGGAGCGGCGCAACCCGCAGATCTCTCTCTTCTCCGTCCTCTTCTGCTGAATCGCAGAAGAGCCTGGGTCCCCGCACGCAGGAGATGCCCCGCAGCGCAGCCCGGCACAGCGCCGCCCGCCCGCGCCTCCCGCGGTCTCCGCCTGCCCCCCCGCGGCGGCCGCCGGCACGCACGGCCGGACCCCCGGCCGGACCCACACCCGGATCCACACATACCCCCGAATCCACGCCCGGACCCACACTCGAACCCACACACACCCGAACCCAGGCACAGACGCACGCCTGGATCCACACCCGAACCCACATCGGGATCCACACGCACCCGAATCCACACCCAGTCCCACGCTGGGACCCACGCCAAGACCCACACACCCCCAAACACACGCCCAGACCCACACTGGGACCGACACATACACGAACTCCCACCAAGACCCATGCCGGGACCCACACCAGGACCCACACACACCTGAACCCACGCCGGGACCCATGCTGCAACCCACACACATCCAAACCCACACTGGAACCCATGCCCAGACTCACACCAGGACCCACATGCACCCAAATCCACACCAGGACCCACACATACCTGAACCCACTCCAGGACCCACGCCCAGACCCATGCTGGGACCCATGCATGCCCAGACACACACCAGGACCCACAGTGGGACCCACACACACTGGAATCCATGCCCAGACCCACGTCGGGACCCACACACACCCAAACCCACACCAGGACCCATGCCAGGACCCACACATACCTGAACCCACTCTGGGACCAATGCCCAGACCAACGCCGGGACCCACGCATGCCCGAAGAGCCGGTGGCCTCTGCTGCTGACACATCCCACGCAGCGCTGCGGTGTAACCCCCCCATTCCCACGCTGCAGCAGTGGCAGGGGGGGACCCTAACAGGGACCACGCAGGCGACGAGGGGGCAGGATTCATTAGCTCCTTTACATCGCTTTGCATCTGCTAGTTTTATTGACCTTAACCCTCAGGTGTGCAAGCAATTCCGGTGTTCTGGGTAGCCATCCCGGAGGGCTTTCTGAAGATTTCGCCACTCCACAGTGGGGAAACAGGGTCCCTGCCTCGGCAAGGCAGGGGCAAGGAGCCGCGTGGGTACGCACTGGCCAACTCAAACCCATTATGGGGAAAACACCAGGACACATTCTCCCACCAGCTTGCAGGCAGTGAGAAGATAACACAGCAAGGAAAGCAGTCAATGTGGATTTCTCAAGGAAAAAAATCATGTCAAACCAATCCTGCATTTCTTTTTATGACAGAGCAACAGCCTCACGGATAGAGCGAAGCAGGAGTTGTCCTATATTTTGTCTTTAGTGCCTTTTGATGTTGTCTCTCATCGCACACTCGTACGCAAGGGAGAGAAAAACTGAAATGATTATGAACTGGGTGCTCCCTGCCTGAATCTTGCACTAATGGAGAAGTTATCCGGTGTTCCTGCCAGGCTGCAAGCATGCATGGAGCAGGATTTCAGAAGGGTTGGCTCTGGGCTCATGCATTCATTAATGGCTTCGTTGATAGAATAAAAGTCTGACTATTTATTTTGCATATGTGATGGAGCAAGAAGGACACGGGGATAGGATTTGAATTTGAAATGATCTTGAGAAATAGGAGAGAGAGTCTTGGGGGAAAAGTGAAGCACAGTTCAACAGGAGTAGATGAAGTTCTGCCCTTAGGAATAATCAAGCACACAGAAGCAGGAGGGGGACTGACTGGCAAGGCAGGCTCCGAGGACTGCAGCGGACATCAAGCTGAGCATGAGTCCACCAGGTCACCCTGAGAGAGAAAGTCAAACGTGGCCAGGGCTGCCTGGACAGCAGCAGCACTTTTGAGACACCTGGAGTGCAGGTTCTCCTCTGCTTTGCCCTGGAGGTGTGTCAGAAGAGCAGTTTGGCATACAGCCATTCAAGAAAGATGTGGGAGAAGACCAGAGAAGAAGGATGAGAAGGATTGGAAGGAAATGCTGAACCGCTGGGGGAGATTTACTCGAAAAAGGAAACTGGAGAGGGGGCATAATCGTCTTCAAAGGCATAAGCTTTGGGGCTCATACCAACCTGACATCAGCCTAGCTCCTTCAACTTCAGCTATTCATACTAGTGTGGATGAGTTGGGTCCTACCTGCATTGAGAACGGGACCTTCTGGAGGCCTCCAGAGCTGGCCTCAGCCAAGCCTGGCCCTGCAGGCAGCTGTCATCTCCCCCTGCTCCCCACTCTGAGAAGCCTGTGGCCACCAGAGCCCCACTGCCACGTGCCCAGGAAGGACACAAAGACTGGTCCAGCAGCCAAGGGAGGGGTTTGAATGGCGGGGTCCCCAGGGGACCCTTGTGCAAGGCTCTCAGCCGGCACAGTCAGCGAATGAAGATTAAATAGCCAAGTAAAGATGCTTTGCCTCTTATCAAAGAGCTGTTGCTCTCCCCTCCGGTTGCAATGACTCATGCTCTGCTAGAGCACTTTCCCCAGCCTCATCTGGGACGTATTACAGCCTTGGACCCCACTCCGTTTCCTTACAGATGTGGATTTTCCTGGAATGTCTGCCTCCTCCTCCTCCTTCTCCTCCTCTCTAGTGTTTCTGCTTCTCAGGTGTCCCCCTCCCTAGCTAACAAAGCCATCCCCTAAGCAGGGCTCCCCTCGGCTTGTGCCCGGCTCCCGGGAGCCCCTGGTAGCACGTGTCCCGGCGCCAGCGCTGGCTCTGCTGCTTGCTGCCACCTGGGCTGCGGGCATCGCGTCCCTTCCCTGGACATTTCCTCAGGGGGACTCCCCAGGTGTGAGCTCGCACCCTGCGGGGGGAAAGGTGGGTGAGAGCAGGCTGGGCCACGCTGCCAGCCCACCTGGGCCCTGATCCCGCAAGGAGAGGGGTGGTGGCTCTACCTGGAAGTGGGTGTTTGTCCCATGAAGAGCAGAGCTGGAGCGGAAAGACACAACCATCCTGGCAACAGTGAGAAGCAACCAGGAGACAGCCTGGGCTGTGACAAGCCTCAGTCATCGCACGCATGAACGAAGAGGGAATTTTTGCCACCAGCTGTGATGCTCAGGTACATGAGAGGTGAGGGACCACCTGCGGTCCCACCTGGAGGTGAGCAGGAATCATAGGCTCATAGAATGGTTTTGGGTTGGAAGAGACCTTAAAGATCACCCAGTGCCACCCCCTGCCCTGGGCAGGGACACCTCCCACCAGACCAGGCTGCTCCAAACCCCGTCCAACCTGGCCTTGAACACCTCCAGGGATGGGGCAGCCACAGCTTCTCTGGGCAACCTGGGCCAGGGGCTCACCACACTCACAGCAAAGAATTTCTTCCTAATATCTAATCTAAATCTCCTCTCTTCCAGTTTAAAACCATTCTTCTTCATCCTATTGCTCCCCTCCCTGATCCAGAGTCCTTCCCCAGCTTTCCTGGAGCCCCTTTAGGGACGGGCAGGGGCTCTAAGGTCTCCCCGGAGCCTTCTCTTCTCCAGGCTGAACAACCCCAGGGAAGCTAACCCTCCCTGCAGGGACCACCCACCACAGCCATTTCTGCTTTGACACAGGAGCCCAACCGTCTGGAAAGAAGATGCTCTCCAAAGGCTCCCCCTTTTTCAGAAGCCAAAGAGGCCCGTCCATGCCCATCCCTGCCCGCTGGCCCCAGCTCTGCCTCCATGGGTTCTCCTGTGGGTTTCAGAGCCATCCTCCTCTCCCCAGCCAGTTTCATTCTGACCTGCAAAGGGGAGGGAGGAAGATATTCAAATTCAGGGTAGCGAGCACAGATTCATTGGATCTTCATTACGAGCTGCCAGCTGACATTTCGGAGGGGGCGATCACATACCCCTCTGTTTAGTAAGGTTTAATTTAACTGTCTCAGAAGCCCATATGTCTTTCAGTGCCTGGGACAGTGGTGACTCAAGGAGGCAGCCGAGCTAAATCAGATGCCAAATACTGATTCCTCTGCACATCCCCAGGGACTGACAACTATAGTTACTCTCACCATCTGTCTTCCCGCATGCAGCCCCTGGAGAAGATGCACGCTCCTTCAGCTAACAGCGAAGACAGCAAAAGGACAAATGCTTTCATTTCCAAGCGTATGGATTTTCTGCTCAGGTATTTTGGCAATGCGTTGCATTAGGGGAATGTGTTGTGTTCGTCTCCGTCACGGGACGTAGCTGCTGCTCTTTGCTGCAGGAACAGGTGTTGCACCGTGCCCGTGCTTTACTGCACATCATGGGTGGCTGGACCAAATCCATCCCATCCCCTGCCCAGGGTGTCTTTCACGTGCTTTGAGATCCTCGGGGGAAATAAATAAGTAAAAGATTGTATTTATTGTTCCTCCTGCTCTCACACTTACACCAGGCAAGCTTGGAGATTGAACGGGTTGGCCGGAAACTTGGAACATATGATAAAGGCATTTTCTTTCTAGATAGAACACATCTTCATGGGAACGAGTCCGGTATTAATAAACCATCAACTAGCAGCCAAGTTTGTTGTGTTAACTCAAAAGTAATGAGGTCGTTGTGAATCACTGGGAGTCTGGGATGCAGGAGTAGAAACCAGCTTGTAAAAATACTAGATTAGGTCAAAACCTGGAACTGAACCCTTTTTCTTTCTTTATGGTTGAAACTATTTAACAGTTTGTATTCTTCACATTAGTTTTCCATTTCATGCTTCCAAGAAAATGGGAGGAGAAATCCCAGGTACCGCTGAAACCATCCCAGCCCAGGGGGGAGTGTAGGAGCCGGCAGAGGCCAGGGGTGTGTGTGTCAGGCAGGTCTGGTCTCTGCACCCCTACACAAAGTCAGGGAGGGAACAGTGTCCTGCCTCAGCTCTGCAGGGACCTGTCCCCAAAGCCCCTGAGGATGGGGTTTTGGTGATGCTGCTGGGCCGGAGCTGAGCTGGGGAGGGAGGGCAGGTTGTGAGCTCCTCTATCCTTGCTGATCTTGGACAGCAGGAGGAGGAGGAGGAGGTGGCTGGGGCCATCTTCCCATTCTCCCCAGCCGCTCATCTCTACAGCAGCAGTTCCCAAAGGCTTTTTTGTTCCTCCAGGGGCAGTCAGTGGCCAGGGCACCCAAAAAATGTGGGAAAAACAGCCATTTGCAAAAGTTTTCCAGGCCACAGGTGTCTGGGGACACAGCTCAGTGTCGGGGTGACATCCGAGTCAGACGAGTTCTCACAGAGAAAGGGAGCTGTGGTGGGAAAAACCCTTCTCCCCAGCTTTGCATATTCATTTATTATGATTAACAGCTAATCCAGTGCCCCTCCCTACACTGACAACCTCAATACCCACCTGTATTTTGAATTACCTTTTCCCCTGCGAAGTCTGGTTCTTCAGACCACCCACAGTATCACCAACGACTCCTTCTTATTCCCCTGCCCTTGCTGTCTCCCAGGGAGCTCCCTCCCTTCGCCCATCACCCTGGGGTGCCAAATTTTGCTGGGAGCAAAACCCCAGCTCCAAAAACTCCTGTGCTTTGGGCGAGCTCGTTCCCAAAACCTGACAATCCACTCTGAGTTTCTCTCTGCTTTTTAGTTCTCTACACAGTTGTGCCCCTGCCACACTCTTCATCAGCTCTTCTTCCCGTGCTCACTTTCTGGCAGGTTTTTCCTCATCTTCCTCACCCAACCACCCCAGACCTCTCTTCCTCAGCGCCCACAGAAGCGTGAGAGCATCTCTGTTTGTATGGGTACACCAGGCAAGGTGGCACCTCATCTTCCTCCCGTCCTTCCTGCAGGGGAGCCACTTCTTGCCCTGCATCAAGCCTTGCTCCTCCTGAGGGCAAGTCCAGGTCCCTGACCTTCTCCTGCGCTGATACCACACGCTCTAGAATACCAACTGCTTCACTTCAAACAGCAGCTTGCCATGCCTCAGCAGACCTTTATCCACACCCAAAGGGGTCTGAATACGCTTTCCCTCAGGTGGTCACATACCAACACCCCCCCAACACACCCATGTTTTTAGCTATGCCACCAGTGACACTCACAAGTGGCACAGGCACTGCCCAGACCCAGAAGAAGCCTGAAGCCAGGAGCATCCCAAGGGGCCGGTTAAAGCTCACAAAGGTTGCTGGAAAGGCATTGCCCCGCTGCCCTCACACCTCAGGAACCCCCTGTTTTTGCTTCAGAAATGTTCTCCGGTAATCCCAGAGCAGTGGAAGTTAATCCATCTTCCTGGGGGTGAAAACGAAGAGAAGAAATATATACAAACTCTTCCAAACTGTGAGGTGCAGCAAACCCATTGGATCAAGGCTTCAGAAATGCCCCTCTCGGACCATCGATGTTTTTATTCAGCGCTAATTTGCAAGTCTTTGCATTCAAGACGATGCTGAAATCACTCTCTTTTCCAACAATGGTAAAACCAGGCAGACCTGGAGGAAGCTCATCTGCTTCCCCGCCAGCTTGGCTCCCACGGCATTTCTCAGAAGAGCGGAGAACAATTCTGCAAAGAACGAGCTGAGAAGTGACATACTCGCCCTCCTTTGTTTCCACTTCCATCAACTGCAGTCTTCCTCTTCTCTAATTCCCGAAAGGCTGGCATTGTAATTAACTTCGCGGGAACATGTGAGCAACACGATGCTGCGAGTTCCTCAGCAGCAGAGGCAGCCAAGCAGATAAACGTGCAGGAAACCGAGATTGCGCTTTAGTAATACCCGTCCTCATGGCTGGCATCTGCCTGGCAGGAGCCTGGGCATGGAGCAACGCTGCTGCTCCCTTCTCCGCGATGTCCCCCTGCTCTCATGGACACATCACAGCCCCCAAGTCACCTCCCCGGACCCCAGAGCCCGGAGGGTTCGTGCTCCCTCGGCTGCACCGGCTGCCGCGGCTCCCGGGTGTTGTTCATTGCAGGTACGCTTTTTTTTTTTTTATCGGATTTCGTTAAATTAAACATATGATCCCATATTATCTGACCCAGCTCTGAAATCTCCCAGGCACAAGTAAGCTCTGCTGTCTCAGCTTTTCATTTACATGTTTATTTACTGCCTTTCAGATCACCCGGTTTGCACTCTGCAGCCTCTGATGAATAAATAACCAGTGCCCTTGTAGGCCAGATTGATTAAATGTATTTAATTAATGAGCCCGGTTCCCCCTGAGGACTCTCACAACTAAAATACCGAAACCAGCCTTTTGTATATGACACCGCCAGGACCCATTGATTTGCAGCAATATGAAAGAGGAATAATCTAGTAACTTCATTGATGCCGTAACAAGGACATCCCTGAGGACGGGGAAAGGCTGCCGAGGGGCTGGGTCACAGACGGTTCATAAGTGGCTTGTCCCACTCACCGACCGGCCACACAATACCTGCAAACGTCTTTATTTCTGGTGGCAGCAGCTGTCTGTCCTCCCCTCGCCCTCTCTATCCATGCAGCTGGAGGGACCGGGAGCCGGGGAGCCAGCGCTGCCGGATTGCTCCCAACGGGCATCAGGGGCGCTGGAAACAACGGGGAAAGAGCAATTGTCATCCAAGGAAAAAAAATAATCTGATGCAGTTCGGAAGGTGCTTACTGCTTCGCTCAGGTCAGTTAATAGCGGTTATGGGGAACAGGCGATGCAGGGATGCTGTGAAAGAAGTACAGAGACATTGCTGGAAGCCACGGGAGATGTGCTGGAGGAAGGCTCCGAAACTACCACGGGAAAAGGCATGGAGGAAAGGCTTCAGCGTGGCCTCACCATCAGAATAATTTAAACTTGTTTCCTAAAAGACGACGGTGTCATGGCCAGACCAGGGCTGGCTAGCGTGGCCAGCTGACTGCTGTGGTGCTGGGGCCCTCTGCGGTTGGGCAAAGCAGGGTGTGCAGGAGGGAGCTAACGGGCCACGCGTGCAAACGAAGCAGCGTGAAGGTGTCGGGGAACCGAGGGGAAGGGGAACGCGGGGCAGCCCCAGCCCTGCCGCAGGGATGGCGCCGGGGCAGTGGGCTGGCATCAGGGACATCAGCTGGTCCAGCACAGAGCTCTCCTCCCATGGCATGTGTCTGTGCCCACGTACGCCAAAGGAAAGCCCAGTCTGGTACAGATCAACACCGCTACCTGCCCGCAGAACCCGGAGGATAAGCACTTTCCAGGCAGCAGGCTGGAAAGGCAGATGGTGCCCCAGACATCAGACCTGAGGACCCATGGCCACCAGCAGAAAACCCAGCACCACACAGAGCAGCACTTCAGGAGGAGGCACCACTGGTTTCAAGGACAGAGGGGTTTAAGGAGACATTGCTGCCTGCAGTCAGAGCGATGAGGCAGCCTCCTGTCCAGCCTCTGGGCTCCAGGGAGGGCAGCAGGCAGGATGAGAAGGGGACAGGGAGAGGTCCTGGCTCTGCGCTTTCTCACTGACAGATGCCTGACCTGCAAAAGCTCACAAGCTGCCTTTCCAAAATCCACTCCTGAATCTTCTGCTCTAATTCTCCATTAGCAAATGCGATGACAGGCAGATGTTAAGAGCTCCCCTGGGCCACTCCTCGCTGGGCAGGTTGCTGAGACATCACGATCCAGGGCTGAAAAACCTGCTTGGAGCAGCTCTGTGCACAAACCCGTACCTGGGGACAGGAGCTGCTGAGCTGTCACTCCCGTGGGATGTTGTGCCCAGCTGCTGGGGACAGCAGGGCTGCAGCAGGCTGGGGACCAGGGGACCCCAGAGGATGCTGCAGCCAGAGTGGCGGGGCTTTGCGGGGGGAAGCAGAACATTATCCCAAGAGGAGACAACTGGGATTGTTCCTCACCAAGGTCAAACCTGGATGTTGGCGGCAGGGAGGAAGCTGGGGCAGGACTGAGGAGCGCACGCTGGGCTGGGGTGGGGAGAGCTGCCCAGGGCCAGCCTAAGCAGCCGTGTGCTGAGGACCACGTCGTTAAAAGGGACAGATCGTTAAAGGGGACAGGTCGTCTTCTGCTTGTGGACGTGCGGTCAGGGCGTTCAAGCAAGCTGCCTGCCCGCTCCCCAGCTTTCCCTGTTCGAAGGCAGATGGCAAGCCCTGCCAGCACCTTACCCTGCTGCAGACCTTGCCCTGCCAGGCTCAGCAGCATCCTAGAGAAGATGCCGCATGGGTTTATTAATTAGTCCATTAAATTATTGCTGAAGCTAATTGAGACCCACACTTTCTCCCTTCAGCTCCCTCCCCACCGGCCAGCAGCTCAGGCAGGAAGACGCAGCATTACAAAGAATCAGTAGCGTGCAGCTAATTAGCTGCTGTTGGATGCCGTTGGGAGCATCCAACGCCAAGCGTGCCACATGTCCGCCGTGCCGCCTGACACAGACGTCTGCCAGGCTCATCTCGGTGACGATCATCAGGTTTTAATTAGTCTCAAACACGATTCCTGTCACAAACGCTCTGCTGGGGGTTGTTTGTTTTAATTTGATCAGGGACAGGCAAAGAGAGGGGGGGGAAGAAGGAAAGTAATTAAATTTGACTAAAAATCTTGGAATACCATTAAAGCTGATGTCCTCATTTGCATAATCCTCTATCCGCAGCGCCCCAAATTTCCACCAGCTTGTTTTGACTATTCCACCCCCTTCCTTCCCNTTTGTTTTAATTTGATCAGGGACAGGCAAAGAGAGGGGGGGGAAGAAGGAAAGTAATTAAATTTGACTAAAAATCTTGGAATACCATTAAAGCTGATGTCCTCATTTGCATAATCCTCTATCCGCAGCGCCCCAAATTTCCACCAGCTTGTTTTGACTATTACACCCCCTTCCTTCCCC
>VXBH01001142.1:82723-93852 GCA_013400035.1 Rynchops niger
AGAGTGGGTTAGAGTGTAAAATGCCCAGGCATTCACTGAGAATAATGCAGGGAAAACAGGAGAGATCCTTCATTTCAGCTTCCAGGTGGGCTCTGGGGGAAGGAGAAAATGTTGGTTAGAGGCGCTTCCCGACCTGAGTGGCATCTGCTCTTATTTGGCTGGGAGGTAAAGTGCACCCTCGCCTCATTTGGCATTGCCCCTTCCCCACAAACTCACTGGGAATTAAAGCTTGAGAATGAAGGAAGGAGAGAAACGATGTGGGGATGGAGCTCCTGGGTGCTGGGAAAGCCAAGGGGTTATCAGTACCAGTCCAGGTGCTGGTGGAGCAAAATAGGCTCTTGCAATACAAATACAATCCCCCAAAAAAGTGGATTGTAGAGAAACAGAACAGGATAAAGAGATTGAGCTATTACAGGAGCAGTGGAGAGGAAGAAAGTGGTGTGGGCAAAACACAGGAGGCTTTTAGCAGCTGAGGATGGTGTGAATGACCCTGTGCTGGCTGCAGAGGTTATAAAGGATGGGACTGGGGCGGGGGCATCCCGACCACACTTTGCAGCATGCGCAGGAATGTAAGGAAGCTGAAATGACACCTGCTCCCAGCTGCTATCCAGAGGCAGCAGCACCCCTCTGGAGGGCACCTGGGGAGGAATTGTCACTTCTAGTGGCACTGTGGAAGTTGTGCCTCTTCCTCCAGCACGGTAAAGCTGCCACTGCCAGAGAAAAAAGACAAGGCTCGCACCAGCAGCACATTAGGAGCTCGACGTCTGACAGTTGTTACGGCAGCACGCATTGCCTTTAGGAGGTGATGTAGTGGCGTTCCTTTCTTAAAAAAAAGGAATAGATTGCGTTTATCGTGGGTCCCGGCAAAAATAGAACGTCATAAAAGTGAATCGCACTCGTGAGCAGGGTAACATCTGTCACTGCTATGGACGTGCTTCGGGAGCTCCCTCGGAAAGAGTCCCAGCTCTGGCTGCAGCAGTCCTGCCCACCGAGTATGGACCCACCGAGACCACCGGGAGGGCGTGATCATCTTTCATGCCTTCTGCAACAATAGCACAGGATCTGCAGGACTTTATCCTCCTATTTAAAAAACAAACAAACAAACATGGGACTAACAACACACCGGCTGTCACTAAGAGGAGAGCTGGAGCATCCTCCGAGCACCCCTCCCCAGCCCACATGCTGTTGTTTTCTCTACTTGCCATGTGGCTGGAGGATGAAATATTCTCAACGTGGCTGGAGAAGACTTGACATCAACCAAAAGCCCCTGCTGTTGCTATCCCCTCAATATTCAGCTTATATTGGGGGGTGTTTAGCTTCTCTTTTTCACTTTGCAGCTTTCCTTTGATCGCACAGTTACAGGGCTCCTACCGAGCTGTGTTCCCTGCTCTCCTCCAGTGGCATTTTCCCCCGCAGTGAGCCACCGAAGCACAGGCACCTCCTTGCAGTGCTGTAAAACAGCTGCGATACACACAGGACTGCAAGTGGGATTTGCGTAGCACTTTGCAATCTTTCAATTAAAGGCAGCCCAGTTGTTCACTTGCCCCCTGGTCTCGGGCCCTCTGTGCTGTGACATTCACACGTGTCCTTATGCAGGCCAAGTTCTAGAGTCTCAGGCAGCCAAGGGCACAGATGTCCAAGGATGCTCTTTAATACAGTACACATCAGAGCCCCCGGAATTTTGAGACTAATACATAGCTTCACAAGGCAAGTCCAGACCCACAGGGTAAAATCTACCTAAAAGTACCTAAAGCAACAGCCAGTAGCAAGAGGAAAGTCCTGCTGACTGCCCAATAAAACCCAGAACTGGCTTAATATTTGCGCAGTCCTGGTGGCCTTCAGGGAGCCAGATCTTCTCCTGGGTCTGAAAATCTGGATTTCTCTGTGGCAGTGGATTCCAAATGTCCTCCTGCAAGGTACTTAGATGCTTAAAGCAATAGAGGGTACGAACCTTAAAAAGCAGCCCAGCTCAGTATGTCTAAAATCCAACAACAGAAGCCAGTGTTGTGGTCAAACATGTCTACTTTAAGGTTGGCAATTTCACCTGATTTCAGCATGACGACTGGAGAGCAAAGGCCTTGGTGGCCCAAATATTTTCCTGTGATTTATTCTGCAATGATCTGCAGAAGTACAAAACAGGTAAGTTTGCAGAATATGGAAGAAACTGCAGCGTGTACCAGCTTAAACAGCTTTAGTGATTTGTTCCACTTCTTCCCAACCATTGCACAGCCCAGAGTAGTTACAGGCTGCTCCACCTCTGCCCCAGTTGGCCACTGGTGAAACTGGTTCTGTTCCTCTCTCACAGTTCAAATCATAAATGAGCGGGGTAATTATTTCACTGCGATATTTACAGCTTTGTTACCTGCAACCATGTTTTTTTGCCCAGCTCTGGGTGCTGTGAGTGCTGGTCTGACAGCGGCAGGTTCATGTGCTTCCTCCCCGGCTCTTATGGCCTGAGCACGGCAGATGGTAATGGCGGTGAAAGCTCATAGAAGATCAGGGGTCAGAGCTTTTTTACAATGCAAATGCTAACTCCAGTAAAGCTAATGTTTCTCTTCAGCTTCAACCACGCGTTTCCCTTTATGAATGTTTTTGGGCATCCAACTTTTATAATGGTTCTGTTTCCTACTTACCAATTCCCTCTCGGTGGCTGTCCTGCTAAGGTGAGGTTATGCTTTGGTGGGAGGCAATCTCAGTGGCAGTGGAGACTGAATTCACCAAGGGGTTGGAATTTCAGCACGAAGACCTCAACCTGGCTGCCACCCTCCCTGGCAACCTCTACACAGAATGGTCCAGCAAGTCCTACCGCATCCCCTCGTCTGCACGCACAGAGATGCTGCCCAGCATGGTGTGCTGGGACGGTGTGTCAGCACCGCATTAAAGTGAGAACTTCATGGTTCGGGGCATATTGGACTACCATGCTCTAGCGTTTACCCTATTTCACAGAGGATGTGTAGACAGCAGCCTTTGTGCAGCAAGGAAACGTTCTTCGGTCCTGTTTCGTAATGGCAATAGCTAAAATTTCCACCAGTGTTGGGGGTTTTCAACCTCAAATGGCTTTGCAGCCCACAGAAAGAAATTAGCAGCAGCGAAGCACGACCACATCCGTAGCGGAGCACAGAAACCACGGAGAGAAGGCGTGCTCAGCTGAGGCTGCAGAGGAGAACAAGCAGGCAGAACATTTCTCCTCAGCTGGAGCTGACACCCCAACTAACCTCTTTACGCCACTAAGGTTGGAGTTTATTAAAGACTGCAAGTCAGCCAAACCAGAGTACGAATCTCATTAGGCAGCAGAGCACTAACATCCCCTTGCTCCTAAGAAAGACTTTGTCTCCCGCTTCTTCCAGTTCCCAGGTCCTTCCCTTTCCAGCAGGGACCTGTCTGACCTCACTTACCTCCAGGTTTTGGGCAGAATTGTGCAATCTCTTTTTCCAGCAAGATAAAAAGCGATAATATGCAAGAGGACGATGTGAAACTCCGTGGGGATTCACACGTGGAGGGCAAAAGCCTCCTGCTGCCTCCCCAGCAATGCCAGGACGTGACTCTGCTGTGGCAGCAGGAAAGTCAGGGTAAGGATGGTATGAGCGAGGTCTGGCTCACGCTGTGGCTTAGGATATTTTCATGCAGTCCAGACTGATTTCTCTACAAGTGCCACAGCATTGGTGTAGTTCTTGTGGTGTTTGCTAATGAGATATTTCTGTCCCTTACCCGTGAAGTAACGTGGTAGGGAAAAGCACTCGTGATGTGGAAAGTAGCTTCCCATGGAAAAATGAAGTTTAAAGGAGCCTTTGTTATTGTTCCTTGGCCCCAGCCAGAGAATTTTGCCGATGGGAAAGGTGCCGTAATTCCAGTCGCAAAGCAGCCAGCAGCAGCATCTTGGGCTCCGGCTTACCAGGGATGCTCTCTGGTGGCAGTGCAGCTTTTGTCACTCTAGCAAGGAATGGTAGACATAGTTTTCCCGCTTGTCCAGGGAGAAAACCCCTGCCCAGCGTATGTGCACACCTCCCTTGGCACCTCCAGGAATACTGTCCGTTGTTGGCAGAAAAAGGGACAGAGCTGAAGTGGTGTGAGCTGCCCCAAACACCTGCGGGGCACCTCATCTGGGGAGAGGCAGCAGGGACTGAGCCCACTTCTGTAGCTGTGCGGAGCAGCAATGGGGGAAAAAGTGCTGCTGCTGAGCGCGGGGAGGAGTTGGGATGTTAAGGTAAAGCTGCTGCGGGAGCCTGGGCTGCTGGGCTGGAAAAGCCCCCCTTTCTGCTCCAGGCAGCGCTGGTAAGGAAGGGAAGCGCAGCGTCGCATCTCTGTGCACGGACCTGCTGCTCCACTCCCGTTTCTCATCTGTGCCTTCAAAGATTATACGGAAAAAGAAGAAAATTAAAAAAAAATATAATCTAAATATTACCACAAAACCCACTTTCTACTCCTCTTGGTATGTTTTCTTTTCATGAGAGGCTGTTCAAAGCAGCGCAGCCTCCAAGTTTGGGCTACAGGGAGTGCAGCAGCAGCCGGCGGTGGCCAGGTGAGGCAAACCCAGACGTGCCTGCTGGAGGACAGGCCCCACGGAGGAAGGAAAGTCCAGGGCACTGCATCTTTTTCAGGCAGGAGGGAACAGCAATCGGTTACAGGTGACTCAGAGCAACTGCAGGTTGCAGTATTTCATCACAGACCAGTTTTGCAGAGAAAGGAGCGGTGCTCCCCCCACTGCCCCTCTTCCCAGGGGGTATCGGACGCTGCTTCCGATTCTCCCTGTGCAGTTTCATATGAAGTCATTAATTTCCACTTACCTGACCCAAAGTTGTTTCTGGGAGGTGTTAACTGCTCCATATCAGAGAAGTGGACAAGGCGATGTGTGTGTGGGCAGACTGTCCAGGGGGAAGGTTGTGTACAAATGTGTGCGTTGTTAATTATTACTGTGTTTTCTTATAGTTCAGCAGGGAAAGGTTTCTCCTGCCCATTTGCTTGTTACTTGGCAGACTCTCAAACCTGTGACCTTCTTCCTCCCTGTCCTCTTCTGCCAGCTAATAAATGAATTTTTTAGAGGAAGGTGTTTTCAAGTTCGCTGTCTCTAGCTCCTCTTTGCTGTTAATATGCCTGATAAAGGGATTGAATTTTGCCCAGGTTCTTTTCTTTTTTTTTTTTTTTACCTTTCAAAACACCACTTGAAGTTGTATTTTCCCCAATTTGCCCTCTCCTCCATCTCCCTTCTGCCTGGAGGGTTAGATCCAAGGACAGAAGAGGAACGCAGAGATCTGACGAGGTGCTGCCCCGCTGGGACCTGCAGATGGATAATCTGTTTTTAAGTGGGCTGATCCCTTGGGAGCCCTTCTGCCTGCCTGGACTGCTCACTGTCCTATGGGACACGTGACATGTCCTCTCCAAGCTGGGTGCAGGGAGTCGTGCCCATCAAGGCATGGATGCAGCACTGGCAGGGCAGGGAGAGCTGCACAAGTTTGCAGCATTTTCTCTTCATATAAATGAACTCATTTATAAAAGAAAACCAAAACCATCCTGCCACTGGAGTCAGGCAGTAAAGATGCCTGAATTTCCTTCTTGTCCTTGAACCAGGTGACATCTGCTCAGCAGGGATGCTGAAATCACCGCGCCTGTCGATGTGACTGCTGCACCGCGCGGGCGGCACGGGCTTTGTCCGGAGAACTGCAGAGAGGATTTAATCAGGACTGTCACGCACGCTTCCAGCATCTTGCCTGCCCGCAGACGTCATCCTCGTCCGATTAATTCTTCATGTCTCGCCAGTGCTACCCCATTCCTGCAGGTTTTTTTGGTCTGTCTGAAGTCAGCTCTGCTGAAGGGCTGTCGGCACGGGCCGCTGCTGAGGAGGGTCCATCCTCTGCCTCCTCCGAAGACAGGAGCGGAGCCTGTGCCTATCCCCGGCTGGTGAGACGGTGGTGGGAGAGGGAGGGAGATGCTGGGCAGCACCAGACATTCCACCCACAGGCCAGGGATGTTTCAAAGGCTGCTCTGAGTTTGGCTCTGAAGATTCAGAGCTTTTCCTGGAACCACCTACGGTTCGGGCACAAGGCTGCTGCCAGCTCTGGCGTGCTCAGGTTTGGATGGGAGGCACCCACCTGCTCCTTCAGCCGGAGAGTGAGGATGGGCAGATGGGTGGGAAGAGGCTGCTGACTTAGGGAAAGACAGATCAGCTTCACATCTGCTTCTTCTGCCCCAGCCCTGTCCTCCGGAGGCGATTTCTCCAGCTGATGAGCATATTTCTGTATTACAACACTGAACCACGGCAGTTCTGCTGAGCTCAGCATCCTGCTTCCCAGGCTGGGAGCAAGGCAGCAGGCTGTGACTGTTGTGAGATGGATGAACAAACCCAGCCGTGGCCCCAGACTAACAATTTCATCCAAGAGATCGAGTCCCACAGCAGCCGGATCGTCTGCCATGACAAAGTCAGAGCAGATCTGGGTGTGCGGGGTGTTGCGCACGCAGCTGACATCGACCCATGGGCAAGCGGAGCCGGTAAGTCATGTGCAGCTTGTGGCCTCAGAGGGAAAAAACCACTAAAGAAGTCAAGCCTGAGTGAGAACCGAGGGATTTGGCATGAGGAATTATTCCAGCGGAAAACAGTGAAAGGGGAAAAACTAGCTTGATTTGCTCCGAAGTTACATTATCCAGGGAGACAGCGAGGGCAGCATCGGCGGGGCAGGCGCCGTGCCAGAGCGAAGGCTGCCCAGCGGATGACTGCGGAGCTCTGCAAAGAGGTTACGCTTTTAAAATCCCGGGATATAAATCTATGCCAGGCAATCACACGAGTCCTCTCCGAGCCCCTCGGGGGCTCTGTATCGTAATGTATTGCTGGGCTCCACAGCCCAGAGATTTAATGCGTGTGGGGAGGCGTCCAACGCCCATACGTCATCTGGGTACTTGGTGGGAGGCGCGTCCCCACGAGGTGGATGAAGGTTGCTGCCAAAAGGGCGGAAATTTTTTGGCCCATTAACAAAGCTCACGTTAAGAAATGCAAACGTGGTGTAAAAGATGCTGACAGCCTGCAGGAGCGTTGGGGGAAGAAAGCTGAAAGGCTCTGACAACACAGAAGGTTGGTCAAGGGCCAGAGCAAAGAACAGGCCACGGAGATACCCCGGAGAGGTGCAAGAACAGCAAATTGGATGAAGAGCAATGAAATGCAGTGTGTATATAAGAGGAGATGGATGCCCCTTGGCTCCTGCTGGGCTTCTTGAGGGGAGGAGGCTCCACTGTTGGGTCAGAAGCAGTACGAGATGCGAATTGGGATGCCTTTCTGCACCAGCTGGAACCCCACAAGGTGCTTCCTCACCCCCAGTTCCTGATGGAGCATCTCCAGCCAGGTCCAGCTTCAGAGCAAAGTCCTGACCCTGCACCTTCACACCTTTGCAAAAGTTTCCTACCCGGATCTCCCCGTTTTGCCTACAAATCACCCAAAAATCCCAGCCCATCCCCCGGTGCCATGAGGAGATGCCTGAAGGCAGGTTCCTCAGCTCAGGCCCATCATTTGCTGCTGGGGGTTATCACTTCCAGTTCTGTGGAGAACCACAGCTTTGCTCAGCGACCTGGGACGGGGGCTCCTGAAAAGTCTGCAGAAGAAGTGTTGTCAGTCCCTGAAACACACTTTAGTTTTAGATCTCTGGGTTTTATTTTTTATTTTTCCTGGCCTGCAGGTTGGAAGGCTTTGCAGTCACTGTCTTCTGGCACCTGGGCATCCGGCAGCAAATGCCTGAGCTTGAACGTGAGGGCAGAAAAGTGGCATTGTCTCCTGCCACCGAGCTCCCGTCCAGCCCTTGAGAACAAAGCGAGGGCTTCAAACTGCAGCAGCAGAATCGCAAAGCCTCCACAGAGGGTCTAAGATCTTCACGCACAGAACTTTTTTCCCAACAGCTTCTCTCCTTCTCTGAAAAAAAATGCAATATTTTGCCTCTTTTCCATTTCCTCTTCCCCCACCGGCCTCACCCCATCTGGCTTTTAGCTTCAAAGCGCCCTTAGGTCTTAAATAAATTTGATTTTAGAGCTGCCAATACCTTATGTCATGCTCTTTTGGAAGCTGTTCCCTGCTTTCTCGCGCCACGGCCACGCAGGGCCAGCTCACAGCTGGGGGGAGATGGGAGCGGGAGGGGAGACTGCGTTTCTGGGACCCCATTTCCTTCAACGCGGAGGAAAGGGGTGTCAGTACCGAAGACAACCAGGAACATAAATAGTTGTTGGCCTGTTTTAGAATCATTGACAAGAATTTTGATAATTTTATTGATAAGCTTTAAATGTATTAGTTGGAATGTGCAAATGAAAGGTGGGGTATGTATGTCATTTAATCCCACACCTGTCGTCAGGTCGAGGAGAGGTGGGACAGTCAGTCCTGTGACCTGAGCAAAGATTTGCTTTCCAGCAGCAAGCGAGGGGTTAAATTTTTACAGATTTTTCTGGACCAGTAACAAGCCTTTCGAAATACTGGGGAAAGGGAACTCCAAGGAGACCCGTGCTCACTGTGCGGATGGGCTGGGAGCCCAGCATGGACAGCAAAGCCGTGGCAGGGGTTTGCTCTCTGAGTGGGACCACCTCTGCTCCCTCCCACTCCCCAGCTGTGGAATGTGGATTCTTCTCCCTCCTCCTCCAGGCTTGGGTGAACTTGAGCCTAAGAAGCTCTTCCATCCATGGGACTCCCCTCCTGTGCTTCCCACCATCTGGTCCATGGGGGTTTCCATGCAGGAGGAAGAGCTGAGGAAGGGCTGCCCCCGTGGCTGGCAGCCTACAAAAGGGGTGGCTGTGCCACCACTTGTACCCATCGATGGCACGGCCGGGCTGCCTGGGGACAGCCCCTGCAGCAGGAGGACCTGTGCTCAGGGTGAGCTGCACAGCACCCTTCATCCTCCTCCCAGCTCACCTCCAGAATGCTGGTGGGACAGGGGGAGGGTGTGCACAGTGGGGTCTGGGAGGCAAAGGGACAGGGAAGGATCCAGCCCAGGCAGCACGGGGATGGGGACAGGGGGACCACAGCATCAGTGGGGAGAGCGGGAGGCCCCTGCCCCTCCCTGCAGCCCGCCTGGACCCCAGCCCACCAAGTCTGAGCACCCTGAGGCATGCTCGGATGAAGGCTCAGGGGTGGTGCCTCCCTTGCTGGGGCTGCACTGGGGTGGCTGACTGGGGCAAGTAGCGCAGGGATGGGGCAGAGATCCCTGCGGATGCCACTGCTGAGTCGTGCCCATCCGTCCATCAGACACGGGTGGGTGCAGGTACTGAGGGCAAATCCAGCAGAGGGCCCTCTCGGGGAGGAAGCATCCCTCCTCTTCCTCCTCCTCCTCCCCAGGCTGGCCCTGGGCCATGCAGCCCAGTGTCCCCAGCAGGCAGGTGGGACAGCACAGCCCCACGCCTCCCCTGGGGTGTGGGAGAGCCGGCGAAGGACTGGATTAATTTCCTTTTCTTCTCCCTTCCTTGCCACACACATCACCTCGCTGGATTTTATGTGCGGAGTCCCGCGCAGGCTGCGGGGTGCTGCGGATGCGCCCAAGCGCCACTGCGATGGCCGCACAGCACCCGCCTTCCCGGGGACCGGTGACAACCTGTAGCATCCCTGTTGTGTGCGCTCCTGGGAGACATCGGTGCGTTCGTGTACGTTAGCAGGAGAGGACCCACGGCATCTCCACGCTCCCCTTCCCACCTTCCTCGGCCGCCCGGCAGCCCGGGAGGTTTCCACGCCTTTGAGGGCCGGGGACTGCCCTGCCAGCGGCTGCTGACATGAGGCTGCTCCTGATCATTCTGCCATCGCTTTTCTACGCTGCTACAAGTAAGTGTCTGTCTTTGCACGTCACGCCATCCAAAGTGGGGAGGAAATCAGGCTGTTTTAATTGAGGGTGGGGGGGAAGAATTTTAAGAGTGGGGTTTCAATCCAGGTCACGGCACAGGGATGCTGGCTGCCCGAAAACAGCCCAAAGCGCTGTCCTGTGAGAAGAGTTGGTGTGTGAGAGCGTGCTGCTCTCTGCACTGCTTACTGTTTGCTTTTCTGGGCATCCGTGTTACCTGTAAACCCAGAGATAGCTGCAAATTGTGATTCTGCCTTTAACTCAAGAAGGAGAGCGAGCGTGGGAGCGGAGGGGGAGCAGAGGCAGACGACATTACAGTCTGCAAGGGGAGGGAGCGGTGGGCAAACACGAGATCAAAAAGCGACACTTTTTGCTGGAAGTTAGGAAAGGGGATGGTGGAAAGGCAGGAGCTCTGTGTTATTCCCATTTTAGGCTGATTTGTTGTGGTTTACTTCTGTGAACGGCAATGCAAACTGTTCCTTCTCCTGTGGGAGAGCCCGGGGGGCTGTTAAACCTTTCTCTCCGATCAAACAGTTAATTGCTTGTGTCTCCTTTAGAGTGGTTTGCTTTAGGTGCAGCTCAGCCCACCTGTGTGGGAAACGTCAGGGGAATCGTGTGCGCTGTGCCGCGAGAAGGGGGTTGCAGTCCTGGGTGGGGGGTGATGGGGATGCCCCGTGGTGTGGAGAAACTGGGTGCTTAAGACGAATGGGATGGGTGATGCATCGCCCCAGCCACGTCCTGCGGCTCCGGGATTTCGCTGGTGGGATTTACAGGGTTTCTTTGCAGCCAGAGGCCATGCAGACCAAAGGCGTGCTTCATTCAGCCTGTTAGTATCTAGAGAATCTGGTCACGGCTGTTTTCTCGGCGATGCGTGGGCTTCGTTTACAATCCTGGGTGGCCCTCGTGAAAAGTCGAGGCAGATGCTGAGGTTAATCCCGGGGACATTTGGCCGCGCCTCTGGCTGAGCTTCCTCCTGTGGTCCTGCAGGGCTGGGACAGGAGGGTCCCTGCTGTGGCACAGTGCCCGTGCCCACCCCGTCTCCCCCAGTTTATCTAATAGGCTGCAGCACCCAAAAATAACCCATTTTCTCGGTGTTTTACCTTGCCTCCAACACACTTTTCCTCTGTTTTTTGGTGTTTGTTTTTTTTTTTAATTTTTATTTTAGTTTTTGTTTCACCTTCTCCTCTGCTGTCTGGGGTTGTTTCTCTGATTTCTGTCCCGCGTGATCCCTGGTTTCTCTCGCCCTGAGGGGGGTTAATACAGAAGGAGGTACTACAGGGCGGGGGGCTGGAAAGCATCAGTTCAGCTGGGAATCTGGGGTTTGAGCATCGTTCCTAAAAA
>VXBH01001142.1:93869-113441 GCA_013400035.1 Rynchops niger
AAAAAAAAAAAAGTAGCTATCTGTGTTTACATGTATAAATATATATATGTATAAACTCCTCTCTCTTAGTATTTACGTAGCTCCATATGTGGATACGCTCTCTGCAATAGGGAGCTGGAGGCCCTGGAAAGGTTCCTGTTGCCTTCTGTGGGTCCTACATAAATTCAGACTAAGAAAACAGCCAGAAAACGGCATGGCACGACAGTAGGTAACAGGGAGCCTCCCTGGATAACTAGAAATGGAACCGAGACAAGAAAAAGTCTCCCTGGAGGAGCTTGAGCTCAGGTGGGAGGGCTAGGGTCGGATCTGGTTCCATTCACGGGACTTGGAGAGGGTAAAGGACACGCTTCCCTCTGCGGGGCTGCAAGAGGGCAAGAGCCAGGGGTCTTGTACTATCCCCATCCCCCCCAGTTTGTCTTTCTTACTCTTTCATCACCCGAAACACTGTATTAAGGAGACACACTTTTCCTTACAAGCCCAGCCCCTCGCCAGCCTTCGCCTCTGCTGCCCGCGAGGGCAGGACCCGATGACACCTCCAAAATCTCATTTCCCCTGCCACCGCTCCGGCTTCTTTTAAGAGGTTTCTCATTTGGCAGATTTGCTGTGAGACGCTTTTAATTGTCCTTAATCTTTGTCCAGGTTTTAATTCAATAGCTAGGTGTTTATCTCGCCGGGATCCTGTGGAGCTGTGCCGAAGCCTGCCAGCGCGAGCGGGGACAGGCCAGCTGAGACAGCATTTTGCATGGGGGATGCCGCGAGGGTCTCAGCTGGTCCCCGAGCACATGTTCATGGGGGTTCTGAGCAAATATCGCCTCTCTTGCACCGGCAGGAGCCCTCCCGGCATTGCATCCATGGGATGCAGCAGGGTCCGGTCCAGCACCCGGCACCATTCCCTGCGAGCACCCATGGGGAGGTCACGTATTGAGGAGCAGCTTCCAGCCTCTCGCAGGTACTTCACACTGATGTACAGACCAGCCTTGAGCTGCTTTGACGTAAACGTCATTTTATTTAGTTTTTCACTCCTGCTTTTATTATCGGGTGTGATCTGCCAGCATGAGGTGTTTTTAATAAGCGTGATAAAACTCTTTTATTGAAGTATTAACACTCCACGGCTCTATTAGAAATAAGCTTACACTTCAACTTGGCTCAAATTTTTATTGTATTCGCTGCCTCAGAGGAACAGGTGCTTAGGAAAATTGCAATGAGCAGTCACACAGGATGAGTTTGCATTTGTCCATCTTGCAACACGTAAATTTGTTAGAGCATTTGCTTGTGCGTGGTCCCCTACAAGATATCAATGTACTAGAGCTTTCCACTGGTTTTTATTCCATCCTTGGATGGGTGTCCTTGCTCAGTGGCTGATTCACACCTCCTGAACCTCTGGTGACCGGTCTTGACCTGCTGGCAGAGAGAAACTCCATGGGCACCAGCCCCGCTCCTTTTAAAGTGTTTTTTGTCACTGGGTTTAGTGTATAAGACCAAATCTTGCCAGATCAATTCCCCTCCCAGCTCAGTTATAACTAACAGGGAGAAGTAGAAGATGGATTGTCCCTTTCCCCCACCCCCCCCTGGTTTTCGGCAGCATCCCAGTCTGACCGGCTGGGAAGAGCTGGCATGAGTCACACTGATGCCGGAGGAGATACCTCCAAGCGAGGTGTTCCAGGCACCAGCTTCGTTCTAGATGTATCATTTCATGCTGACGGTGACGTTTCTGATGCTTCCCAGCAGGATGGAGGTTGGCACCTAGAAAGCCCTATTAATTTTGGAGCAATGCAGGCAGGGGAAGGAGATGCACAGGGTCATGCATGATTGGTAGACCCTCGTACCACATGTCTGCAGGAGCCCGTGCCAGGGAGCAACCTTGGCTGGCTCCATCCCAGGGCACTGCCAACCCTTTTCTCACTCTCCCCATTGTATTTCCATAACATCCCCCCTCCCTGCACCTCCTTCCAAAACTGATGTAACGTGGAGAGCACCGACCCTCACCACACCCCTCTGAGCTTTGTGTGGACCAAAATCTGCTCTTTACGAGTAAGACACTGAGGTGCTAAACCCATCATCATGCAGGACATCTCTCTCTGTGTCTATCCTCTTGGAGAGGTTTGGCTTCATAAAGCCAAACCACGTCCAGAAGTATTTAAAGTCACTGAGGCTCTGCGCTAATGAGAGGTCTAGGACAAGGCTGTCCTGTAAGGAGCCCCCCTTGGCAAATTCCCTGGGAAATGACACTGGAACGGGAGCAGGAGCTGCCTGTGCTGCCTGCACTGCTCACCGGGGAGAAACAGCCATGTGCCAGCTCATGTCTTCCTTCTTTTAGATATATGTGACATTGTCACGGCATTTGGAGGCTGGGAAGAGAAGACCTCCAGCTCCAGCACAGGCGGCAGCCCTCACCCGCATCTCCGGTGACTTGTCTGTCACAGCCTCGACTCGTGTCTGTCGTGTTATCAGAAGAAAATAGATGTTCTTGCTCCCAGCTAAAGGAACAAAAGATCACGCGTAAATGAATTTTCAGTGACAAATTTTTACAACATTTAATAGCAGATATGCTTTTTAATGTCCCAGGCAGACAGTAATTCGTTTGACAGTTGTTACGCGTTTCGGTGTTCTGCAGTAGCACGTGTGATACCCCTGTGGGTTTAGACCCATCTAAAACAGAAGTACAGCCATGAGGGTTTATAAAAATCTAAAATTACCTCTTGCTTTGCAAAAAAGACTAGCCAAAGGCAGGCACTTCCAAAACAGAGGTCTCTAGAAGCCCAATGTACTATATGGGCTGTACAAAGGCTACAACCCAGATTTTTTACTTAGGGGTAAAAGGGACGTGGCTCTTTCTGCCAGTGTGGAGCCCCCGGCACAGGAGCTCCCTGCAGGGTCAGGTCAGCCCAAGGGGTCCCCAGCTGGGGAGGGAGAGCTGCCCCCCACCAGCTCCCACGGTGGCACAGCCTGCTCCGAGGCCAGGTGATGGCTCAGCCTTCGCGACCTTATAGAAATGGGGTTTCCCTTCACGCCTCAGGCTGCCCCGTGGCTGGGACATAGGGTCCCGGCTGATTCAAGGTGGGAGACGAAGAGGAACAATGGCGTGGGTCTGTTAAAAATGTCACTTGGACCAGCTTTATGGCTTCAAGTGGATGGAGCTCCCTTCCAGAGGTCCTTGGGATGGCTCCAGTTTTCAGGAAAGATTTATGGGGCCACAATAAACTCTGCTCCAAATCGTAAAACACTTTGAACCATGTTGATTAAATCCATCATTTTTTGCATGGATTCCGAGCCCTTCCTTTCCCCTGAACAAACACCCAGATGCGTCAGTAAATCCTGGGAAAGGTTTGCAGGACCCCTGGCCAGGCAGAGAAGTCCGGGCAGGGATTCAGGCAGTGCATGCTGTTTACATCTAGCTCAGCCAGCTATTGCAGAAACTGGGGATATTTCTAGTCTAATGGAAAACTTCCTCAGGTCCTGGCATGACCTGTCTGCGGGGAAACGTGACTGGCGTGGACGGGGCACCCACGGTTCAGCTGCTGGGGTGGCTGGAGGGGACCGTGTCCATGTGTTGCTGCCTTCAGGGGCATCGGGAGTCCCCACCAGTCACCCCTGCGTCCTCTCCATCACGCCACAGTGCTCGCTGATGGGATGGCTAACAGGGGTGTGGGTGTGAGTGAGGCAAAGTGCTTTTAGTTATAGCATGCACCATTAGCCATTAATAGCCTGGCATATGGACAAAATCCTGAGTGACAACCTCGGTCCTCCCCCACCAGCCGTGTTCCGCCGGTGCCTGACGGCTGCCCCTTACCAGGGCCTTGATCAAAGCGGACTGTGGAAACGTTTAGCTGGATCTGAAGCATGCCTCTGCCATGGATAATTGCAGGATATTAACGAACAGGGCCCTGGCTATCTTTGAGAGCTCTGACGGAAAGGAGTCAGCAAAAGGGGAGCTGAAGCTGCCCAGACAACCCTGCACCCGGGGATGGAGCTGCATCTCCGGGATAGGGGTGGCCTGGGGAGGAGGGATGGGGGGGCCAGTTTGTTGGGGCTCTCCATTTCCATGCACTCCTCAGCAGAACTGCTTCTGCTTGGGTGTCCAGGCTCCAGGGAGGCATTTTGCCAGCTAAAAGTGCTCTGAAAGCAAGGGTTTGGGTCCTTCCTTTCCCCTGGGGCACACTCGTGCCTCCTTGGTGGTCACCAACACCTCATCAGCTCACACTTGCTCTGGCCAAGCACAGTCTCGTGGGGCATTGGTATGACAATGCTGGTCCTCAGCATCAGCGCAGGCATCCTTCAGCTGCCCCCCCACCCCTTCTCTGCCCCAAAAGTCACCAGATCTGGGCACAAAGAGTGCGGCCCAAGGAGCCCAGCTCCCCAAAGGTGATGGCACAGCATCTGTGAGGGGTCCAGGGGTGGGAGGTGCTGCCCCAGCGCTGAGCATCTCCTCTTCCTTGGGCAGAGCCTCCTCTGATCCACTCCCGGCGGGACGGGCATGAGTGTCCCTTGGGGCAGTTTCCCTGTGGCAACCTCTCCGTCTGCCTGCCCCAGGCCCTGCACTGCAACGGGGAGGATGACTGCGACAACGGGGCTGACGAGGAGAACTGCGGTAAGCAGCAAGCCCCTCGCAAAGAGCGATGCCCTCAGAGTGACTAACCCCCGGACCTGGGAACACCGGGAACCGGGACCATGAGTGCAGAAGAGCAGAGCTTGCTCTTCCCCTGGGGACTGTAAAGAATCCTGGATCTACCCCATTACCCAGCCACTTCCCCGGCTCTTGCATTTCCACACCATCCCGGCACAGTAGTCATGTGTGCCCCAGGAAGGAGCTCATCCATCAGGGATTCTCCCGGGCTGGGGTGCAGAAACCCCTGATTGCTACAAGGTGGGGGCAGTTATTTGTGGGCAGCAGTGGGAAGGCAGAGGAGCTCAGCACTACCCGCCAGGACACATGGGTTCAGCAGATTTAAAGACACAAAATTATTTCTTTTTTTTTTTTTTTTTTTTGCACAATCCCCAGTGCCATTGTGGAGCTCTTCGCTCGGGGATGCTGAGTTTAGGAGTGTAAATGAGACTGGACAAATTCATACCCTTTTGGGTGCTGGTTAACTGAGCGGCTTGGATGCAGCGTCGGGTTCGGGATATCCTTAAAGCAGGCTGGGTGGGGTGCTAGAAATAGAGGAAAGAAAATTTTATTGTGGCTGTGCTTGGAGACACGCCACGGGGCTGGATGAATCCCTGTTCTGCCCGGTGCAGCTGCGGGGGGCTGGAGCCAGATCTCCAGGCTGGGATGCAGCACCCTCTCCCAAAGCTGCTGGGGCTTTTGCTGGTGTCCGTGTGCCTCTAATGGTGGTCCCCTCTGTCCTGCAGTGGATGACAGCGGCTGGCTGCAGATTTTGGGCGACATGCTGGCTGCGAGGAGCGGCAGGATGGCAGTGGAAGATGAGGGTGATGCCTGCTGTAAGCCGTTCCTCCCCGGGGCCAGGCATCCTTCCTCACCCTGTGGGTGTCCCCTGCCTTACACAGGCCCCCTGTGCTCTTCCCTGACTGCGTCCCCTCTGCTTTCCCACAGGGCTGGAGCTCTTCCCAGAGCGATGCCGGTGCTGGGGAAGGGCTGTAGACTGCACTGAGCAGGACCTCGCCACTGTCCCCTGGGTTTCCTCCAACGTGACCAGGATGTGAGTAGCAGGGGGTACATGTACCCTCTTCCCCTGGGAGAGGCACTGCCACCCAGCAGGAAAACAAACTTAGAGGGAAGGATATAAAATCCCTGGCTTTTACTTGTTGTTCCTGGAGCCAACGAAGCAAAGAGCCCTTTCCATGCCAACAGACCACTCTCTGCTGAGTTTCAGCATCTCGCTGCAGCCCTCCCACAACAGCACTGGGCTGGGAGCTGGGAATGGCTAGATCCCGGCTGGGGTGAAGACTGGATACGTCGAGATGCACAGGGTTGGAGACTGTCAGCAAGGTCCCGGCCTGGGGTGCCTTTGCACACCCGAAGCAAGGGCTAGGAAGGGAGGAGAGGGTGGAAAAACTCATCTGCAGCAAATAACGCTTGCAGATTGGGAGGGTAATTAGCGATGTAGCATTAATGAAGAGCAGCTGCCTTACATTTTGTTTGCATTGCACAAGAAGAGGAGGTCTAGTCTTCACTGTTCTCCTTTTGTAAAGGACTCTCCTATGTCCTAGTCTGCTGGCCCAGTGTTTGATTTTTTTTTTTTTCTTCCCTTCTGTTTTCCTGCTAGGGACCTGAAGAAAAACAAAATCCATTCTCTGCTGGATAATCAGTTTGCCAGGTACAGGAGTCTGGAGAAGCTGTGAGTATTTTCTTTATCCCACTCTTTAGCTTGTTTGTGATAGAAGGGGAGAGCGGTGGATGCTCAGGGCAGCAGCGGCGGGACTGTGTGTGGAGGAACAAGTGTGTGAAGCAGCTCAGAGCAGGTCCTTGTGGCTGTTGGGCATCTGTACTTTCAGCTTCCTTCCCTTGGCATGGAGTAAGTGAGACAGAGGGGGAAAACAGCCTCTCCAGGGCTGCTTGAGACAAGGAGCCCATGGCAGAGCAGGGGCTGCAGCCTGGACCTCTGTCCCCGAGCACTACAAGCCGCCTGTCTGGTGTCCTGCAGTTGTGGGCACACCTGTCTTCCCTGGGGACCACGGATCCCGAGAATCCCTTAGAAAACTTACTTCGGTCTCTTTTCTGTTTTGTTTTTTTTTTTTAATAGGTTTTTGCAAAAAAACAAGATCCGCTTCATCTCACCCAAAGCCTTTGCTGGACTTTCTCAGCTTAAAATGTTGTGAGTAAAGGTGGTGTCTGCGTTCCGGGGCCGTGGGGAGGGGAGCCCTGGGACAGACACGCTCCTCAGCTCCTCTTGGCATGAAGCACAGCCGGCTCCGGGCCAGGTTCTGAGCCCTTTATCTTGCTCCTGCAAGAACGGCATGTATCAAGCATGCTTTCAGCTGGAGTTGCATGTGTTTGGGGTGAACATGGAGCAGAACAGAGGCGTTTTCCCTCCTACAAACACTGCTGTTCCCATCCCGTCCGTGCTTAAGCTGAGATCCTGCGTTTGAGCTGCTAAGGGAGATGGTGCCTCGGGCACCCAAAGCCAGGGGCCATGGGCAGCTCGGGAAGAACCGCTTTAGCAAAAGCAGGTTTAATCAGCAGCAGTGCCTGAGGATCGCTCTGGTTCCAGGTTCCTCAGCCACAACAGGATCACGCAGCTGAAGCCCGGGGTTTTTGAGGACCTGCATCGCCTGGAGTGGCTGTGAGTTCCTCCGCCGGTCCCAACAGCATCAGCCGTGACTGATTCCGACTCTTCCTTGCATTTACCATAATTTCATTTCTTTGGTGGGGGGGGAAAGTGGGCACGATGGTTTCAGGGTGTCTGTGGTAACATGCCCATGCTGGGGGGCCATGGTGGCGATGGGTGGGATGCCCGGTTGGGTCTCTACTTCCCCACCATCCCTGGGGACGAGGACACGCTTTGGCTTCTGCTGCAGTTCTTTTATGAAACTCCTACTTGAGTTTCCCTCCCCTGTTACTGGCGCCAGGTTTAGCACGGACCGGACATGGTCTTGTCCGAAATCTCATTATGGCTGGCTGGTCCCCATGGGTTCTCACCCTGCCACGGTCCCCTTGCTGGTCCACAGCGGCAGAGCACGGTGATGGTCTTTGCGCAGAGCCAGCCTCAGGTCCTGGGCTGCAGGTTTGTGTATAAAAGCCTTTAAGTGCACTGTTAAACACGGAGATTTGCCGTTCCATCACCTTGAAAAATATACGCCTAAATTGAAAGTACAGCTAATATCCTTCCCCTCTGTTTATTCTCAAAGGCTCCCTTTGATCTGGGCCCGTGCGGCGTGTGGTTTTTACACATGGAGCTTGTAAAGGTTTCTCTCCAGAAAAGAAATCGTAAAGGCTGCTTTACAAGACGGTTCGCTCCTGCTCTGCGTTTGCAGGAACAGCTGGGGCAGGTCTGCCACCCCCCAGGCTTCCCTCCTCTTAATGGCCATGGGACCAGCTCGGTTATTCCTTAAAACAAAGAGGGACAACAGAAGGATGAGCAGCTCACGGAGGGTGGTCTGTGGTGCAAACAAGCCAGAGGATTTTTGAGAAGCCCAGCATGGCCCTGAATTCCCCAAATGGTTTCTAATTTATCTCTGTTTCGCAGCAGAAGAGAGGGAAAAAAAAAAACCAAACCTAACAGTCCCTGACTGTGAAGGAATCCAGACTCTGCAGCTGGATCTGACGCTTCAGCTAGGGCTGCTGGGGTGGGATTCCGGGGGGACGAAGGGTCTTCAGAGGGGGGCAGCCCCCCACCTGGGGATGGGTGTCCGTGGAAGCTTGTAGGGGAGAAGGGACAAAGCCCCCTCCTGCTGGGGCAGCACGAGTGCTAAATGCGGGGGCTTCCCACTGCCTCCTCGCCCTCTCTGGGTCCCCTCCTCTCACTTCTCTGCTTCTCCTTCCAGGATGCTGGACAACAACAGGATTGCCACGATTGTCCCCGCGACGTTTGCAGGGCTGAAGTCTCTGTATTTCCTGTAAGTAAAGGCTGGGGGCAGCCCTCCGCAGGGTTTGCGGGGACCCCGCTCCGTGGGTGTCTGCCTGCTACCACCTGCAGTCCTTTTCCAGGCAGCTTCCAGCCTTTTTCCGGGCAAGTCAAGGACGCTGTGGCTTCCTCGCCTCCCCTGGGGTGCGAGGGGTGACGGTATGAGGGAGGTGTCTGTCTCGCTGCCGTTTGCAGGAGCTGCAGGGGGAACCAGCAGGCTTTGCTGGCGCTGCTGCTCCTCTGGGCCATCTCCTGCCCGAAGCACACCCAAACCCAGGGTTATTGTTTTTGCTGGGGACAGGGATAGGCAAGTCGCTGGGGATTTTGGCCTGAGCAGAGCCTCAGCACCTGCTGATGAGCAGGATGGGTAGCGGTGCCTGCAGGTTGGGTTGCTGACTGCTTTCCTTGAGCCAGCGACTGCAAGCAGGATCCGATGTTTTCCCGAACTACTGCCCTTCTGCTGGCTGTTTTCACACCAGGTCATCTCAAGCCAAGGGGTCTTTAAGGCCCAGCCATTTCCAAGACGGAGGTACAGGATAACAAATTTGCTTTAACACCATAAAAACAATTTTGCAGTTGCTCTAAGATGACTTTAACACCTTTTCTGCAGTCCGGAATACAGATCGGAAACCTGGAGTCATCATTAGGGGAGAAGTTTTGGCTGTTATAGTGGAAAAAACCACATGCGTGTGTGTGACTGCACACACACACACATATATATTCACATACATCTGACCATGTTTTAAGCTGCATTCTCTGAGCAGGCACCTGCAAGGAGAGTGCTTCAGCCACGGTTGCTGGTCCAGGCTCACATGGTCTCTGCTGGAGATGTAACTGCTGGATTTGGCTGGGAAAGCCTGAAAGTTGGGTTTGGGGGTGTGCAGGACTCAGTAACCGCCATTCCTGGGGATGGGGAAGCCATTGGCAGGTGGGGGGAAACAGCCTGGGGGGCTAGCAGAGGACTTGGGGAAGAGGGGCTGTGACCCTGGGACTTCACTCCTCTGCAAAACCTGGTAGCACTTGGTGTACAGAGACATGTCCCCGCTCTGTCCCCAAAGGAGGAGCCGTGTGGGCTGCGGGGGACAGCCCTGTGGGGAAGGAGCTCCCCTCGGTCATGCGTTCCCACGTTGCAGGCAGCAGCGCTGCTCTGCTCGGTGACGTGCTCTGTTTATCCCTCTGCATTTTTGTTAGCAAATCAAATAAACTAAAACTGCGGTCACAAAACGTGCAGTGAGGAACACTCTGCAAATAGGCATGTGCGAAAGTGCTGGGAAAAACACCAGCGGGAGTTCAGGCTATAAATTTGCCTTTACTGGCTGTCACTCCAGGGTTACTTGCTGCTGCTTTTGTGCGCTGTTCTCCCAGTGATGTGTCCGTCACAGCTCACAGGAGAGCATCTCCCACAGCCACTACATGTGCCCCGTACCACTACCTTTACATCTTTCCCAAAGAAGGTGGATGAAGCTTGGTACTGCCATTAACGGCCGCGTGTGCTGGGTCTTTGCTTGAGGTGGTGGCAGCTGAACTCACTCTATGGTTTTGTGTGACCATGGCAAGCAGGAGCTGGTGCAGCCACAGCCTGGCTGCTCCCTTGGGGTATGCACACAAGCAACCCATACAGTGCAGATATCCCCCTCAGTTAAATCCAGGGACCAGCAGAAAGCCCTTGTGAAACACTGCATGGTCCAGGAGCAGCAGCAGGACCCCGTCCACGCACAGGGTTGTGTCCTGCAGGGACGTACGAGGCTGTGACCCTGTTTTTCCTTATTGGCTCCCGACCAGGTACATGTTGAACAACTCTTTGACTCAAATACCCAACGCCTCCCTCTGCGCAGAGATGCCGAAGCTCAGCTGGCTGTGAGTACCCAGCTCCCCGGCCAGGCTTCTGGAGCAGAGAAGGGGAGAAAAGGGCTGGGAGCATCCCACAGGGGATGGGGCCAGGGGGTTGGGAGGGGGGCACACAGGAGGTGAGAGATCATGCTGGGCAGTCCCCAGGGATGGCAGGGATGGAGGGGGAGAGCCCAGGGAGGTGGCAGCCACGAATGCCTTTCTGCAGGGAGCTGGAAGGGAACAGGATCCGGGCGGTGCGCAGGGCTGTCTTCCAGGAGTGCCACGACTTCACGGTGCTGTGAGTACCTCAGGGTCCCTGCTTGCTGGTGCAGACGCTGTCCCATTGTGGGTGCATGGAGGGAGGAGAGGGGATAGCCAGCACTCATCTGGGACCCCCATTTCCCACTGCTCTGGGCTGGATAAGGGGCTGCTGTCTCGCATTTAGTGGTTTCAGCCCACGCAGCATCAACAGTGCAGTCAGCTTCATGAAGTCTGTAGGGACTTGACCAAGGGCCCCAGACCCTCTTCCAGGGTCTCTGTGCTGGAGGATGGCTAACCCTGGGTTGGGGACCTGGTGGACTCATCCCAGGCCCCCATCACCAGCCCGTGGGGGCTGCCAAAATCAAAGGGGGACCTTCTTAGAGTGGGAGATAGTGGCAGGACACGGCATTCCTATGGTGTGCGAATACCAGGGCTGGCAGCCAGCCCAGACTCTTCCTCTGGCATCCAAACCCCCTAAAAATATCCCTAAGGAAGACCATAAAGCTTGTGAGCCGGCTCTATGCATGTCAAACAGTGTCTGCCTCTGTTTCCTCCCCTCCTGCCCGGAGCCTGCTCCTGCCCCATGCCGTCTTGGCCACAGGGCTGAGCTCTTGTCCAGGTGCCCTCCCGATGCTGACAAAAGCATAGGATTAACATTGATGGCCTCTCCCAGGGTCTGGTTTTCCTGCATACGGTGGTCATATATCTCCCAAAGAGATATATACAGCCCCTGGAGCCTCGGAAGTTAAGAACAGGATTGTTGTGCACCGTGCGGGTGTTATCCATGAGCAGAAGGCTACCAGCGGTCACAGGGTGGTGGTGGGAGAGCAGAAGTGGGATGGGGAGCCAAGCCATCTTCCCAAGGGATCAGCAATCACCCGGAGCACTGGGAATGCATCGCAGGACCCTGTGCCAATGCTGCTGGATCAGTGTAAGCAAGTAAATCCAGGGCTTATCTGGACAGAAGCTGATAGAGGGCTGGGCTGGGATTGTCTCTGGCAGGAGCTGCTCTCCCCTCTCCTTCCCCAACCATGGCTTTCCTGCGAGGTGCAGCAGAGTATTCCCCTGCCCTGGGGGCAAACGCAGGAGCCGCAGCACCCCAGTGAGGAGCAGGGTACGTGGCCTGAGTGCTGGGATCTCAAAGCCGCACTGTCCTCCCGCGCAGACATCTGCAAAACACTCTTCAACTCCCCGCAGCTCCCGCTGGAGGACCCGGCAGGTGACACAGATGCTGAGCGGTGTGTTTGAAAGTCGGGCCACTCTGGCAGGGCGATGTTCCACCCGGTGCCCACCTCACGGTCCCTGGCCAGGTGGTGAAGAGCAGCCGCCCCCGGCTAGCCCATGGGGAAGTGTAAACGGCCGTGGGGTGAAGATCCCCTTTGCAGTTTATCTGGCAGTCCCTAGGGGACCGAACTTGGTCCTCCTCCGACCACTGCCCCCACACAGTGTCTCTGAGGATGAGTGCGTTGGAAAGCTCTGCTGTCACTTTCCAGCTGAAGATTGCTGCACAAAGATCCCGTTCCCTTCTCTGCCTTTCTTGGAGAAGCCCCAAAAGGCATTTAATCGCCAAAATATGCACCCTTATGTTTTTTTCACCAGTGAGAGCTACTCGCACCCCCCAGTGCCGGGTGGGTGAGCTCCTGCCCCGCCATCCATCCTTCCTCCTGCAGCCGAGTCCATTGGCTTTGATCAGCAGCATGTTTCCCGGGGCTGTTATGGCAGTGCCATGGAAACGTCCGCACAGGCTAGACGGATGGCGTAAACACACCACCGGCAGAGGAGACAGCTTCATGAGCAGAGGCAGCAGATGAGACAGGGGCTCCTGTTCAAGCTCTATGGGATGAACCATTCTGTCTAGACTCCCCCAACTCACCCCATCCTGCCCGGCCACACCATGGACCACATTAGACAGGGTTGGCCTGGTTGGTGTCTGAGCTCAGTGGAGCCCAGATGCTCATTGGGACCCTCCACCAAGGAGCACCATCCCTGGGTCATAGCACTCATGGGGTCTCTCAGCGCCTTCATGCACGTGCCATCCCACGGGATTCTGCTCCTGCTGCTCTGAACCCATTTGTGTTTCTTGGTGCGCCATGCTGGGAGTCTACCTCTGAGCGCTCAAACAAGCTCTGCTCATCTTCCACACTTCTGATGGGCTCTTCTCTGAGCTATGGGCTTGTGTGAGATGGAGCCTTGCACCTGAGAGCTGGGTTCTCTCTGGCTTAGACCTTCCCCACAACAGCGGAGCATTTGGCGGCTGGAGGTGATGGTTGTGGCTCAGTGCATTTGGGAGGGACATGGCAGGTCTAGGTGCACCCTGTGGGTGAGCTTTGTGCAGTACTGGCACCCCTGGCTGCTCACAGCCAGTCTGGAGGTCAAACGATGCTCCCAAAGGGCTTGTGGGGCTGTGCCATACCCACACACTCTCTCCCCTTCCTTCTCCTCCAGGATCCTGCGCAGAAATAAGCTCAGGTGGATCCAGGATGGGACATTTTCCAGGCTGAGCAGGCTGGTGGAGCTGTAAGTTTCCAGCCATCGCCTGCCCCGACTCCTGCAGTCAGGCACTGCGGTGGGGGTCTTGCTGGGGACCCCTCTCTGCCCCCTGCCCAGGGCAGCTCGCTGCTCAGCACCCTTGGGTGCAAGACCTGGTGCCCTCAACCGCTTCTCAGACGCTGCTCTCCTCCGCACAGCGACCTGTCGTCCAACAGACTAGATCACCTCCCCTCCTCTCTGTTTAACGGCCTGGTTGAGCTCCAGCAGCTGTGAGTACTGGGACTGCACCGCCCCAGGGGGTGTCCCTGCCTCCCTGCAAGCGATGGGGTGCCCTGCGGGACCCCTGCACCTCTGCATCATGCTGGGTACATGTCCTTGCTGCAGTGCCGTGGCGGCTCCAGCAGGATGGGCTCCCTCCCGGCGGGTCTACCATCTTAGACGGTGCCATTGTAGACCCTCTGCTTTGGGGCTGCAGATCCTGGGGAACGGGGAGTGCAGGGAAAAGCCATATAAATACGCCCCTTTGCCCTCACTTCCAGCTACTCTGATAGCTTCCAGATGGAGAATAAGTACCAAAGACTTGTCTCTTTTTCAGGAATATTTCCTACAACCCCTTGAGAGAGATCTTCCCCAGCCAGTTTGAGAGCCTGCCCCAGCTACGGTCCCTGTGAGTCCCGCAACATCCCGCACCCTACAGCGCTGCCTCTGCCTTTGGCAGCCCCAAAACCCAGACCAGGGCTGCTCACAGCGTTCCCTGTGCTGGTTTCCTTTTGCAGGAGCTTGGAAGGGCTGGAGATCCCCAACATCCACAACCTGACCTTCCAGAAGCTGACCACCCTCTCCCACATGTGAGTGGGGGGAGCGGGCAGCTGCTGCTGCCCTCGCACCCGTGCTTGGGGGTGGAGAGGGAAAACGGTTCACTCCTTACACACGTGAGCAGGTTATTTCAGCCCAGTGGAAGCCCCCGAGCATGACAATACTGCTTAAATCCCCCCAGGGCAAGAGGGTGTCTCCTCGCTGGGGCTTACTTAGAGCAAGGGGAGCATTTCGCCCATGGGAAGGGAGAAGTTTGCAGAGCCTTGGGTTCCCCATCTGGGTGCACATGCGATACAAAGAACGATCTGCATTTCTGAAGGTGCACATTGCATAGGCGATGCGGGCAAGGTAGGCTCGGTTAGCCAAGGCGTGCATCGGACGTAAGCTGTGTGCTGAAAGCTGTGGCTGAGTAACCCCATTAGAGGCCCTTTTGCTTGGGTCTGAAATCATAGAACCATCGAACGGTTCGGGTTGGAAGGGACCTTAAAGATCATCTAGTTCCAACCCCTTGCCCTGGGCAGGGACACCTCCCACTAGACCAGGCTACTCAAAGCCTCGTCCAGGCCAGAACCCCAGAGATGTGCGGGTAGAAAGGCTGGACAGGCATCGCACGCAGGGTGGCAACAGGACTGCGCAGCCAGCTGTGAGTGCTTCGGCTTCTCTTTGGAAGGAGAAAAAAAAAAAAATCATTAATTTTCTCCAGATGCACATTTTAAAGTACCCGTAATGAAAGACAACTACATCTTCCTTTCCGTAATTGGTCTGTTTGCACTATGAATATGGTACATGTTCTACCTGACTTGCTAATAAGCAATCATTTTCTCTCCTTTTATCTATAATTAAGCAGAAATGAGCCTCGTGTTTCAGTTTTGTAGTCATTTTCTAATGTAGAGTTTTGCTAAGCTTATAGGGGTTGGCTTTTATAAGGCTTGAAAAGATTAATCTGAAATAACATGCAGGGGAAAAAAATGTGAATCCCTGTTAATGGAACATGAAGGATTTGAATAAGGGATTGATTTTTAAATGTTAGTTTGTGAGAATCATGGGCTGGAGGAAAACACTCTTGTACTTACCGGTTGAGAGTGTTGAATAGTTGCAGATTTAAGAGTGTGGCTGTGGTACGTGATCCAAAAAGCACTGGGGTGCCTCCAGAGGGTTTTGCAAAAGCTTCGGGGTGTTGTTTATTCAGTGTCCAAATCCATCTGCAGAACCGTGCAAATGGGGACCCCCTTGATCCAGCTCCATCAGGCTCCATGTCCCCTGCAGATCCCTTCCCCGGGGGCTGTGGCGGGGAGGGCTGTGTGCTGGCATCCCCCTGTCCCCGCTCCCACCCTGCGTTGCTGCTGTCTCCTTCCTCCCCCTGACCTCCCCGTCTCCCACTGCTCTCTGTAAGCCCCTAGGCTCTTGGCTTAGGGGGATGGGGACTGAGGGGGGTGGCCCTTGTCCACCCAGAGAGGTTAAAACATGGCTGAGAGGCTGGAGGTGAGAGCAGGCAGAGTGCAGGGTGTGGGGGAGAGGGCTTTGCATGCCGGACCACGCTTGCTCCTGGTCCCAGTCACAGTCAGGAAACCTCCCCCCCGACCCCAACAGCTACTTCAAGAAGTTCCAGTACTGCAGCTACGCGCCCCACGTGCGCAGCTGCAAACCCAACACCGACGGCATCTCCTCCTTCGAGAACCTCCTCGCCAACATCATCCTGCGCGTCTTCGTCTGGGTCGTCGCCTGCCTCACCTGCTTCGGCAACCTCTTCGTCATCTGCATGCGGTCCTTCATCGTCACGGAGAACAGCCAGCACACCATGGCCATCAAGTCCCTGTGCTGTGAGCTGGGCGGCGGAGGGGCAGGGATTAGCGGGGGGAGCGCAGAGGGTACCGGTGTGGATGAGCTGCCCACCAGCATCTCCCCAGGGAGGACCTGTCTAGCTGATGTCAGCCCTCCCCAGCACAGCCAGGGTCCGCTTGCTGCCACCCTGCCCTTTGTGCTGATGGCAGACGGGTTTCTGGGCATCCCTCTGTGCCTGGGGCATCTCGGCCCCTGCCCTCAGGTCTGTGCTCACAGGGACCAGTAGGGCAGCTCTTTTATGCACATATATATGTATATAAGCATATATATATATATATATATATGCATAAAGCCAAAGGCTGTCCAGTTTTATGATGGGTTTATGGCCATGGCATTGATGCAAAGGGCTACGTTTGCCCCCTGATGCTTTTTTCTCATGGTACCTTGTTCCATCCCCTCCCGCCCCCCCGCCAGGTGCAGATGGCTTGATGGGCATCTACCTCTTTGTCATCGGAGCCTTCGACCTCAAGTACTCGGGCGAATACAACAAGCATGCCCAGGGCTGGATGGGCAGCCTCCAGTGCCAGCTGGTGGGCAGCCTGGCCATGCTCTCCTCCGAGGTGTCAGTTCTGCTGCTGACCTATGTGACCCTGGAGAAATACTTCTCTATTGTTTTCCCGTTCAGCCACCACAGAGCTGGCAAGAAGCAGACCATCTCGGTGCTAGTGGCCATCTGGCTTCTGGGCTTCTCCCTCAGCATCATCCCCCTGTGGTGTAAGGAGACCTTTGGGAACTACTACGGGAGGAATGGGGTGTGCTTCCCGCTGCAGCCTGACCTGGATGAGCGGCCCAGTGCTCGGGGTTACTCTGCCGCCATCTACCTGGGTAAGGCCACCTTGGGACCCGGGGATGGGGATTAAATGGGGCAGGACAGGCTTCCCTGGTGGGAGTGGGGCTGCTCAGCCCAGCTGTCCCCTCCAGGGCATCATGAGAGCTCGCACTGCCTCCGTTAGCGGGATGTCTGACTTTACGGGGTGCTGCCATCCCACTGGGACAGCGGAAAAAAAAGTGCCAGCTCTGCCCTCCATTCCGGACTGGGGAGGGTCCCTGCTCCAGCCTGGTGCTGTGACCACCCTCATCCCAGAGCTGCTCATGGGCATCGCTGGGCTAAGGCTGGGTTCAGAACTAGCCGAGGCTGCTGAGGTGTCTCTGCCCCCTCTAGTGATAAAAGCAGGAGCAGTCCTGCTGCTGCCGGCTGTGCCGCCGCTCCCAGCTCGCGAGGGTTGCACTGTGGCTACGCTTCGAGCGAGATTTCTTCCTCTGCAGGCTTGAATCTCGCAGCCTTCATCACCATCGTCTTCGCCTACTCTGGCATGTTCTACTCCATCCGCATGACTGCGTCCAAAACAGCGGAGAGGGGTGTCTGTTCCCGGGATGTCGCCATTGCAAAGCGGTTCTTCTTTATCGTCTTCACGGATGCTCTCTGCTGGATACCCATCTTCCTCCTCAGGCTGCTCTCCCTGCTGCAGGTGGAAATACCAGGTGAACCCCTCATTCCCTGCAAGGCCCTGGAGCAGAGCCCACTGCTGCCTGCCATGATCCCTCCCCAGGCTGAGGGATTTGGGTCTCTTCAGTCTGGAAAAAAGACGACTGAGGGGGGATCTTATCAATGCTTATAAATACTTAAAGGATGTGTTAGGAGGATGGGGCCAGGCTCTTTTCAGTGGTGCCCAGGGCAGGGCAAGAGGTAACGGGCACAAACTTGACCATAGGAAGTTCCATCTCAACACGAGGAGGAACTTCTTTCCTGTGAGGGTGGCAGAGCCCTGGCACAGGCTGCCCAGAGAGGTGGGGGAGTCTCCGTCTCTGGAGACATTCCAAACCCGCCTGGAGGCGTTCCTGTGCCACCTGCTGTGGGTGACCCTGCTCTGGCAGGGGGTTGGACTAGATGATCTCCAGAGGTCCCTTCCATTCCCTATTATTCTGTAATTCCCTGGGTCAGGGACCCTTTGATGTGGGCACTGTTGAGCTTGGAGCTCTCTTCACCCACCTGAGGGCTGCAGGGGGAGATGGACAGCATTATTGGTTTCCCTGGGTGTGTTCCCAGGGAGCAGCAGTCATGACCCTCCATGTGAGGGGCTACCTACCCTTCCAGCCATGAGCCCATGAATGGCATGGCCCCCCTCTGCTGTGTGGGCTGGAGCAGGTGGGTTACCCCCGGAGGCAGCCTCCCTTCAGCTGCTTAATGTCATGGCTTTGTTGGCACAGGCACCATCACCTCTTGGGTGGTCATCTTCATCCTGCCCATCAACAGTGCCCTGAACCCCATCCTTTACACCATCACCACCGCCTCCTTCCAGGAGAAGGTGAAGGGCTGTTTGCAGACCAAGCAGCTGGAGCTGCACGAGTCCCGCAAGAGCTTTACCCTGGCAACGCTTCAGGCCAGCAGCGCTTGACCCTCCCTGGTGGCACAAAGACGCCCGTGGCTCTCCAGCCCACCAGGCACTACCTCCAGCTCCCCCACCCCACAAGAAAGCGTATGATCAACCCTGGGATGCTCCTGTGCTGGAGAATTGCTCAGCGTGAAGGTTTCCTCGTCAGCCAGCAGATATCGTTAGTACTTTATTAATTACACGGATGGGAAGAGCAGCCCCAATCCAAGTCAAACAATCTGTTGCGGTTGCATATGATACAAAACAAAAAGTCCCTTAAATACAAAATACACGTCTTTTAAGTGAGCATCACCTGGCACTGAGCTCTACTGCCAGAGTTATATATTAATATTCCAACTGTACAAGTATTTATAGATAGAAAAAAAAGAAACGTCTTAAAAAAATATTAGGAGAAAAAAAAAATCACTCCCCCAAATGTTAGTTATATTTTTTTATATATATTATATATAAAATATATACATAAAAACACGGAATACAGGCTGAGTTGCTCTTTTTTTGTTTGTTTGTTTGTTTTTCCCTCACCAAAGGAGAGAGAGATAGGATACGTTACGGCAAAACTGACACTGGGAATCATTCCCCAGCGTGGGTCATATTGCCTTCCACTTGGAACGAAGTCTGGTAACTTGGGTCCCTGCCTGAAGGGAGAAACCAGGTCGGGTCCTGGGTGCTGTTAGCTACGGCAGACGGTTGCTCTGCGGAGGGAAGGGATGGGATGGGGAAGGGACGTCTCTGCAGGGAGTAGTGTAAGGAGGCAGGTTTGCACCCCGGAGGGACATGGGCTCTGCCCCCTGTAGCTGCCCAAAGAGGGATGAATCCAGGACAAATCCACCTCCCCGCCGCCCCCACTTACTGTAGAGGACGGGACCGAGCCTGGCACATGCTTGCCCCAGCTTGGGCGACCATGCTTTGCTTGCTTAAAGGAAGCAGATGGTGCGCGGTGAGCTGGGATGAGCACAGCCCTGCCTTGGCCGAAGCTGCCGTGGTGCAGCCGGGGCTGGCAAGGCTGCTCTGCCCTCCTCCCCTCTCCGGGGCAGCGCAACGTGAATCCCAACAGCAGCAAGGAATTAGGAGCTTCTGTGGGCTGTGTCTCTCCCTCCCTCCCGAGGTGCCTCCTCGTAACGGTCACAGTGGGGCATTGCCCCTTCCCAGACTGTAGCCAACTACCAGGGCAGCTGCTCTGGAGCTCTAGACATGTCCTGCCTCCTCCAAACGATGGGTAGGCTGGTTTCAAGGGACGGGCTTGGCTGGGAACATCATCCATCCAGCCTCCACCGAAACCTAATGCACAATAGAGGGCTTTTAGCTGATAAAAGCAAGACACAGGGCTGGAGGTCTTTTTCTTCTCCTGTGAAACTCAGCCCCAAAGGTAATGGCAACAGGTACCTTCTACCACTCGACAAGGGCTGGCACTCGAGGAT